>JASJET010000128.1:2200000-2772500 GCA_034092305.1 Diaprepes abbreviatus
ATATTGGCGAAGCGGACGTGAAAATTTGTCAATCTACATGATTCTCGTATTAAAAAGTGCGGAGCACTCCAAAGTATGGAATAACTCCGGATCCGACAGATGGCGACAGCGCTGTTTCGTCCTAATATGGGACTCGTCAGGCCACCGCAGTCAGTACAAACCATCATCTCGCCCTTGTATCGTATAAGCCATACTTATAATCAAAATACGGCAAATAAGACGACAAAGGCGACATCTCGATGGTCCACTTGATAATACAAGAACCATACAGATTAACAAAGTTTGTAAGAGAACCGTCATATGGTGGCGCGACGGTGAATTAAAACAGAAATATGTAAAATCGAGTACACGAAACGCGCTGCCCAAAAGATAGGGGTCGCATTTTTCGGTACTGGCAAGCAAGCATACCGCTATTTAAGCAGCCAAAGCCACGTGCCGCACCAAACGATCCCACCATGAGAGCATCGTTTAGCGTGTTTCAAAGCCAAACAAGTAAATAAATATGTAGATAAGTTTTTGTCCGTGTAATTTAAAATAAAATAGAATAAAATATTGGCGAAGCGGACGTGAAAATTTGTTAATCTGTATGGTTCTTGTATTATCAAGTGGACCATCGAGATGTCGCCTTTGTCGTCTTGTTTGCCGTATTTTGATTATAAGTATGGCTTATACGATGCAAGGGCGAGATGATGGTTTGTACCGACTGCGGTGGCCTGACGAGTCCCATATTAGGACGAAACAGCGCTGTCGCCATCTGTCGGACCCGGAGTTATTCCATACTTTGGAGTGCTCCGCACTTTTTAATACGAGAATCATGTAGATTGACAAATTTTCACGTCCGCTTCGCCAATATTTTATTCTATTTTATTTTAAATTACACGGACAAAAACTTATCTACATATATATATATATATATATATATATATATATATATATATATATATATATATATATATATATATATATAGATAGATAGATAGATAAGTCTTTATTTATTCCAATAAGTATTACTTACAAAAAAAAACCCATAAGGGCATGGAACAATGTCAAAAAAATATCATTACTATAATAAACATCACAATAAAAATTATAATTCATTCTTAGGTGTAGATAAAATAAATGAAAAAGAAAAAACCTCAACAATAATCATACAGGTTTAAATATCTTTCTTGAATAATTCTATCAAGTTAGTATAGTAAAAATAAAACAATTAAAACTTAAGATATTATAAATGAGACAAAAATTAAATAACAAGTACACTTACATACATTTAAAATTTAATATTTAATAATACAGCCAATAACTAAAATTCTAATTCGAGACAATACTGCCTTTATCACACTCATAAAACTCTTCCAATGTATAGAAGGCTTTTTTACATAAAAAGATTTTCAGGACACACTTTAATCTATTTCTCGGTAGTAAATGTACATTTTCAGGCAAAGAATTAAAAACTTTTATTATAGAAAACTCGACATTTTTCTGCAAAAAACTAAAGTTATATTTATCAGAAACCAGATTTGTTTTATTTCTAGTAATGTAGTTATGCTTAATAGATGCACCCTCAAAAAGATCCCTGTTATCAACAATAAACATCACCGAGTCCAAAATGTACATACCTATAACCGTCAAAATATTGTTACTAATAAACACAGTCCTGCAACTGTCTTGTTGTTTCATTGCAAAAATACATCGTAAACATCTTTTTTGCAGAATCAAAATTCTATTAACATCACAGGAATTGCCCCAAAACATCAAACCATATCTGAGTCTGGACTGTACAAATGCATGGTAAGCTGACAGAGCTGCATCGATTCCAACTCTCTCTGAAATAATTCTTAATGCGAAACAATACTGAGATATTCTAGTGGCAACTCTCTCGATGTGCGCCCCCCAGTCCAACCTTCTATCGACGTTTAGTCCCAAAACAACAGCGCTCTCAACTGATGTAATTGTTGTATCCTCAAACGTTACTGTAAATTGATTATTCAATCTGTTACCAAACATAATGCACTGTGTCTTGGAAACATTTAGCGACAGGCTGTTGGACCGAAAGTACCCATCGAGAGTGTCCATCACAGATTGAACCTTCATCGATAGCAACTCCGCCGTGCTTTCACTGAATATAAGCGACGTATCATCAGCATATAGTACAGTCTGCTCTCCAGAGATTTCGGGTAAATCATTTGTGTAAAGAATATACAAAAGAGGTCCAAGTATTGATCCTTGAGGGACGCCCCTCTTCATTTTAATCCTCTGAGACACTATAGCCCTACCATGGAGATCAGACTCCACAACACACTGAGTCCTGTCCGTCAAATACGATCTTACCAATTGCAGCGCGTTACCCCTTATACCATACATTTCTAGTTTTAATAATAATGTTTTATGATCCACAGCATCAAAGGCTTAAGAGAGATCTAGGCACATGGCCAATGTTTGCTTTTTTTTATTTAGAGAATATATATATATATATATATATATATATATATATATATATATATATATGAGTGTGTGTGTACTGATTTGATGTAAAATATATTATCAGGATACTAGTCTAAAGAAAATTTAAAAAAAAGTTTTTATGAACGCAGGTTCAAAATGATTTTGGATAGGGAAAGAAATTAGATAGGATAGCCCTTATTTTTTGCGAATAAATATAGGGTCTATTAATAATCTTTCAGAAATCCGTAGAAGACGTTTAGATGAGGGTGAGAAAATAAGTTATCGTTGAAAAAGACGACGAATCGAGAAGAGGTACAAATCACAATAAAGTTCGCCTAACAGTTGACCAATACTTATTAAGCTACGGATAAACGAGACGTTTTATCTCCAGCATCCACAGCTTATTAGAACTAGTCACTTTATTCAAAATTAAGAAAAAAAGCATCGCGTTACTGCAAAAAGTACTTAAATAATTGGATTTTGAATGTTGGAATGTTGTACGAAATATGCCTGGATTTCTGGAGCACCCTGTATAAATTAAGTGACGTATTTAAGCATCGTCTCCAAATTTAATCTTCTGCATTTAGCCGAATTATGAAAGCACTGTATATTATTCTGCACGCAGATAATTAAAAATAGTACGCAAAAAGATCAAAAATTTTCCGCTATATTTATTTTGAAACCGTTTAAAATGCGATTTTGTCTCTCTCTCGTATCCACTTGACTTCAAAAAAGGTAATTTGTCAAACGTCGACATTGAATAGAATACTCCTCCCAACAGTCCCATCTGGCAAATTGTTTTCGTCAACCGGACCTAAATCTGGCCTGCTTTCAGGCATCGTTTCAGTTTAATAGTTTTAAGTGTTAAATTTATTGGCCCGAGCGACTTTTTATTAGTTCTTTTTATCTCGAATGTCTGGGTTTTCAAACTACTTACGGTGTCAATGATAAAATACATGCCCATCATATCTGGTCGCAATTTTTCAGGGCATAGTTAGAGCCTACTATTCGAGAAAGAACTGAGAGATAAAATGATGGTTTATATTATTATTTTTCTATATAATTAAAGCACTATAGAGAGCTTGCTTACAAGGCATGCTAGGAGTGATTTGTAAAGGGTGTTTTTTTTTATAGAGGTATAGAACTTTTAAATGGAATAAAACAAAGATGAATTTTTAAAATTGACATGAAATTTACTTTATTCGAAAGATAACCTTCTGGCATTATAATTTAAATATGACTTCTGGCATATGACCGCCACGGTTGGCTCGGACGTAGTCTAATCTGGAGGTCCAATTTTCGATGACTTTTTCCAACATTTGTGGCCGTATATCGACAATAACGAGGCGAATGTTGTCCTCGAAGTGATCAATCGTTTCGGGCTTATCGGCGTAGACTAGCGACTTCACATATTCCCACAGAAAATAGTCTAACGGCGTTAAGTCGCACGATCTTGGAGGCCAATTCACGGGTCCGAAACGTGAAACTATGCGGTTACCAAACGTTTCCTTCAATAAATCAATTGTGGCACGAGCTGTGTGACATGTTGCGCCGTCTTGTTGAAACCACAGCTCCTGCACATCATGGTTGTTCAATTGATGAACGAAAAAGTCAGTAATCATGGCTCTATAGCGATCACCATTGACTGTAACGTTCTGACCAGCATCGTTTTTAAAGAAGTACGCACCAATGATTCCACCAGCCCATAAAGCACACCAAACAGTCAGTTTTTCTGGATGTAACGGTGTCTCAACATGCACTTGAGGATTATCATCACTCCAAATATGGCAGTTTTGTTTATTGACGTATCCATTCAAACAAAAGTGAGCTTCATCGCTAAATAAAATTCGCTTATGAAAATCGGGATCAACGGCAATCTTGTTTTGGGCCCATTCACCGAATCTACGCCTTGCTAGATGATCGTGTGGCTTCAATTCCTGCACGAGTTAGATTTTGTAAGCACGCAAACCAAGATCTTTCCCCAAAATCTCCCATAAAGTGAATGGACACATATCCAATTCCTGTGCACGATGGCGGATAAACTGATTCGGGTCTTCCTCTACGCTACGCTCTACAGCAGCAATGACTTCTTCTGTACGCACTGTACGATGTCTCTGTGGATGCGTATTATCATTTCCATAGTTAATCGAATTAATTGCTCTGATGGACGATTACGTTGACCGTAAAATGGACGTAGTGCGCGATACGTATTTCGAATAGAACCATGATTTTCAAAATAAATTTGCACAATTTGGAAGCGTTGTTCAGGCGTCAGTCTATTCATTATGAAATGTCAAACCAAACTAAACATAAATCACTTGACAGCTGACAAAATGGCCGCCAGTTAAAAAAGTGTTGCCAACTTAAAGTTCTATACTTCTATAAAAAAACAGCCTTTACATAAGGGTGAAAAATTATGTCTAACAAATTAATGACGCTGCTATATACTGAAAAGTACAATTTCTGAACGACCATTATAAGATGATGACGTTTTTGAGATAGAAGAATATATGTACTATAGTACAGTGACTAATAAGTTGAAATCCGATAATATAAGCCATATAAATTTTTGTATCAAGAATACACACGGGGAAAACGTTGTCATCATTCGTCGCCGTAAAATGTACGAAAATTCACTCATATAAACATCCCAACAGCAAGAATTCTCGAATGCAGTCAAAAAACGTATTTTTCCCCTAAAAATGGCAGGGTGAGCGATTACTTAAACTTCAACTAGTTCTGGAATGGTGAGTTTTCAAGTTCTTTGGACGCATAAAGAAAGAGGTTTTGCGTGTTTTAAATACGATTCTTTTGAGTTTTCGATCGTTGCAATAGCTTAAAAAACTGATTTTGATTATTTCAAATTTAAATGCTTGCCATATCGAGAGTTTTTTAGACATTTAAAAAACCAAAATAAGCGTCCTTTGAAGATTTTCGTATTTTAGTTTTCTAGGCGTCTAAAAAGTTTGAAACTGGCGATTATACAGGCAGTTGAATTTGAAAAATGTTGTGAAAAATTAAGTTTATTTCAACTTTAAATGCTTACCAAATCGCGAGTTTTCATACTTTTTAGACGTTGAAAGAACAGAAGTATGCATCTTCAAGAGGCGCTTCTTTTTCTTTTTCAAATTCAACTGGCTGTAGAATCGCGAGTTTTCCATCTTTCCAGACGAAAGTAAGCGCTTCTTTTCTTTTTTAAACGTCTAAAAAGCTCAAAAACTCGCGATTTCGCAAGCATTTGAATTTGTCATCTTTTTCAGATATCCACTAATAAATCGTCGAAATAATTATAGTGTGTTCATAATTATTAAGCTAGACGTATTTTCAACAAATGTCTATTTCATTACAAACTATGTTTTTAAACTTTTTTAAATATCAAAAATCCATGTTATCGGAAAAGTAAGAAATTTATAATTAACTAGCGACCCGCCCCGGCTTCGCACGGGTGCAATGCTGATACTAAATACACTACAGAAAAACTGTGACTATTTTATTTTTACAACAATTATTACATCGGCCTCCGACGCGCTATTTATAGGCACGCTGCCGCCGCCCCCGTCGGCCAGTACCGCCGCAAGCGCTACTTCCCGCAATTTTAAATCTGTAATATCTTCGAAAATATTCATTTAAATCTTGTGCTGTAAAGGACCATATAGATCTATATTAAATCAACAATGTATTTAAGCTATTTAATTGGATAAGGATTAATGCTGTATTGGTTAAAATCGCTTCAAAATTTGCCATTATTTGTCGTAAAAAGTAAATGACAAAAAAATGTTATTGTGGGATATCCATGAGAGATAGACATATACCATCGCGGAGTTTTCTGTAGACCTTTTCAATGTGTACAAATAATTAGTACATTATTTTGATAAATCTCGTAGGGTTCAGCCTGCGTTTGCAATGTAAGCGGAAAAAAATATGATAATTAACGACATCACATTAGAAACCTCAAAAATAACAGTATTTCTCCACTATTTAATGGATGTTATTATACATATAAACCTTCCTCTTGAATCACTCTATCTATTGAAAAAAACCGCATCAAAATCCGGTGCGTAGTTTTAAAGATTTAAGCATACAAAGGGACATAGGGACAGAGAAAGCGACTTTGTTTTATACTATGTAGTGATTGTGCAGAAATGTAAATTCAACAACTGCTTCTTTCAGCCTTTTATGATATTTCACTACGTTAATATGCTTGCCAAATGACGAGTTTTTGAGCTTTTTAGACGCTTAAAAAAGAAAAAGAAGGGTTTGGTTAAAACGGCTACATCTGTTTTTTAAGCGTCAAAAAAGATTGAAAACTTGCGATTCTGCAGTCAGTTGATATTGAAAATGCCCAGATGAATTACGTTTACTTCAACTTTAAATACTTGCCAAATCGCGACTTTTCCAAATTTTTAGACGTTTAAAAAAAGAAAAACAAGCGCCTTTTGAGGACGTGTAGTTCTGTTTTCTCAACGTCTAAAAAGTTTGAAAACTTGCAATATGGCAAATATTTAAAGTTGAAATAAACGTAATTTTTTACAGCTTTTTGGACGCTTAAGAAACAAAATTATGCGTCTTCAAACAATATTTATTTTGATTTTTTAAATATCTGAAAAACTCAAAAACACTCGATGTGGCAAGCATTTAAATTTGTAATAATTGAAATTCATATTTCTATTTTTGATATTTCAATTGTTTATAGATTCATGAGTTTTCAAACCATTACACTGATCGAAAAACCAAAATAACCATCTTTTAAACGCGAAAAATTTCTTTTTTTAGGAGTCCAAAAAGCTTAAAAACTCGCCATTCTAGAGCTAGTTGAAGTTTTAGTAATAGTTCACCCTACCATTTTCAATGGTTTTAAATGGAAAAAATACGTTTTTGACGGCATTCAAGAATTCTTGCTCTTTGGATGTTTATATGAGCGAATTTTCGTATATTTTTGTGGCGACCAATGATTAAAATTATTTAGTTTTTGTCATCATAGCAGAAAGTGGAAAACATGACAAAATATAACTATATATTGTTTTTAGTGTAATGGTACAATCGGTAGCCTGATAGTAATTTTGACACAAAATAACGTATTTTTTTCTCTATTGATTGGTCTATAAAGAAAAAAACCAAATATATCGATCCAAATTTTTGGATTGTTATAACTAAGCTAAATTTCAAGTAGATAGAATGGGTACTTCCTGAAAAAAAGTGGTTTGGTGGGACGCCAGCAATTTATTCGATTTTCTATATAGCTTAATCAAATAAGGTCATAGACTTAACAAGAAACATTTTAAAAATTTGTTATTCCAATTATAAACATGTCTACTAAAAAATCACTCAGAATACATACCAACTGTGATGAGCAATATCTTTGTACTTGAATTACGGTATGGTTCCTAAGTTCTAAATCTGCAGCTAACTGTACAAGGGAAATCTGTAAAGGAAAAAAATAATATAAGTAATATAAATTCAGTAACAACTAATAAAAAGAAATAAATCTTTTCAGATGCTAATATGGTTGGATTAAGTCACTAAAACTCACTCAGGTGATTAATTTTCTTGTATTAATTGACGTTTCGATATGTATGAGATCATCTTCAGGACTCTAAAATATATGTATTCATTTGGACTGAAATATCTTCTAACAGTACATTCGAATTATAAAATATGTTAAAAAATCTTTAACTTTAGTACCACTTGCCAAAGCCCTTACAAAGCGAAACATATGTAGAATTTATTTCTATTAAATTACTGAAACATTAAAAAACAAACATAGTTTTATTTACTAGCAGTGGCGTAATTAAGAGTATGTGTACCCCCCTCTCCGCAGATTTTTGAATGCGCTCTATTTTGCATCCGTCTTGATCCTTCGTATTCATCATTTTCATCAAGGGGTTTGAGGACCCCCTTGGATTGCCTCCCCCCCCCCGTCATACCACGGGGCCTGCGGGGTCGTTATTTACGCCACTATTTACAAATATATAATTTATTTCCTGCCTTATTCTTTCGTTATAGGCTGATCCAAGATTACTTTTTTTAGGTTTCTTTACGTATTAATTACGTAAAATTGTTCTTTTTCTAAATAATTTGCAAGCATAGCCCCCCTTAAACCTTTTGTTCCCAATTACATATCATTAGTTGTTGCACTGGTTTCCTATCTTTCCTTGTGACTAAGTAACCCAGATAAAATTCATAAATGTCCAATATTTTCAGTCCATTTAGAACTCGAAACGAACAAGACTTATCAAGTTAATTCTATTTTAGAGATGTTTTAGTAGAAGTGGATACAAATTCCATTTAATGGGATATATTCGACGACTAACTATTTTTTTCTTGTTTGTTCTAACGGTTAAAAATACTGCTTATGAATTCGATTTTAATGTATCTTAGTTGTAATAAAATTTTTATAATAAAAAAATTGAACAGACTTCTAAAAGTGCGCTAAAAAGTGAAAAATAACTAGAAATTTTTATATGAAATTAAAATTTTTGAAGTCGGTGCCAAACTAATACCTGACAAAATGTGATTCGCGTAAACACATTAAAAATACTTTATTTGTAATTACTTTCTAACCATAATTTGTATATATGAGAAGTTATTTATTTCATTTAGAAATAACTTGGCGCCGACTTTAAAAATTTCAATTTCATATAAAAATTTATAGTTATTTTTCAATTTTTAGCGCACTTTTAGAAGTCGGTTCAATTTTTTTTTTCCATTTTATTTTTCGATTTTTAATTTTGAATTCATTATGATATCCATGAATCATTTGAACTAAGCGCTAATAGAGATTAGTGTACCTCGCAATGACTCCAAGGGGGCAAAAGAGTACTCATTTTATCTAAAATTGTAAATCATCCTAAAATGAACCACTAAAAATCTTTAGTTCTTACAGTTCTCCAAATACCAGTGAAATTGTGTCAAATAAATATTTAGTCTGTCATAGTAAATCCACTATCTTAAATTTCAAATTAATTTTAGATTGGTAATATAGGTCCCAAAACCTTCTAATATCGATATTTAAAGAACTTGAGATGTAATTTTCTTAGTCCAATATATTTTATACTGCATATTGAATTTATATACGCCCCAAGAACCCCGCAATATCCGAACTTGAGACGTAAACCCCCCTAATACCAAAAATAAGGTAAAATTTTCAACCCACCATATTGGATTCACCATATTGAATTTCAAAACAGTAAGTTTAACATTTTAATCTAATCTGAATCTGAACCCTTCAAAATCCTCTAGTACCAATTTTGGATGAAATCCGAAAATTTATAATTTCTAGACCGTCATATTGCATTTGACCATATTAGATTTTATATTCGCTATTTACATCCTCAAAAACGATTCAGTCCCACCTTTGAACAAAATCGAAATATGTAAAATTTTTAGTCCGCTATGTTGGATTGGCAATATTGAGTATTTCAAAAAATATTTTAAATTCATAATTAACACCAACAATCCCCTAATATTGATATTAGGCAAAATCGAGAGATGTAGAATTTTTAATCCGCCATATTTATTTTTTTTTAATAATTTCAGATTCATAATGTGCGGTCCCAAAAACTCCCCCATATCAATTTTGAAAAAAAATCGGACAAAATTGATTTTTTCGTTTGCCATATCTGCCACACTGAATTTTTTAAAAATAATTTTAATTTCGTTATGTTCGAACCCGAAAACTCCCCTGTACCAATTTTGGAAAAAATCGGACAAAATTGATTTTTTTGGCCGCCTTATTGAATTTCTTAAAAATAATTTCAGATTCGTTGTGTACGACCCCAAAAATTCTTCTATGCCAATTTTGGAGAAAATCGGCCAAAATTAATTTTTTTGGTCGCCATATTGTCAGCGCCATCTTGGATTTTACTGCACCAATTTGATCCAAAAAGCAACTTCCTTTACATACATAAAAAAAGATACGTATTCGACGAACTGAGAATCTCCTGCTTTTAGAAGTCGGTTAAAAATAGCTAACAAACGATATTGTATCGAAATTTTGTTTATTGGAAAATTTCATAAAAAAATTTAGCTTCCATAAATATAATATAAATTTTAATTTCACCAAAAAAAAAGATCGTCTATTAGCTAAGAAAGTTCAAACAGCGTTTATGCGTTTTCTCTAAAATTTGTATGTGTATTTATGTGTGCCAAGCATATACAAATTTTCAATTGATTGATTTCTATATTCTATTATACTCGCAAACTTACGGTGTTAACGACAAGTAGACATAAAACCCATTAAAAACCAATAAAAAAAGCATTAGAAAAATAAAGACAAAATAAAAAAATAAACTTCCCTTTGACACATTCAAAAAATGGATGCTTTGAAAAGAGACCGAAAGAGATACACAAATTAGATCCAGTATAAACAAGTCTAGTTGAAAATTTATTTGCTTACTTTAGTTGCCTCGAATGCTGATAATCTCTTAGAACTGAGATGAAAGGAGACCGACATTGATATATTTGATGCATTTACGAAAATGATATTATAATCTTTTACAGGAAGACAAATAAGTATTAAAAGCAATTTAATCCAAGATATTAACTCACTATTTATTAACGTTTTTGATGTTATAAAGTTATTTTTACTATAAAGAAAATTGCATCTAATATTAACTTGTTTGTATATTTTATGACGACATACGTCGACATTTTATAGATCTGGGTAAGCATATTCTCATAATAAAGTAACTTGGTAGCATAATTTTTTCAATTTAATCATGGAAGTTTATTAACAAAATCATCCAATAATATTGTATAATTTCTTGTGGTTCTCGAGCCCAGTGGGTTCTCTTGCCAAAGGTTTTTATATGTACAGGGTGAGTCAACGATTGGATGAAATAGGTTTGTGCCTTTTCGGTCAAATTTAAAAAGAAACTATATTTATTGTTTGATACAGTTTATTTTTACGCAGATTTTAAAAATATTTAGGACTCTACAGGGTGAGCCAAAAAACTAGGACAACATAAAGTTGTATTTTTTTAAATAGAACACCCTATATACGAATCGTATTTTCGATTTAGCTTATAATTTTAAATCTTTTTTATTAAGGGTTTACTATAACAAAACTTTATAGTTTCTGAGATAATTAAGTTTAAAGAAAAAAAGTCACATTTTCAAGCATCAATTCAATCCTAAATAACGTTTTCAATTTTGTGACAAATATATTCAAATTTGGAATTTAGCAAGGCCAAGGACAAGTTAACATAATTTTTACCTAATATTTGCAATAAAAGCTACAGGGTGTTGAACACATCGGCTCAAATTTGAACAAGTTTAAATGAATAAATATTTTTTTTTTTAAATGGTACATCCTGTATATTTTCATGTTATTTAATAGAGTAATAAAAATCCGAAAAGTTTTGTTCAATATATCCTATACCTATTTATAATAGTTTTTGAGATATTTCAGTTTTTCTTATTTTCCATACTTTTTTACAGAAATAGTCTTCATTATCATAGTAGCCATGTAAAATAATAAAAAGAAACTACAGAAACAAACAGAATATGGTTAAATATGATGAAATACATTATTCGTTATATTACAACGGCAATAGTTTAATTAAACATAATGTGAAAAAAATTAACACAACAATAACGACAAGGCAAATATATATTTACTTTTATACTAAATTGAAACAAAAAAATTACCTATTAAATACTGAGATTAATTATTTCTTTTTAATAAGTGTTCGAATAAACGACCCTCTTGTGCAATGCACAAATTTAGTCTTTTTTGCAGATTTTCTCGGACCCTGGACAAAATTAGTGGCGTTATTGTTCTACAGGTATCCCTAATCCTGTTTCGCATATCTTCCACTGTTGTTGGTGGATTAACATACACCTTATTTTTAATATAACCCCATAGGAAGAAATCTAATGGGGTGATGTCGCAAGACCTTGGTGGCCACTCAATGAAACCCCCACGTCCAATCCATTTTTGCGGAAATCGTTGGTCCAAAAACACACGAACTTTACGATGGTAATGCAGAGGAGCACCATCGTGCTGGAACCACATACTGTTGAGCTCATCCCTATCGAGACCTTGAAGCAGTTGGGGTAGTTCTTCTTGTAGAAAGTTCAGGTAATTATGGCCATTTAGTGGTTCATTAAAAAAGTGGGGTCCAATAATTCGATTATGATGAATACCACACCAAACATTTAATGACCAGTGGTTTTGATGTTGCACCTCTCTAACCCAAAATGGGTTTTCTGTGGCATAATAATGCATGTTGCGTCTACTTTCGGCACCGTTACTTCTAAAAGTAGCTTCATCACTAAACATTACCTTGCATAATAAATTTGGATTTAATTGAATCTCCGCATTTATTGTACGACAAAAGTTTACACGACTTTCAAAATCCTATCCATGCAATTCTTGGTGTAATTCCATGTGATATGGATGATACCTATATTTCTTGGTAGTAAGATTAGCGGTGGATTGTGATGTTTCACAAAATGCTGCTAACTGACGGCTACCAATATAAGGATTTTCCTGAACATTTAACAATACTTGTAGTTCTTTTTCTTCATTAGTTACTGGTTTGTTGACCACTTTACGTTTTGGATAATCAACAGTACCAGAAGAATCAAATCTTTGCATTAAGTTTTGAAAAGTATGGGTATTAGGCTGGCGTCGATCAGGATACTTCATTTTGTAAATTCTTTGAGCAAGAAGGTAATTTTTTTGAGCCTCTCCTATTGTATAAATCATATCTATTAACTCATTCTTTGGAAAATTCATTATACAATATAAGATGAATGCAAAAAAAACCAAACTACACTACATAAAAACCAAAAGAAGCGATTGCGGTTATAAATTTGACACACAGAAAAATGTTCTTTTACATTGTTTTTGCCATGGCTACTATTTCTGTAAAAAAGTATGGAAAATAAGAAAAACTGAAATATCTCAAAAACTATTATAAATAGGTATAGGATATATTGAACAAAACTTTTAGAGTTTTTATTACTTTATTAAATAACATGAAAATATACAGGGTGTACCATTTAAAAAAAAAGATATTTATTCATTTAAACTTGTTCAAATTTGAGCCAATGTGTTCAACACCCTGTAGCTTTTATTGCAAATATTAGGTAAAAATTATGTTAACTTGTCCTTGGCCTTGCTAAATTCCAAATTAAAATATATTTGTCACAAAATTGAAAACGTTATTTAGGATTGAATTGATGCTTGAAAATGTGACTTTTTTTCTTTAAACTTAATTATCTCAGAAACTATAAAGTTTTGTTATAGAAAGCCCTTAATAAAAAAGATTTAAAATCATAAGCTAAATCGAAAATACGATTCGTATATAGGGTGTTCTATTTCAAAAAAATACAACTTTATGCTGTCCTAGTTTTTTGGCTCACCCTGTAGAGTCCTAAATATTTTTAAAATCTGCGTAAAAATAAACTGTATCAAACAATAAATATAGTTTCTTTGTTAATTTCACCGAAAAGGCACAAACCTACTTCATCCAATCGTTGACTCACCCTGTACTGTGACTCTCTGATTACGAATATCGTGTGGTCAGGCAACTCGTTATAAACAAAAAAATTTTAATAATTAAATAATATTTTTTTCTTTTTCAAAATTAAAAATATTTTCGTGTTTCTTGGCCGATTCTAAGCAAAAAGTTTTTCTTGTGATTTTTCCGTCCGACTCGTAGTTTTTGAGTAAAAGATCGTTAAACATTTGAAAAAGCAATTTTTTGCAACTTTTCAACATGAATAACTTTTGAAGAAATAAATATTTTCAAATTCTGCACCAGCAATTGAAAGCTCAAGTTAAGAATTATAAACAAATGACGTTTCTTCACGTACGCACCGCCGAGCATGAAGAGAAATTGAAGTCTACTAACAGGTCCTCACCTAGTGAACATAATCCATAACCTAAGCCACAGATAATTGAGTATTTTGTGATTAGATTTTGAACTTTTGACGTCACATGCACATGTCAAATTTTTTTTGTAAACCAAGGGCTCATTTTAAAGCTTACAGCATCTAGTTTCAAATGCCGAATGCGCCTTTGAAAAATCCAATATGGCGGTCGGAAGCCAGAGAAAAATCTAGTGTCGAAAAATAAAAGCTTGTAAAAATAAACAACGCAACCGATTGGGTCATTTTTGGTTCAAATTGTAGCTGATGGACGCCTGTAAAAAGTTGGTGTGATAGGTTGATAAAATCCAACATGGCGGATCCAATGTGGCGGTCAAAAATCCAATATGGTGGCCGAATTTTAGAAAATCAACCGATTTGCACCAAATTTGTTATACGAGGGTTTTTGGGATCGCCGATTACGAATTTTCCAAATTCTCAAATTCAATATGGCGGGTCTAAAATGGCTGATAGAATATGGCGGAAGTTTTTTTTTGAAAATCAACAGATTTTCACCAAATTTGGTATGCGGGGGTTTTGGGAATTGCTGATTACGAATCCGAGGTTAGATTTGACAAATTCAAGATAACGGAACCAAGATGAGGACGACATTTTTGAAAATCAACCAATTTGCACCAAATTTGTTACACGGGAGTTTTTGGAGTCGCCGATTACGAATCTGAGGTAAAATTTTCAAAATCTCAAATTCAATATAGCGGACCTAAGATGGCTGATACAATATGGGGGACGTATTTTTTGAAAATCAACAGATTTGCACCAAATTTGGTATAGGGCGGTTTTGGGGGTTGCTGATTACGAATCCGAGGTCAGGTTTGACAAATTCAAGATGGCGAATGACATTTTTGAAAATTCACCCATTTGTACAAAATTAGTTATTTGTGGGTTTTTGAGGTAGGTGATGACGAATCTAATGTCAGATTTTAAAATTCAAGATAGTGGACCCAATATTGCGGAAACTCAATAACCCAATCATTTATAGTAGGTCTGCAATCTTGGATTTCAAAAATCGAACTTCAGATTCTTAGTATATGATCCCAAAAACTTCCGTATGCCAAATTTGGTGCAAATTGGTTTATTTTCAAAACATACATCCGCATTATTGGATCTGCTATCTTGAATTTTGCAAATCCGACAGACAGAGATCAACAACCCCAAATCTCCAGTATACCGAGTTTGGTGCAAATCGGTTGATGTTCAAAAATTCGGCCACCATATTGAATTTTTGATCCTCATATTGGATCCGCCATGTTGGATTTTGTCAACCTACCTCACCAGCTTTTTAGGGGCGCTCATCGGCTACAAATTGAGCTTTTTTTGCTAGATACTCGATTTTTCTCCGGCTTCCCGCTGCCATATTGGATTTTTTAAAGACTCACTCGGCATTTGAAAATAGACGCTTTAAGCTTTAAAATGAGCTCTTTATCAATTTTGGTTGCTTCTAATTTTGGTCGTACCTCTGCCTAGGTTGTACAATTTGGATGAATTGTGTTCTGTAGCAATTTAGCCAAATTGTGCAACCTCTAACATGGAAAGGATAAGATGGAACGAAGTTTGTATTTACTGTTCACATTTTACTTCATGCATACACGAAGTTGCATATAGTTGTACGTTTGCTGAATGTGATCTCAGCATTACAATGGCATAATGTGGATATATCCACTGCTATTGCATCTCATACGGAGGAATCCGTGAAAGCCGCATAAACATATACACGCCATCCGGCGGGAGGTCGACGAAGCCGAGTTCAGTGTTGCATGCTTCCTTCCGATCTGTCCTTTGCACAAACAGGTGCATGTCGGTACCCTGATGAGTTTAGTAGAGACGAAACATGTACCTCTGCCGTATCACTGTACCGGGGAGGGCAAGTTTTGACTTCCTTCTCGGTATGGTGGTACAGATAGGCAATCAGCTCGATGGTGGTGGAATGGGATGAATTCTGTAACAATTTATCCAAATTGTGCAACCTCTAACACGGAAAGGATATGATGGAACGAAGTTTGCATTTACTGTTCGCATTTTACTTCATATATATATATATATATATATATATATATATATATATATATATATATATATAAATATATATATATATATATATATATATATATATATATATATATATATATATATATATATATATATATATATATATTAACGCTCTCTAGGTGAAGGCTCGCCAGAGCAGATTAACTGTTAGTAGTATCACGTCTTAACAAGAGGTGCACACGTCTGTTGAGCAACGAATTATTACGTGAAACCTGTCGAAATTTTGCGTTGACTACCTTCACCGTTCGCTGAAAAAACGTTTTTAAGGACCGAAGTGTATGACTGGCACAAAAAATGGTCCGATGGCCGAGAGTCAGTGCAAAATGAGATCCATGCACTCCAACCGCGGACAAGCACCAGTGTGACGAATATTCTTGCGATTCGTGAGATGATTGAAGGAGACCGCCGACTTACAATATGGAAAATTGTTGCACACATCGAAATATCATATAGAAGTACCCAATCAATCATATCAGATGATTTGGGTTACTAAAAAGTGATGGCAAAAGGTGAGTTCCTTGCCTCTTGAAGGAAGATCAGAAAGCAAACCATCTTACCGTGTGTGAAAGACTTTTGGCACGATATCGAACAGAGGAGGATGATTTCTTGAGGCGCATTGTCACCTGTGATGAGACGTGGGTGCGACTGGCGAAAACCTGGAGAAGCAGCACCGCGGAAAGCCATGAACCGTCTTTCTGTTGGGAAAGTTCTTGCAACGATTTTTTGGGATCGCAGAGGCATATTGCTCGTTGATCTTCTCCATGAACGGCGTACAGTTAATGCTGCGTACTACTGCCAACTCTTTGATGAAGTGAAACTGGCCTATCGACGAAAAAGGCGAGACATGTCTATTCGGAGTTCGATTCTGCTCCATGATAACGCTCGGCCACACACAGCTGCATTAACCCAAGAAACATTGGATACAATTCATTGGAAAACACTGAAACATCTGCTCTACAGTCACGATCTGTCGCCGTATGACTACCAGATGTTTGGGCTACTTAAAGAAGAACTGGGAAGTCACCACTTTGACGACGACGAAGGTGTAGAAAAGTTCATGCAAATGCAATTGGTTGCAGACGCGACCAGATTGATTCTTTGATGACAGAATTAAAACACTTTCGATTGGGTGGGAAATAGAAGAGGAGATTATATAGAAAAATAAAGTGTATTCAAAATTTTATTTACTGTACCAATAAATGTTCTAAAACAAAAGTCCGGTTCATATTTGAGTCGTCCTCGTACTTTAGGTGAGCATATTTATTTAATTAAATGTTGAAAAATATGTCATAAAATGTCTTTTTTCAAATGTTTAATGATATTTAACTCGAGAACTATGTTTTGGACGAAAAAATCACAAGAGACACTTTTTGCTTTTTTCATTTAAATTTTTTTTAAATATTAACAATTTTTTGGTTTATAATAAATTACGTGACTATTTCCCATGAACCACTCTCGATGATTCTAATCAAGGGTCAAAAAATTTTTGAAAATCCTTGGTAGAGTCATGTCTCTTCGTCGGCTACGGTAAAAACCTATGGGCTTCCATACTACTAGAAGGACCTACGGCACCTATATCAAAAAGGGCTAAGTATATGAATAAATTTATAATTATTAAATTGATTGTAATTTATATATATATATATATATATATATATATATATATATATATATATATATATATATTCCTCGTTTATTTCTTTGTGCTGTCCAGTTCCAAACGTTTAATAGTATCTTTTCTTCGCTCATTTATTGCAGGTGTCCATACCATTTCAACTGCTTTTCAGTTAAATCATCAATTATCGTATTTTTTTACTTCCATTCTTTCTCTAATGTTGTCATTTCTTACATGATCAAGTAAAGTTAAATCGGAACATCTTCTCCAGTACATCATTTCGGTTGAAAGAAGTTTTTGTGACATATTTTTATCTGTGACCCATTCGTCAGTACTGGTTGAATCAGAGCCTGATATACCCTTCTTTTTGTTTTCTTTGTTAGGTTCTTACTTCACAAGATTGGATGTAGTGCTTTAATTATATTTTTTCCTTTTCCTGTTTTCTTTAGTATATCCTTATTATCTTTTCCCTCTTCATCTATTGTAATTTCTAAGTATTCGTATTGTCTAACGTATTTTATTATTCCGCTTTCTCGTTCGGTGTCTTGTCCTATGCGTCCTATAGCCATGTATTGCAATTTAAAACAGTTAAATAATTTATTTTGTACTATTTGGTGCAATTTTTTGGAGTTAGTTTACTTTGTTTGTAACAATAATTAAATATTAATATTGTTCTCTGTTGAAAAAACAGTCTGATCAAAATTTTTTGAAAGAAAAACGAGCTTCTCGGCTCTTTTTGATGAAGTTAAAATCACGAAAACCTTTTAACATACTTCTTCTTCTTTAGGTGCCGTCTTCGTTCCGAAGGTTGGCGATCATCAGAGCTATACGTATTTTCAAGACTGCTGACCTAAACAGCTGGTTATTGCTGCAATTATACTATTCTCTTAGATTTTTTAACCAAGAGTTTCGTCTTCTTCCTACAGATCTCTTTCCCATAATTTTTCCCTGCATAATAGTTCTCAGTAGTTGATATCTTTCTCCTCTCGTAACGTGTCCCAGGTATTGTAATTTTCGTTTTTTAATTGTAAGTATGACCTCCTTTTCTTTATTCATTCTCCTCAGTACTTCAGCGTTTGTGATTTTCTCCATCCATGATATTCTTAACATTCTGCGGTACATCCACAATTCAAAGGCTTCCAACTTGTTAATATCGATCTTTTTAAGCGTCCATGCCTCCATTCCATAAAACAAAACTGACAGTACGTAACATCTTGCCAGACGAACCTTTAATTAAAGACTCAGGTCTCTACCACAGAACACTCTCTTCATTTTCGTGAATACGGCTCTTGCTTTCTCTATCCGGATTTTGATTTCTTCAGAGCTATCGTTGTTTTCATTGATGACGGTGCCTAAATAGTTGTATTTTCTGACGTGTTCTATATTTTGACCCTGTATGCGTATATCTGGGACATTTTGGGTTGATTTGGATATTAACATGCATTTTGTTTTTCTTATATTTAGTGACAGTCCATATTCTTCACTGACTGTTGCTACTCTATTGACTAAGGTCTGGAGATCCTCGAGTGTTTCTGCGATAAGTACTGTGTCATCGGCGTATCTGAGGTTGTTTATTAAAATTCCATTTATTTTAATACCAACGAATTGATCAATAAGTGCTCTATTCATTATATCCTCAGAGCAAAGATTGAACAAGGTCGGTGAAAGTATACACCCTTGTCTCACTCCTCTTTTTATTTCGACTTCTTCAGTCGCCTCATGCTCCACTCGCACTACTGCTTTCTGATTGTCTCTTTTATCGAGGTTCTTTTCCGTCAATAGACTGATAAGGTGATCATGTCTCACTTTGTCAAAGGCCTTATTGTAGTCTATGAAGCACATATATACATCCTGATTTATATCAAGGCATCTTTGAGACATGACATTCAGTGCAAATAATGCTTCTCTCGTTCCGAGTCCATTTCGAAATCCAAATTGGGTATCGCTAATATCTATTTCCAGTTTTTTATGTATTCTAATGTGTATAACTTTTAGAAATGTTTTCAGTATGTGATTCATCAGGCTTATTGTGCGATAGTCGGTGCATTGTTTTGCTTTTCCCTTTTTTGGAATAGTTACAAATGTGGATAAAAGCCATTCCTGTGGTATTATTCCTGTTTTGTAGATATGATTAAAAAGCTCCAGCAATGCATAAATCGACTCTTCCTCTATGAGCTTGAGGACTTCCATCGGTAGTTCGTCTGGACCCGGCGCCTTTCCATCCCTCATTCTTCTTAGTGCATACATTACTTCCTCTTTGGTTATATCTGGGCCTTCATCCTCTTGTATGCTGTTTAGATTAGGTTCATGTCTTTCATATGTAAAAAGTTCATTAACATAGTTCATCCATACCTCCAATTTTTCTTCCAGTTCTGTTATTATTGTTCCGTTTGTGTTATATAATGTGTTGGGTTGTTTGCGTTTTTGTGTGCCCGTAAGTTCTTTCACTTTTTTATGTATATTAAAAATGTCATGTTTCATCTGTAGATGCTCTATTTCCTCACATTTCTTTTTATATGAATTTTCTTTGGCTATTCTGATTTCAGTTTTAATGACTTTTTGTATTTGTTTATAGCTTTGTTCACACTTGCCTTTGAGAGTTCTTCGATCATCCATTAGCTGAAGGATCTTATCAGTCATCCATTCTTGCTTTTGTTTTGATTTTTGTTTAGTCAGAATAGTCCTTGCGGGTGTCATCAACGCCGTTTTTAAGCCCAGCCATTTGTCATCTGTGCTCTCTATGTTTTGATATTCGCCATTTGCGCACAGTATATTTAAATTGTTGTTAATATTTATTTGTAACTCCCGTTTGATTTCTGGGTTACATAGGCGACTCACATCTATTTGATTGGTTTTTCTTTTGTGCAATAGTCGTTTTAATTTAATGTGCACTTGTGCTATTAGAAGATTATGGTCTGAATAGACATCTGCGCCTGGGTAAGCCTTAACAGATTTTACCGAGTTTCTGTATCGTTCGTTTATCAATATGAAGTCTATTTGATTTCTAACTGTTCTCTGATTATCATCTTGTGGCGATTTCCATGTGTAGAGTCTTCTCTTTGGCAGCTCAAAGAATGTATTGGTTACCACCATATTATTCTCCTGACAGAACTGGAGCAGTCTATCGCCTCGCTCATTCCTTGTACCAAGAACATACTTAATAAAAGTTATTAAGTGTATTCCGAAAATAATTTCTCGTGGTTTATTGCCGACAGTGTAAAAAACATCATAACATTGCAGTGGCACCTTTGCAAAGTACTGAATTTATTTTTAGAATTATCAGTATAAGTAACGACAAATTTAAAAGATCGAGATGATCATAAAAAATCAATTTATAAATTATATGTTCTGTCCATGAACAAGTTTTTAAAGATTTTGGTTAATAAAATACATCCACATCCAGGCGTTTCTTAAATACTACCGGAGTAATATTTTGAAAATTACTTTGTATATCCGTATTTCTAAAAAGTTATATGCAGCCCCTACCTATTCACAAAATCCAAACTAATTTTTGAATAATAAATAAATTTTAATTTTCTAAAAATACCAAGTGTGACACTGAGGAAGCCAAATGTTATAGTCTAAAAAGAAATTGGTCACAGATCTTAAAATAGCCCAAAAGTATCAAGAGATTTATTTATGGAACATTAAAGGGGAAGATGTGGGTCAGAATACGTTATTACTTTTTAGCAAGGATTTTTTTTATCATGACCAAAAATAAAGTATACTTAAAGTTTTTTGGTATCCTTGTCTCTCTTAAGAAGATAAAGTAAAAACTTTAAAAAAAGGTTGTTTAAAATTAATAAATATTTTTGACCTGCAAAACTTCCTCTGCCTGTCTATTATTTTTTAACATACCAGCATTCCAATTCAATTCCAATTAAACAATTCTTTTCAGAATTTTTTATTACCTGAGATTCTATATTTTTTTTCACTCTAAATTTTTTGTAACACTAGTGGAAATAAAATGGTATCTTGTTGAAGAAACACTCTTTTTTGTGTCTGCCTGTAGCAGGAGAGCTAGTGAACTCTTGATGAAACGGTCTGTGTAGAAGGTAGGGAATTTTTATAAGATCGCTTTAAAGATAGAGAGTCCCAAAATCGTTAGTCTAGTAGGCCCACGAACTTGAGATATAAAACTGGACTGCTCGTGTTCCATATCTCCCTTATAAAAAAAAATGACCTCACCGTGCTCCGTGCCATTAGGTGCAAATAATTGCTTTGGCAACAATAAATTCTCTAAGTTTTTATGATATTGGTGAAAGTGTATTTTTGACATTGACTGAATACTTTTCATTTTGACAAAAATTTATTTTTGATTTTGCTGTTTTATGGATTTTATCACATTTTATGTAACGTTTTCCTGAAAATTTCAAACAGGAATGTGAACTTTAAGGTTTTTTTTTTGTATTTTAAAAAATGTGATTCTTCATCGTAAGACGTACCAGTACCTCATCTGGTAAATTGGAATTTATTTAATTGGTAAGTTATAAAGCATTCAATAATAATTATATAAAATTTACCTTAGAATCAAATTGTAAATTTAAGGGCAACAAGTTTAATCTTATGGATATGATATATGATAATTATTAAATGCTATCAATATTTTAGTTTTCTAAGAGAAATGAATCTTCTAATTCAAGAGCTGAAGCAAATTGGTCATGATCATAATTCTTTTATACATCAGCTCTGTTCAGAGTATTTTTCTGGAAATTGTTTTATACAAGAAGATGAGCAAAAAGTTTGTGTGGTGCTTCTTACAAATAAACTGCCTGAAAAAAACTGCGAAGCACTGTTTGATGTAAACATCTTGAAGCAACTAAACTTGGACTTAATAACATACACTGGCTCTACAAAAAAAGTCCTGAATTAGGTGTGCATTAACCAACAACAATATCGTTTTACCATAAAGTTAATGTTCCACTGACATATAAAGCTGAATACCGAAACTGGTATGGTGTTAAAATTTAAAATGATTGCATATAATATGAAATTTTTCAATATTATTAAGGATGTTTGGAAATTACGTAAATTTTACTTTTATGTATTTGTTTTGTCTAAAAATAAAATAATAACCTTTTGTTTGAATATGTTATTAATTAATAAAACAAAAATTCTTGATTTTAGCTCAGATAGGAAATTTGTGTCATAAAAATCCTTTGTCAAAGTAGTGAGAAGCTGCGATTGATTACCATTTCAAAAATTCAACTCTAGGAAAGGTCAATTCCAGATCCTTAAACAGTTAAGTAAATTGAAAGTTTGACCTAATGTAAAAAGTTGCTAGTAAATCTTTATGTATATATTTAGATTAAAAATAATTGTATTAATGTAAGAATTTTCTTGTATTTACAAGCTTCTTTATATTTAAAGTGTCTTAATAAATATTGTTTTGTTTACAATTAAATAAAAACTGCTTTAACACTATCCCCTTTAGAGTTTAATTTTTTTTTATAAAAATGGTTAAATTAAAGCTCCGTTTTTGTGAAGGAAATGTCAACATTATTATGAATGTTGTTAACCCTATATAAATACCTAACATATCAGTTCCCTAAAAACATCGAGGAGAAAATAATTTTAACAAAGACCTAATCGAAGCTATTTTTAAATGATGAAACTATCTTACTTTGCAATAGATTATTTGGACATTTCGATACCTTACATTAAACAATATACTATATTAATTCATGATATAAAATTCTTAAAAATAAATGCCTTAATACTTTTTTTTCGTTAACTTCTTATACTCTACGTCCGAATAAGGATGTTTCTAAAACATATTTAAAAAAAAAATTAGTCTCGATTTGTTTTTGGCGCATATTTCACATTTTATCTATTTTGCTAAATAACAGTTTTATTGTAAAAAATAAAATATGTAAACAGTCATAGAAAAACATTTTCATTTATTTATAAAAACTGACATTTCATGCTTGTTATCTAAAAATAATAAAGTTGTTACATATTTACGCTGTTCCAAAGAAGTTAAAAAAAATTGCTTTGTTGGAGTTGCTTTAAACAGAAAAATTATAATTTTGAGGAAACTAAAAGTAGAAATTCAAGTTAAATATTGTTTTACAGAAACAATTATCCTGGGTTGCGATTCTATAAGAGTAAAGGGAAAGAGAATGTCATAATAAGGATCTTCTATCTTTGTTCAGTCTGTATTAACACATAACTATATCACTGTCCTAAAAGAGATAAGGAAAGAGAATGTCAAAAAATATGCTTACAGAATCGGAGCTCTGGTCTTTTTTATTGAATATACTCGATTAACCTGTCAAGTAAAATAAGGAAGAGCGATTTATTGTTTTAGATATAGTATAGAAAGAGATAGTTATTGTCTAAATCTGTTAGAATAATAGAATTGATATTCATACACGACACATTCACGCCAATGTAAGAAACTAGCAGGGAATTCAATGTTGCCATACAAATCATTGCACCGAATGGCGACCAATAAGGGAGGGTCAAAAATTATTTTCATGAGCAGTCCAGTTTTATATTTCAAGTTCGTGAGTAGGCCTCATGCAGTGACTATCCAACCTTCCCTATTTTCGAAATTGTCAAAAAATAAATGTTTTAAAACTTGAAGTTATAACATCGGAGTTTGGATATGTTTTAGCTTAAATATAGTAGATTATAGAAAAAAAATTGTTACACCCTCAGCTAGCCACCAGTACCGGCCAGACAAGTTGAGAGGTGAGCATTAACAGGGTGAAAATAAATTTTGCCGTGTAAGATTGAAATTTTAATACAAGTTTAAATATAATATTTCATGATATATTGCCCAACGCCAGGTCATTCCGGCGGTTACAAGAACTGGCAGACCACGGAAAACGGTGTTGTGAGAGTGCGAGAGCGATACAGATCTAAAGGTCCAAAAGTGTGAGTGAGACAGTTAATGGAACATGGCTATAATTAAAAATAATGTGACAATAAAAATTAATTAAAATAAAAGATTTTTTTCCAAGAAAATGATATAAAAGTGGATACTAAGTAAGTTACAATTTGTTTACTGTGTGAACAAAAAGAAATATTAAAATTTTTTTATAAGTCTTAAATAAAACTAATTTTCACTTAGTTCTTCGTCAAATTCGACGCCATTTCTATTATATTCTGAAAAATAAAAATTATTTTATTTTTATTCTGTAGTTAAATAGATAGAAAATATAATTAAATGTAAAAATACTTAATAAAATAAGGTCCTGTTCATTTTTAGTTAATATAAAAATAGTGAGTTGCCTAAAATTATTCCTTCAATATATACAGATTAATTTTTGCCATTATCGGCAGATCACTTTGATGAAGGCGTCATATCTCTAACCCGGAGGCCGTTGCATCAAGGGTTAACTAGCTCTGAGATTGGTGTTGGTTTATCCATGATATATGCCGATCTATTTATCTCTTAAACCCTTTTTTACTTCCAACTCAAAAATCACTAAACTAATTATGACAAAATTTAGCTATGAAAAAGTATTAAACTTTAAAAATATAAAAAATTGGCGTCAAGGCGATGTTGCCAGAAACTGAAGGCTTCTTAATAACTATTCAAGACCAGGTAATTACAACAAAAAAGTTTCTGAAATGCATCATCAGCGATCCCTCAATACAGGATAACCCTTGCCGATATGGATTTCGTCGCTTGCCGCATCGGAGGTACGATTCAGCTATCCAAATCTTCTACAGAGACTTAACAAACAAAATAATATAAATAATAGTCCGGTCAAATTAGCATCAAAAATAGGGGTAAGGTTACATTAATTCGCACCTTGCTAAAAATTGGCATGAATGTTGGGAACCCTATTATACACAATTTGTCAATTATCCACATCAATCCGAAGTGTGGAAAAAAATTTATTCAAGGTCAAATGTTGCAAAAATCGGTTTTTTGAGTTTTCCAGCTAAACGGTAAGTTTTATAATAAAAATAGGTGAGACAAAAATTATTCATCATACAATTATCTATAAAAATTGTTCATACACTTTTTTTCCTAAGAATCACCATTTCGGAGATACAGCGATGCAAAATGTTGAAAAAGTTGTATTCTTCATAATATGCACACGTTTCCGCGCCACCCGTGAGGTAGTGTACATGGCGCGTTTTTTTTTACGTGGTTTCCCCGGTAGGCCTATTCCACGATCTATTGTGCTTCTGTTGAGTTAAAAAGCTATTGTATTAAATTGAAAATGGTACTATTGTAAATAACAAGAGCGGTGTAAGTAATGCGTAAATTGAGAAAATTATTCGTCTGATTGATACTCTTCTAATGGAACATAATCCATACTGTCTTGCTCTTCTTCTCCTTCTTCTTCTTCTTCTTCTTCTTCTTCTTCATCTTTTTCTTCTGATTCTTCTTGAACAGCAGTCATAATACTATGGCTAATATTTGTGCATACTAATTTCAAATGTTGTAAATTAAATCGCTTTTTTTTCAAAATAACTTTCTCCAAAAAATAAGTCAGTGACTCTGGAATTTGACTGTTAATATCTTCAAACATACGACCTGGCGGGGGGTAATGAGAATTATCAAAAACTGCAGATTGAATATCTTCTCGAATGATTGCTGCCGCAGCCTTCACGATTCTAAATCGCTCTTCTTTTTCATTTGTTGTTTTTTTTTTCGTAGCTAGCTCGATTTAAAATGTCATAGTGATTATCAACAAAACATATTAATGTTGATGCTCCTGACTTTTCTGTTATAATAATTTTATCGCCATACTTCAACTTTAATCGTAACTTAATGGTTCTATTATCTAACGAATTGTTGCAAATATTTTGTAATTCGTCTAATGAAAATTGACAATCATCACTATTTTCGATGTGTGCAAATATTTCTTCCATTAAAAGATTCGTACTTTCAGATTGAGGACGACCGGCTTGACCCCCCGTAGTCGGTCTCAAGAAGGCATTATGACAGTCTTTATGATACTTAGCTTCGGCAGCAACTAAATCATGTTCGAACTCAATTCGAGTAATAACAGCTTTTGCTACATGATCAGAACGAGTCTGGGCTATATTCAGGATTGTTTCTTTGAATGAAAGTGTTGTTACATGAAAAATTTTACGCCGATACTTCAGTGCTTTTCTGTTTTCTAGCTCTTCATTCAATTCATTGCCACAAAATAAGCAACACTTTTTAAAACAAAAAAATGGTTCACTTACGCGTGCTCTAGTACGAGGTGGACTTATTTTTGATGTACTAGCTTGTTCTTCATCCTGTTTTCTTTTCAATGCAGCGATTGTACCCTTCCGAGTATAGTTTTTTCGACACTGCACATGAACTGTTACAGAAGTCAATACTTGCATTAATTAATGTCTTTAGGCCACGATCAACAGTAACTGTTTCGCTTTCGGTCAAATGTTTATTACAAATAAAGCACAACTGCGACATTTCTATTAAAAACACAAAACTGCACAAATTTTGTTTGAAAATATAAGCAATAACTACGTGTTCTTACTACGAAAGAATGCTTGAGACTAATACTATTCTATCTAGGGAGGCCCTTCAAAAAGGAGCAGGTATACGAGCGTCGCCACGTGGACAATTGAATAGCAGACAGATGTTGCTCAAGGCCGTACGGTCACATAAAATGAGGGACTGGGTTTTTTTTGGAGTTTATATTTTTAAAACTGTATAATATGTATGTATACGCTACGAAAATTAATATTTTTACTTATATTATCGTTCTGTAACGTATATTACGGTAACTGACATGCATATTATGAAGAATACAACTTTTTCAACATTTTGCATCGCTGTATCTCCGAAATGGTGATTCTTAGGAAAAAAAGTGTATGAGCAATTTTTATAGATAATTGCATGATGAATAATTTTTGTCTCACCTATTTTTATTATAAAACTTACCGTTTAGCTGGAAAACTCAAAAAACCGATTTTCGCAACATTTGACCTTGAATAAATTTTTTATCACACTTCGGATTGATGTGGATAATTAACAAATTGTGTATATTAGGGTTCCCAACATTCATGCCAATTTTTAACAAGGTGCGAATTAATGTAACCTTCAATGTCTATTTTGACCGGACTAATAAAGATAGAAACCTATACGGAAGAATAACAAATTCAAGCTGTATTGAGATTAAACTATAGTTATGGACCAGACAGTTAATTATAACAAACTAGATTTTGATATTTCGATCAAAAACACCAAAGAATCTTCTGCATAATATTAGAAAAATAGACGTTAGAGACCACTTGGTGCTCGATAACATGAGAAGGGCCACACAGAGCTCCATCTTTTTAGTAGAGTGTTAGTACGAGTGGGGTCAGTATTGCAACCGTGAAATTTTGTATAAGAGTCAATATGATCAAAATAAATCATTTTACATGTGTAGCTAAAACAAAATACAGCATATTTTTACAAATACGAATATACTGAAAAAATTTGTATAGGGGATAAGTGTATGTTCCCTGATTGGCTACTTATCATATTTCAAAAAAAAAGGAAACATTTCTCCGATGTCGTGAATATCTAACTTGAAATTTAAGCATAATTTGTTATTATATTTAATGAAAAATTCTTGCATTCATAACCTAATAGAAGAAATGGAATAATATCAGGCAATTTAAACATGTTAACACAAACTTTAAGACAGTCTAACCCTATCAGGGGCGGATCCAGCCACTCTCTTTGGGGGGGGCGGTGACATCACAAAAGCGAAAGCAAGTTGTCGACGGGGGGGGGGGGGACACCGGAGATATTCCTATTTCTAGTGTAAATGGCAGGGTGGTGCCTATTTTTCTGAATTTGAAGCTCTTGGAGAGGAGGGGATGCCAGCAACATACACATTCCTAGTAAAGGGTTTTCCAATAAGAGGTGTTATTTTGATATTCAAAGAAAAATGCCATTTTTTAAGATAAATGATCGGATATTTATTACATTATAAAGAGGAAGGTATGCCGTTAATGATGAAAAATAACATCAGCCAAATGACCACCACGACCATGCCTACAGGACCATATCCTTTTCATGAAATTTTCCATAACCAAATCGCAAAGTGGCTGCCCTATGTCCTCGATAGCCTCACGAATTCCATCTTTGAGGTGTTGAATCGACGCTGGGCTGTTGGCGTAGACCTTGTCTTTCACGTGGCCCCAAAGGAAGAAATCGCAAGGTGTCACATCACAAGATCTCGGTGGCCAATTGTGATCACCTCTTCGAGAGATAACACGGCCCGGAAACTTTTCCCGTAAAAGATCAATGGTTTCGTTGCTTGTGTGGCACGTAGCGCCGTCTTGTTGAAAGTAAACGTGGTCCAGGTAAATACCATCCAATTCCGGCCATAAAAAATCATTAATCATCTCTCGATAGCGCAATCCATTCACCGTAACTGTTGCTCTAGCCTCATTTTCGAAAAAGTAAGGTCCAATGACCCCGCCGGACCATAAACCGCACCAAACAGTCACACGTTCAGGATAGAGAGGCTTTTCAACAATAACTCTTGGGTTTTCCGAGCCCCAGATGCGACAATTTTGTTTGTTGACGAAGCCACCGAGGTGGAAATGGGCCTCATCACTGAAGATGATTTTTCGATGGAATTCCGGATCATTTTCATGCATTTCAAGAACCCAATCAGCAAAGGCACGACGTTGTTGATGATCGGCCGGCTTGAGTTCTTGCGTTAACTGAACTTTATAAGCCTTAAGACCCAAATCTTTATGCAAAATACGGTGTAATGACGTTTGTGGAATCCCTAATTCCAAAGAACAATGAGGAATGGACAAACCTGGGTTTTCTTCAACACTTTCGGCTACAGCAGCAATATTCTCGGCTGTTCTTGAGCGACGTGCACGGGTTTTCTTCTTCACATAACTAACTTGTCCCAACAGCTCGAATTTTTTCACCAATTTCTTTATTGCGCTCCGACAAGGTGCTTCATGACGACCCAAAAATGTTCGAGTTTTACGAACCGTCTCTGCCAAATTTTCACCATTTTTATAGTGAATTTTAATAATTTCAATGCGTTGTTGAAGCGTGTATCGTTCCATCTTTATTTATGGCGTAGTTTCTACTTGTCAAACGTCAAAAACTTACAGCTTCAAAAGTGACATCTACCGAAATAGCGGGCTTTTCAAAATGACACCTCTTATTGGAAAACCCTTATAAGAGGTAGAATCGGGTCTATTTTCCTGAACTCAAAGCTCTTGGGGTGCGGCTACCGCAAAAAAAACAAGTTGTCAACGGGGAAGAAGTGTCAGCAGCATACACATTCCTAATATAAAAGGCAGAATCAGTTCTATTTTCCTGAACTCAGAGCTCTTGGGAGGGGGGGGGGGCGATAGCAAGCATACACATTCCTATACTCTATTCAAGAACTAGAGAGAGTAATAAACCTGTTACCGAATTCTCCAACGTATTTGCTCCAGTACCTCAGATAACGGAGAACTGCCGTAAATCTAATTATATTTAAATATTATAAGCTTTTATAAATTTACTGCAATAATAAAATTTCTGATAGTTCATTTTTATTTCTGTCAGTGAGAAAAGTACACCTTACAGTGTGTCCTTAGTGATTTATCTTGTTTATGCTTGGTTTTATATATTATTTGAGATTAGTAAGATATTCCAAAATCGTTAAACCAAGGCATTTTTCCTCAATGAAAAACTTATTACGATGAATGCTTATGATGCCCTAAGATATCAATATCTAGATAATAATGTTAAAAGCTCTGTTGAGATACTGAATACTGAAACAGAAAAAACGACTGGAATGTTTCGTACTCCCCCATTCGATCATAGGCAGATGAAAAACCTCATTGGAAGAAGAGATGAAAACTGCAATAAAAGGAATTGTACATACATTTTATTATGAGAAGCAGATCCCCACCGTCAACAAAATTCTTACTAAAATCAATGAAGATCGGGATTTACCTGAAATTAAAAGAACTGAGCTCTAGAAATTGCTCAGAGAACTTAATTTTTGATGGAAAAAACCAGATAGGAAATCTGTCCTTACAGATCGTCCGGAAACTGTCCGTTGGAGAAGGGAATATCTCTCTCAAGTAAAAGGCAGAGTTGCTAGAAATAATACAGTGTACAAAATTAGTAATTTAACTGAACTTTTGAAAGATTTTTTTGGACAAAGTTACTGCGGAAAATTGGGAAAAATCCATATAATAAAAGAATAAAACAAAATGTGGAAACTTAATTAATTGAGAGACGATAGCTTCACTGAATTTGATTACGAATTAGATACCTAATGTTTACCAATGTAAACACAATTTGTTTTTGTTTTATTTAATTGTTTAATGCTGTTTATATATTTTTTATTTTTTTATATATATTTTTATTTTAGTGTGTTCCATTCTTTAATTTTATATATGTTTAATTCCAATTAGCCGTAATTTCTTTATTATTTTATTATTATATTTGTGTCTTTTTCTTAAGCGTGTAGAATTAATATGTTTATTTTATTTTTTTAAGCCTATCGGATATTTCATATAATAAAGGAAATTAAATTAAGATGCCAGTGCAATAGAAATAAAAATAAGTAGATCTAATTTTAACTGTAACATATAAAAATTAATTACATTTGAATCCCTTTTTAGTGTTTAATTTAAAAAATAAATAAACTGAAACGTCAAATTTCCTAAAAATGTTTATAATTAATAATAAAATGACGGATAGCCCAAAAAAAATTTTAATATTATATGGACGAATTTATTTTTTTATATATGTTTAACTTCTTTTCTTTTTGACAATGAGTATTTTGTAAGTATTTAAATAGTAACTTCGAATTTTTTGAAAGAATAAGGCTACGTTTTAGTCTGAATGTGCCTAAAACGGTTTTTATGCCAAAATTAAAAATAATAAAAATACAATTGTGATTTGTGTTAAATATGTCAAAATTATTTGTATTTTGTACTGTATGTGAATTATTAAGAAATTATAAGAAATAAAATAATAATATAAAAACTTTTTATTTTAAATTTATTACCGAAATAATATTCTATGCCATAAATACTTAGTGATAAAATAAACCTCTTTCCGACGCCTATGTTATCCAACCCAAATAGTCCATTATTATAGACCGGTATTTTTGATTATAAAATTTCTAACCCATTCCTAGGAAAAATATATATATCTAACAGATTTTGCCAAAGACACCGAATTAAAGAACACAGGTAGTTTGCGAAGGAAAAAGGGTAAAAAATGATTTATTACTCTCTCTAGTCCTTGAATTAACTATAGTATAAGAGGTAATATCGGGTATATTTTCCTGAACTCAAAGCTCTTGGGGGGGGCGATCGCCCCCACCGCCCCCCCCTTGGATCCGCGCCTGAACCCTATAGATATCTAATAGTAAAAGAGTAATTTGTTAATTACTTTTATGTGCATTTCTTTAGGTGAACTTTAAGTAGTTAGATTTTCCGAGCACCACTTATATAGAAGAAAGTAACAAAACTTAGTACATCAATTCCTTTTTCAAACATGAAACACATTTTAACATTTATATATTGACAAGGATTTAATATCTCTTAGATACGATAGTAATATTTAAAAACATTTCTTTTATTAATGTTAGACATCGCAGATGCATGAAAGAGTTTATTTTGGGCTTTGTTGAGAGATTAATCGGTACAATTTCCTACTTTATAGGATGCTACAGTTACACGCACGAAATATTTTAGGCAAATGATACCATTTCTCATCACAGGCAAACAAAATAATAAAATAAATTCCTACTCTGATAGCCCGGGAAAAAGAAAGATAAAATATAAAGAAGAGATATTGAATTATTAGGTATGTGCGACGATCCGTATTGCAAGAAATGGTATCGATAAATACATAGAGGGAAAACATCGTTGTCAAAAAATCGATATCTAAAAGAATAAGACGATATTCTTATTATTTATACAAAAATCGTTCAAATCATGTTTAAATTTTAATGATTATTATTACAATGAATAAGTTCCGATTTAAGCAATCAAATATGGTGGAATAACTATTTTACATTTCTCGATTTTGTCCAAAATACGTTATAAGGGGGCTCTTGAAGATGTAAATTATGAATTTAAAATTATTTTTAAGGAAATCAAGGTGGCGGATCCAATATGGCGGACTAAAAATTTAAAATCTTTCGATTTTGTCAAAAATTGGTACAGGAGAGTTTTGAGGGTGTAAATTACGATTTTAAAAAATTCAACAGGGCGGACTAAAAATCATAACATATCTCGATTATGTTCAAAATTTGTCCTTGGGGGGTTTTTGAGTATGCAAATAATTTAAAATTGTTTATTACAACTAATAAATTCGGATTTTCGCCATTAAATATATATATATATATATATATATATATATATATATATATATATATATATATATATATATACACGAACAGAAATATAACAATAGTATAACACCTATCGGCCCTTTGTTGTGGTACAGGTTAGTTCAGGAACATATTAATTTGGTCCGAAATTGGTATAGGAGGGTTTTTGAAGGTGTAAATTACGAATTTAAAATTAGTTTTAAAAATTTCAATAGGGCGAATCCAATACGGGACTAACTATTTTACATGTCCAAAATTGTTACAAGGGCGTTCTTGAAGGTGTAAATTCTAAATTTAAAATTATTTTTAAGGAAATCAATATGGCGGATCCAATATGGTAGATTAAAAATTTAACATCTCTCGATTTTGTTAAAAATTGATATAGGAAGGTGTAAATTACGATTTTAAAAAATTCAACATGCGGATAAAATATAGCGGACTAAAAATTTAACATATCTTGATGGTTTCTAAAATTTGTTGTTGGGGGGTTTCTGAGAATGCAAATAACGAATTTAAAATTATTTTTAATAATTTAATATGGCAGATGCAATATGGAGGACCAAAAATTTTTAATTTTCGGATTATATCCAAAACTGGTACTGGTGGGTTTTCGAAGGTATGGATTACGATTAGATTATTCAATATGGCGAATCCAATATGGTGAGTTGAAAATTTTACATTAGTGACATTTTTTTAAATTGGTATTAGGGGTTCTCGCAATCGTAGCTTAAGAATTTAAAGTTAATTTTGTACAATTTAATATTGCAGATACAATAGGGGGGGCTAAAAAATTTTCCATTTTCCGATTTTTCCAAATTGGTATTGGGGGCTTCTTGAAGCTTTATTACAGATCCTAAATTAAATTCTTCAAACTCAATATGCAGAATAAAATATGAATAAAAAATTTGCATGTCTCAAATTCTTTCAATATCGGTTTTGGGGGGTTTTAGATGTTTACAAATTTTAAATTAATTTCCTAGCAGATTAAATATTTGTTTGGTACAATTTCATTTAGAACTAGTAATTAGGAAGTTCTCAGAATCAAATAATATTTTGTTTATAAAAATTTTATTTTAAATTTTTAACCGATTTCAAGAATACAAAATTATCAATTCCACGTATACATTGTTTATTTTTTAATATTTGTTCATGCGTAACAAAATGTAATAATTATAAATATATTAGTTCATTTTCTTCATATAGAAAACTTATAAACTGTTTTGTTTCAGACATGTTAAAATCAAGGTTTAAAAAAATCGTTATTTTTCCAAGATATGATGTAAAATTCAATATTTACACTTGCAAACATGAAATATTTTATATTATAATATTGAAACTACTTAGCAAATCTGTTTTACTTATTGGTAGTCGCAAACTGACACTATTTTAAACATAGATTTTGTAATAAAACATTTAACTAAAAATAAATCTGTTTTGTTTATATTTGGTCTTAAAATATTACTTCCTAAAATTATAATATTACAACTATTCCTGCAAGATATAAATATTTGTACTATTCTTGATTAATATTATATGATAAAATGAGAAATGTATTTTGCATAAATACGTAGTAAAGAGCAAATAAATTTAATAGTTATTATTATGATGCAGGATGTTAAAACCGATACCACTATTTCGCGAACGATAAAAGATTCGAGTCTGTTTCAATTAGAAATCATATTTTTCCGGACTTCCAGCGATTATACACTGGTAGTTTTAAAGTTTTTGTATGGGTGATTAACAGTACTTAACTTTTTAATTAAAATTAAGAAAAGGAATGGGAAGGAGCAAGCTCTATGTCGATTTATCGCAGCCATTTAACTAAAGAAAATGTTAATCCACCTGCATAGAGTAAAAAAATGGGTAGAGATCTTTCTGAAAATATTGTAATCTATCTCTTTTTCTAACGTGGTGATGACTCTAGAATGGAGTTGTCATTTAGATTTTTCTCTCGGTTGTAATGAAGCAATATGGTATATTTTTTAAACGCCCCTATAAAATTAAAAAATCAAATATGCTGCAATCTAGACGTGGGTGATACGACAAAAATATTTCCTCTTTAAGACGCAAGATAATGCTATATATTTGAAATATCGTAATCTTAAAAAATATATAACCAGCAAATCGATAGAAGCCAAAAATTACATTTTAGAACAAAATAATGAATTTTGATGAAAATAGTATGGACCATTGCTAATAAATAGCTTAATAAAAACAACTATCAACAAAATCAAATAAAACTTCATTGTGATGATAAATTTATTTCAAATCCTAACGATGGAGTCAATGAGTTTACGATATATTTTATTATTACACAGTTCATTCAAAAAGTTGCGGGACTAATTTTGTATAAAATTTTGAACTAGCGCTATCTGTTACCCGACGGCAGAACTATGTAATATCATGCATTAGTTACCCACAGTGGAGATGTGAGCGCTATAACTTCACGTATTAGCTAGCTCTAGCTGTGGTCGTTTGAAGTAGATGTGTTTTTGCCACTGCGTCATAATTTTCGCTATGGAGCAACACGCCCCAATCAAATTTTGTTTCAAATTGGGAGAAAGTGGTTTGGAAACATTATTGAAAACCGCGTGAGGTGAGAATTGTTTAAGCCGTACCAAGGTTTTCGAGCGGTTCAAGAACGGCCAATAGTCGCTGGAAGACAATCCACGGGGGGGAGGGGGCGAATCATGGTGTTTTCAATACGATCCATCGACCGAACGCCAAACCGCTGCAGTAGCGAGGCAAGGGCGAAGGGCGATCCATCAAAGTTTGAACGACAAAGTCGAAAATTGAAAAGATGTTCATTTCGTTTTTCAATTCTCGTGGGATTATCCATAGCGAATTCGAACACCCGGGCCAAACAGTGAACGTAAAATTCCACAAAGGTGTTCTGTATCGACTTTTTAAGCGGATTCATTGCGTGAGACCGGAATTGTACAGGGTGAGTCAACGATTGGATGAAGTAGGTTTGTGTCTTTTCGGTGAAATTAACAAAGAAACTATATTTATTGTTTGATACCGTTTATTTTTACGCAGATTTTAAAAATATTTAGGACTCTACAGGGTGAGCCAAAAAACTAGGACAGCATAAAGTTGTATTTTTTTAAATAGAACACCCTATATACGAATCGTATTTTCGATTTAGCTTATAATTTTAAATCTTTTTTATTAAGGGTTTACTATAACAAAACTTTATAGTGTCTGAGATAATTAAGTTTAAAGAAAAAAAGTCACATTTTCAAGCATCAATTCAATCCTAAATAACGTTTTCAATTTTGTGACAAATATATTCAAATTTGGAATTTAGCAAGGCCAAGGACAAATTAATATAATTTTTACCTAATATTTGCAATAAAAGCTACAGGGTGTTAAACACATCGGCTCAAATTTGAACAAGTTTAAATGAATAAATATATTTTTTTTTAAATAGTACACCCTGTATATTTTGATGTTATTTAATAGAGTAATAAAAACCCTAAAAATTTTGTTCAATATATCCTATACCTATTTATAATAGTTTTTGAGATATTTCAGTTTTTCTTATTTTCCATGCTTTTTTACAGAAATAGTCTTCATTATCATAGTAGCCATGTAAAATAATAAAAAGAAACTACAGAAACAAACAGAATGTGGTTAAATATGAGGAAATACATTATTCGTTATATTACAACGGCAATAGTTTAATTAAACATAATGTGAAAAAATTAACACAACAATAACGACAAGGCAAATACATATTTACTTTTATACTAAATTGAAACAATAAAATTACCTATTAAATACTGAGATTAATTATTTCTTTTTAATAAGTGTTCGAATAAACGACCCTCTTGTGCAATGCACAAATTTAGTCTTTTTTGCAGATTTTCTCGGACCCTGGACAAAATTAGTGGCGTTATTGTTCTACAGGTATCCCTAATCCTGTTTCGCATATCTTCCACTGTTGTTGGTGGATTAACATACACCTTATTTTTAATATAACCCCATAGGAAGAAATCTAATGGGGTGATGTCGCAAGACCTTGGTGGCCACTCAATGAAACCCCCACGTCCAATCCATTTTTGCGGATATCGTTGGCCCAAAAACGCACGAACTTCACGATAGTAATGCGGAGGCGCACCATCGTGCTGGAACCACATACTGTCGAGCTCATCCCTATCGAGACCTTGAAGCAGTTGGGGTAGTTCTTCTTGTAGAAAGTTCAGGTAACTATGGCCATTTAGTGGTTCATTAAAAAAGTGGGGTTCAATAATTCGATTATGATGAATACCACACCAAACATTTAATGACCAGTGGTTTTGATGTTGCACCTCTCTAATTCAAAATGGGTTTTCTGTGGCAAAATAATGCATGTTGCGTCTATTTAAGGCACCGTTACTTCTAAAAGTAGCTTCATCACTAAACATTACCTTGCATAATAAATTTGGATTTAATTGAATCTCCGCATTTATTGTACGACAAAAGTTTACACGACTTTCAAAATCCTGTCCATGCAATTCTTGGTGTAATTCCATGTGATATAGATGATACCTATATTTCTTGGTAGTACGATTAGCGGTGGATTGTGATGTTTCACATAATGCTGCTAACTGACGGCTACCAATATAAGGATTTTCCTGAACATTTAACAATACTTGTAGTTCTTTTTCTTCATTAGTTACTGGTTTGTTGACCATTTTACGTTTTAAATAAACAACAGTACCAGAAGAATCAAATCTTTGCATTAAGTTTTGAAAAGTATGGGTATTAGGCTGGCGTCGATCAGGATACTTCATTTTGTAAATTCTTTGAGCAAGAATGCAATTTTTTTTGAGCCTCTCCTATAGTATAAATCATATCTATTAACTCATTCTTTGGAAAATTCATTTTACAATATAAGATGAATCCAAAAAAAAACCAAACTACACTACATAAAAACCAAAAGAAGCGATTGCGGTTATAAATTTGACACACAGAAAAATGTTCTTTTACATTGTTTTTGCCATGGCTACTATGACAATGAAGACTATTTCTGTAAAAAAGTATGGAAAATAAGAAAAACTGAAATATCTCAAAAACTATTATAAATAGGTATAGGATATATTGAACAAAACTTTTAGGGTTTTTATTACTCTATTAAATAACATGAAAATATACAGGGTGTACCATTTAAAAAAAAAAGATATTTATTCATTTAAACTTGTTCAAATTTGAGCCGATGTGTTCAACACCCTGTAGCTTTTATTGCAAATATTAGGTAAAAATTATGTTAACTTGTCCTTGGCCTTGCTAAATTCCAAATTTGAATACATTTGTCACAAAATTGAAAACATTATTTAGGATTGAATTGATGCTTGAAAATGTGACTTTAAAATTATAAGCTAAATCGAAAATACGATTCGTATATAGGGTGTTCTATTTAAAAAAATACAACTTTATGCTGTCCTAGTTTTTTGGCTCACCCTGTAGAGTCCTAAATATTTTTAAAATCTGCGTAAAAATAAACTGTATCAAACAATAAATATAGTTTCTTTGTTAATTTCACCGAAAAGGCACAAACCTACTTCATCCAATCGTTGACTCACTCTGTACTGCACCATTGATTGGTTTCTGTCGTACAACAATGCGCCAGCCCATTCCTCAATACCCATCACACAATTTTTGGCCCAAAAGTCGATTTCCATAATTCATCACCCACCCTACTTGCCAGATCTGGCTTCGGTCGACTTTTTTTTATTCTCTAAATTGAAAATGACTATGAAGCGAGAACGTTTTTAAGACGTTGAGGTGATTTAAAGGAATGTGACCAGGGCTCTGAAACCTATTTCAGAACAGATGTTTTCCAGGTCATTCCAACGGCTATACGAGCGCAGCAAAATTTGTGTAGAACGAGGAAGGGATTACGTTGGAAACTAAATAAATATTTTTTCTTCTTCTTTAGTCCTAGAACTTTTTGAATAAACTCTGTATATCAATTACACAATAAATATGGTGCATATTTTCATAATAATACATGTACGAATCCACCATTTGTTTGCAATATTATGGTGCTTAAGACTATTGAATATTTAAAAAGTAAAAACTTTACAGGTATCGATGACATTAATGCAAAAATGCTCAAAACTACAAATATATTATCTGAATTCTTATACAACTGATAAGTTGTTGTCTTAGAGAAGGAGTTTTTCCAGTATTATCTCTGTTCACAAAAAGAACCATTCGGATAACACAAAGAAGTTTAAACGAATCTCGATCCTTAGTCTACTTTCGAAGATTATTGAAAAGATTTTTTATAACAAAATACTCCATTATATTTATAAATGCGATATTTTAACTCCTGCTCAATGTTTTTCAGAGTATTAATGAAGGGAAGCACTTAGTGATAATCTTCTTTGATTTTTATAGCTTTTGATACAGTAAATAGGGTTTTTTTGTTGATAAACTGTATAACTTGGGTGTAAGAAAAACTATTTTAGAATTGATTGATTACTATTTGAGCGACAAGAGAATGGTGGTAAAATGCGGTTGTGCACTCTCTAGGGTAAGATCACTAGAGCTTGGAGTACCCTAGAGATCGATATTGGATCTACTCTTGTTGTGTTTATATTATATATTAATGATCTACCTTATAATATTAGACAGAGGCATGTACGTCGATGATACAGCAATCATTGCTGTAGCTGATACTTCTGACAAGCTCCGAATCATTACGTTCAATATTTGTTATATTGTAAAACTGTAGTGTGAAAGAAATGACTTAATATTAAATATTGACAAAGATGTGTAATCATAAGCTAGTTAATGATGATTTTGAAAGAAGGCTCAACATTAAGCTTTCTAGTAAGGTTAAGTTTTTAAGTACATCTATAAACTCTCAGCGGTCCTTTGACGAGCATATAAATCATGTCTGCTCAAAATTCAACTCTGCATACTTCTCCGCTCTGAGTTTAAAAAATTATCTCAATATCGATGGACTTCTATCCGTCTATTATTCATTGGCTTGTTGTTATATGTCAAATAAGTTGTTTGCTGAGGTGGGGCTGGTATGAAAGGTAACTGTATTTTTATAATACAAGGAAAAATATTGCAACTGATTCCATTTGTAGAACCATTGCTTGAATTAAAAAAAAAAAACATAGCATTCGATTATATTTCCTTTTCCCAAAGTATTTCCAAAATACTGAATATTTCATTCAACTTCATTAAAATTACTATTAAAGGAAAATAAATTTTTTATCAGACTTATTAAAAACTTACTATATTTCATTTCTTGAATAAGTGTATTACTGCAACTAAAACAATTAATTTCATTATATTATAATAAAATATTATTTGGTATTCATTTTCGTATTGTATCAATATGTTTACGTCACTAAATATCCTACTAACAAATAACGGTGTAACAAATTACCTACAAAAAGTACTATTGTAATACAATTTGAATCTAAAATATGTAGTATATCTGTCTGAGAAATACATGGGTAGCTCTTTTAATGATCAACCATAATTTAGAATCAATTAAACATCTGTAGTAGCCTCAGGCGCAGATCCAGGGGGGGCGGTGGGGGCGATCGCCCCCCCAAGAGCTTTGAATTTAGGAAAATGGACCCGATTGTTCTTCTTATTCTACAGTTTATTCAAGAACTAGAGAGAGTAATAAATCATTTTTTACCCTTTTTCTCTTCGCAAACCACCTGTGTTCTTTAGTCCGGTGTCTTTAGCAAAATCTGTTAGACACATATATTTTTCATAGAAATGGGTTAGAAATTTTAAAATCAAAAATACCGGTCTATAATAATGGACTAAAACGTAGCCTTATTCTCTCAAAAAATTCGAAGTTATAATTTAAATACTTACAAGATATCCATTGTCAAAAATACAAAAAGATGAACATATATAAAAAAATAAATTCGACCATATAATATTAAAATATCTTTGGGGCTATCGGTCATTTTATTAAAAACATTTTCAGGGTATTTGACGTTGCAGTTTATTTATTTCTTAAACCATCTGCAGAATTACAATTAAACACTAAAAAGGGATTCAAATGTAATTATTTTTTTTTATGTTGTAATTAAAATTAGACCTAATTATTTTTATTTCTATTGTACTGATACCTTCATTTAATTTACTTTATTATATGGAAATACGATAGCTCCAAAAAAATAAGATAAACATGTTAATTCTGCACGCTTAAGAAAAAGACACAAATACAATAATAAAATAATAAAAATCTTACGGCTAATTAGAATTAAATATATATTAAATTAAAGAGTGGGACACACTAAAATAAAAATATATAAAAAAATATAAAAACATATAAACAACATTAAAAAATAAAATATAACAAAAACAAAAATTTAAATAATAAATTGTGTTTACACTAGTAAACATTACGTATCTAATTCCTAATCAAAGTCAGTGAAACTATCTTCGCTTAAATTAATTATAATTGGTTCTTCTATCTCAGCGATCATGAGATCGAGTTCTCACATTTTGTTTTATTCTTTTATTATATGGATTTTTCCCAATTTTCCGCAGTAACTTTATTCAAAAAAATCTTTTAAAAGTTTAGTTAAGCTACTAATTTTGTTAATTGTGTTATTTCTAGCAACTCTACCTTTTACTTGAGAGAGATATTTACTTCTCCAACGGACAGTTTCCGGACGATCTATAGGAACAAATTTTCTATCTGGTTTTCCCAGCAAAAATTGAGTTCTCTGAGCCATTTCCAGAAATCAGTTCTTTTAATTTCAGGTAAATCGCGATCTTCATTGATTTAAGTTAGAATTTTGTAGACGGTTGGGATCTGCTTCTCAGAATAAAATTCATATACAATCCCTTTAATTGCAGTTTTCATCTCTTCTTCCAACGAGGTTTTTCATCTGCCTATGATCGAATGTGGCTTGGGAGTACTAACAATTCCAGTCGTTTTTTCTCCTTCAATATTCGGTATATAGTAGATTTTCCAACTCCTGTCATGTTGAAACACATCTCAACAGAGCTTTTAATATTATTATCTAGATATTGATATCTTAAGGCATCATAAACATTCATCGTAATAGGTTTTTCATTGAGGAAAAAATGCCCTGGTTTAACGATTTTGGAATAATTATAGAGGTGAAAGCCATATCTTTTGGGTATCTCTCTAATCTCAAATAATATATAAAAACAAGCGCAAACAAAATAAATCACTAAGAACAAACTCTAAGGTGTACTTTGCTCACTGACAGAAATTAAATTAAACTATCAGAATTTTTATGTTGCAGTAAATTTATAAAATATATTTAAATGTAATGAAATATAATTAGATTTACGGCAGTTCTCAGTTACCAACGGCACTGGAGCAGTTACGTTGGAGGCTTCGTATAGGAATGTGTATACTAACGATCGTCCCCCCCCCTCCCAAAAGCTTTGAGTTCAGGAAAATAGAACCCATTCTGCCTTTTATATTAGGAATGAATATGCTGCTTGCACTCCCCCCTCCCCCGTTGACAACTTGTTTTTCTTGCCATACTGTACTGTTGTGATATCTCCGCCCCCCCCCCCCCAAGGAGAGAGGCTGGATCCGCCCCTGAGTAGCCTAAATATATAATTATCTATACATAATATACAATCGATAACATTTGATGAAAATCCACCCTTACATCGTAATAAAAACTACAAATATCTCAAAAATGATTGGGTCCGATGGGTCTGCCGATTAAAAAGAAAAATACATCTTTTTCAAAAAATAATTTATATTTTGCGAATTTTCAATTGAAATTATAAAAAAGTTATTACAACGGACGACCCCTCAGATATTATTAATTAATTTTATATCAACACCATCCAATTACAAGTTTATGTTAATTCAAGTGTCCAAAATTTCAATAAAATCGCGTTTTATTATTAATTAATGTAAAAGAAGAACCACTTTTTTATTTGAATTTGAAAAGTCAGCTTCCTAAGACGTATTTTCGTAAATATGAGTATGTTTTTTCTTGCTTTAATGAGTACCATCTAACAGCTGGTCACATTATTTTTTTATATACTATATAACGTAAAAAGTGGATAATATAGAATTTTAAATAACGCAGTTATATACAAAATTAACAATATCACAAATGGCTCAAATGTTTCGATCAAAAAATAAATAAATATAACCTTCACCTGCATAAAAGAAACAAACGACAAACAATAAAACAAAACAGTCGCACGGTCAGAAAACATGATCTTCGAGGGAAAGAAAACAATGGCGCATCGGGAGGTAACACTTTTGACAGATACTGCACGGTGCACGCTCTACAGGGTGTTCGGAACCTGCTGGGCTTAAACATGTCGCCTTTTAGAAATTTGATCTCAATCATAATTCACATGATTTGAAAACTTTTTTTCTTAATATTATTTTTCGTTTTTAATACTACGTTCTCTCAGAAATATCATCATAAAAAATTTATGTAAGTAAAATGGATCCATTTTTTTTTAAGAAAAACGATTTTATTTTCATAAAAGTTGTGCCCTAAACGGAATAAAATACATTTCTAAGTAATTCACACAGCATTATATATATATATATATATATATATATATATATATATATATATATATATATATATATATATATATATATATATATATATATATATACTGGGGCGGATCCAGCCTCTCTCTTTGGGGGGGGGGGGGCGGTGATATCACAAAAGTACAATATGGCAAGCGAAAGCAAGTTGTCGACGGGGGGGGGGGGGGAGATACCAGCAGCATTCCCATTTTTAGTGTAAAAGCAAGGTCGGGTCTATCTTTCTGAATTTGAAACTCTTGTAGAGGGGGGGGGGCGATCACAAGGAAAAACAAGTTGTCAACAGGGTTGGAGGATGCGAGAAGCATACACAATCTTAGTATAAGAGGCAGAATTGGGTCCATTTTCCTGAATTCAAAGCTCTTGGGAGATGGCTATCGCAAGAAAAACAAGCTGACAACGGGGAGGGGGGAAAGTGCCAGCAGCATATACATTCCTAATATAAAAGGCAGAATCGGTTCCATTTTCATGAACTCAGAGCTCTTGGGAAAGAGAGGGGCGATCGCAAGCATATCTATTCCTATACTCTATTCAAGAACTAGACAGAGTAATAAAACTGTTACCGAAACCTCCAACGTACCTGCTCCAGTGCCGCAGGTAACTGAGGACGGCCGTAAATCTAATTATATTTAATTATATTTAAATAGTTCAATTTAATTTCTGTCAGTGAGCAAAGTACACTTTACAGTGTGTCCTTAGTGATTTATCTTGTTTGTGCTTGTTTTTATATATTATTTGAGATTAGTGTGATACCCAAAAGATATGGATTCCACATCTATATTTATTTCAAAATCGCTAAACAAAGGGCATTTTTTCCTCAACGAAAAACTTATTACGATGAATGTTTATGATGCCTTTAGATATCAATATCTAGATAATAATGTTAAAAGCTCTGTTATGATGTGTTCCAACATGACAAGAGTTGGAAAATCTACTATGTACTGAATAAAAGGAGTTGTACATACATTTTGTTATGAGAAGCAGATTCCAACCGTCGACAAAGTTCTAACTAAAATCAATGAAGATCGGGATTTACCTGAAATTAAAAGAACTGAGCTCTGGAAATTGATCAGATAACTTAATTTTTGCTGGGAAAAACCAGATAGGAAATCTGTTATTATAGATCGTCCGGAAAACGTCCGTTGGAGAAGGATATATATCTCTCAAGTAAAAGGCAGAGTTGCTAGAAATAACACAACTTACAAAATTAGTAATTTAACTGAACTTTTGAAAGATTTTTTTGAATAAAGTTACTGTTAAAAATTGGGAACAATCCATATAATAAAGAATAAAATAAAATGTGGAAACTCGATCTCATGATCGGTGAGATAGAGGAACCAATTATAATTAATTTGAGCGAAGATAGCTTCAATGACTGATTACGAGTTAAATACGGAATGTTTACCAGTGTAAACACAATTTATTATTTAAATTTTCTGTAACATATAAAAATTAATTATATTTGAATCCCTTTTTAATGTTTAATTGTAATTCTGCAGATTGTTTAAGAAATAAATAAACTGAAACATCAAATATCCTAAAAATGTTTTTAATTAATAATAAAATGACCGATAGCCCCAAAAAAAATTTAATATTATATGGACGAATTTATTTTTTTATATATGTTTAACTTCTTCTATTTTTGGCAGTGGGTATTTTGTAAGTATTTAAATTATAACTATAATATAAATTTTTTAAGAGAAAAAAGTTAAGTTTTAGTCTGAATGTGCCTAAAACGGTTTCTATGCCAAAATTGAAAATAATAAAAATACAGTTGTGATTTGTGTTAAAATTATCTATATTTTCTAATGTATGTGAATTATTAAGAAATCATAAGAAATAATATAATATTACAATAACTTTTTATTTTAGGTTTATTGCCGAAATAACATTCTATGCTATAAATACTTAGTGATAAAATAAACCTTCTTCCGATGCCTATGACAAGGATTAAAATCATTTTAACATTTCACACATCCAAATACCTATTTTTATCCAAGCCAAATAGTCCATTATTATAGACTGGTATTTTTGATTATAAAAATTTTAACCCATTCCTATGAAAAATATATGTGTGTCTAACAGATTTTGCCAAAGACATCGGCCTAAAGAACACAGGTAGTTTGCGAAGAAAAAAAAAGGGTAAAAAATGATTTATTACTCTCTCTAGTTCTGAAATAAACTATAGTATAAGAGGCAAAATCGAGAAAATTTTCCTGAACTTAAGGCTCTTGGGGGGGGGGGCGATCGTCCCCACCGCCCCCCCTTGGATCCGCGCCTGTATATATATATATATATATATATATATATATATATATATATATATATATATATACATATATATATATATATATATATATATATATACATATATATATGTATATATATATACATATTATATATATATATATTATATATATATATATATATATTGTAACGTAGGGTTTCACGAATTATGGAATGTGCACTGGTGTTTTTCCGATTTTCAAGACGTTTTGCAGCAGTTGGCAGCTCGGCTTCCAAGCCAAGAAGCCGTTGAAGAAGCATCACTTGAAAATGCCATCTGAGATGTTGGCGAAGCGTCGTTATATATATATATATATATATATATATATATATATATATATATATATATAAAATTTATTTTTTTATCTTAAACCTTTTGTTATTATCTATCCATAGCAATTGAATACCAAGTATCATAACTGAATTTTATTTTTAACATACACACAAAACTACTTTCAAGGTATGTACTATTTTATATTTTTCATGGACCGATTTGAATATAAAGAAATATTAAAAAATACAATGCTTCCATTTGCAGAAGAAGAGATGCCATTACGGTAGATATTCCAACAGAATAATGATTCGAAGCATTCGTCTAAAATAGTAAAACAATGGTGTGGTGAGAAAAATATAACTGTACTTGAGTGGCTATCCCAATCTCCAGACTTAAACCCAATTGAACACCTTTGGGACGTTTTAGATCGCCGTATTCGAATGCATTCCGATATCAAAAATCAACAACTGTTTAATATCATTAAAACAGAGTGGGCGCAAATGCCTCAAGGAACTTTTCAAAAATCAGTTGACTCTATGCCTAGAATATGCCAGGTAGTCTTAGATGCTAAAGGGTATTCTACAAAATACTAAAAAACTGTAAGTCGTATGTTTACAACAATGTTTTTTTGATGAAATTTTAAAAGTTTCCATAGTTATTTCCAACTGTCATTTGAAAATTCCTTATAATTTAAAAATGTGAATCTCACGGAAAATAATTTCCTCTAAAAACTAACTAAATATTGCTTTACATTACATTATAATTATGCTAATGCTGCAATAATTTGCAGAAAGAAATACAACTCGTGAACCTAAAAGTTTCCATACTTTTTTACACCACTGTATAAATAATTGTTTAAATACGGCAAATAGATTTCTTTATATCTTACCGAAATTTTGATTTTTAAAAACACTACAATATACTGGAAACTGGAAACTACAAACTTATCTTTATGAGACTACCTTAAGGAACCTCTTACAACATGCTGAAAATTTAATTAAATAAATAAATATGCATATTGACTTGTTAACTTTCTTTTTTTCGAACAAATTTTTCAACTAAATATCTACGCTTGTAATATAAAATTGTAGATTTATATTATCGTTAATTACTGATACATTAGCATGTGCATAAATTTATTAACACAAAGATTCGTTGTGTTAAAATGGAACATTAGGATATTTTTCCTAAGATACTTTAAAACATAGTAGATATCTAATAACTGTGGCGGTAACACTTCTGGACAACTGGACGGAGAGGGGCATTAATGCGGTAAAACTGAGGAAAAATTTTTTAAAAGTAAAAATACATGTTTTTTTCAAATAGATTCATAAATTCAATTCTGAATTAATTGTTTTTAGCACATAATTTTAAAGCTTTCAAATCAACAATAACATTTTCATCTTTATATGCATGGATTTATGCATAAAACATACCGAACTAAAACAATACGAACAAAAAAATTGAATATTAATTTATTCCAAAGCTCACCTCGATCCGATCGGTCGTAAATCTACGACGCAGTGGGATCGCTAAAGTTATGACTTTTATCGTCAAAGAAATTAATTGCAACACTTATTTAACTTTCGATACGATGTATTCATATTTTATATTAGACCTAAGAAAGGCGAACAGATTTATTTGCAGTGGTTCAGTGCTTATTTTATAGCTAATATATATACAAGGGCTGTAGCTGCTTATGGAAGTAAGGTCCTATGTTCATATAATATTTTTTTATATAGGATCATACCTTAAAATTTATTATCATCATTTGCGAACAATATATATATATATATATATATATATATATATATATATATATATATATATATATATATATATATATATATATATATATATCCTTTTCTTTATTATTTTGTTTTTTCTTGGGTTTAAGTTCGTTATCCAATAAAAAATCCAAAACAATTTGACGTTTCGCTCTCTATTTAAAACATTTTCCAAAAATTTTTTGTTTTTTTTTTCATTTTCCATCCTAAAAAATATTTTTTATATAATTAAAAAAAAATTGATAGACGAACATGTCTACAATTTAAAAAACAAACAACACTCTTAACACTATTCAAACTTTAAAATTTTTAAAATATACTTAATTTTACCAGTACGCACCTTGAACATTTTGTTTATTAATTAATCATGGAGTGCGACTTTTACGTCGTCAATTCAGGTACTGAGGATACATGAAATGCGAATTTATTTTATTTTTTATATTTTACAATGCACCAAAAAAACGAAAAAACGCATACATTTCATTTTATATTTAAGAAGATATTCAATTTTTGATGTTTATTAACAGGATCGAATATTTTTGTTTAAATTGGGCTGGTGTAGATGTGGTTCCAATTTCTTATGTCTGTTCTGCCGTTAACAGTGTTTTTTTTATCTTTTTTATGTTCCATCTTTTCTTTTATCTGTAATTCTTGGTAATTCATATCATTGTTCTTAATTACGGTACTGTTGTAATCAAAGGTATGTTTTTCGTTCTGTGCCTGTTTGTTTAACGCTGTTGAGGCGTTTTTCGTATATTTATACCCATTCAATCTATTCTTTAGTAATTGGCTCATCATGCCTATATATTTTTTGGAACAATTTGTGCAAGGGATCGAATATACTACATTTGATTTATTCATGAGAGGAGTTTTTTTTTTATTATATTCCCGGGTCCGTCCTAAAGCCGGATGCACTGTGACCAGAGTAGGCCTATTGTCCTCACCCTAGACATTACAGCCACTCTGTCAACCTAGCGCCCTGGCTCAATCTGTACAGTCCTGCTAAGGAGTGAGTGAGTAATTCTCCCGGTTCCAATCTTAGTGACCCAAAAGTTTGTTGTCTAAATCTCACCAGTGACTCACAGTCACATATGATATGCTTCACCGTTTCCTCAGCTTGTCCACATAATCTGCAGCAGAGTTTTCCGTTATATAGATTCATTCTATTCAGATGTACTTTGACGGCCATGTGTCCCGTCATTATACCCGTAATAGTCCTTAATTGGTTTCTACTCATTTGTAGTAATTTCCTTGCCAGTTTCGGGTCAGGATTCCCAATAAATAGCTTGCTGTGGTTTAAACCCTTTCTGGTCATCCAGTGGTTTTTATGTTCTCTTTTGGTACATTTTATGATTGCTTTCCGGGCCGCGCACCGCAGTACCCCAAAGGCCGGTTCTGGACCCATGTATTGAGATGCCGACCCTGCTCTAGCCAGCTCGTCAGCTTTTTCATTTCCATGTATGCCTTCATGTCCTGGTACCCACTTTAACATAACTCTGTTGTCTTTTGCCAGAATTTCCAGCTCACTCTGACATTCTCAAACCAGCCTTGATGATACCTTTTGGCCCTTGAGGGCTTTTAGGGCTGCTTGGCTGTCAGAGTAAATGAGGATTTGCTTCCCTTTGTAAGCTCTCCTGTTTATTGCGTCAACTACGGACACGAGCACTTGAAGATGCCAAATGAGACTTTGGCGAAACGTCTGCAAATTCCAACTATGGAAATAGCTAACGAACGGATGTATTCCCGGATAAACACAAACTCATATTTCTCCATCCGTGAAACACTAAAAACTAACATATATATATATATATATATATATATATATATATATATATATATATATATATATATATATATTTCACTTTTTTTACTTGGTACACTGAGTTCATTTAATCATGGAGTTATCCAAACCTCTACAAGATACATAAACTAAGCGCCCCTCTAAGGCCCTTCGTCAGCGCTTTCAACTCTCCTACTCAAAAACTAGAAAATACCATGCTGGCCCCATGCAAGCACGTATGAAGAAGGCTGCAACTTACGTAAAAAACTCGAAACAGTTTTTAACAATTTTACATTCCGTAGGGGTTGACACAGATAACATCATTGCAAGCTTCGGCGTAAAATTACTGCATCCAAGTATACCGATAAATAAAGCACACATTAGACATTGTCCTAAGAATATCAATTTCTTATATATTAAACAGATATACAAATAGATGGATTGCACTGCTATGGGCTCATACTATTTGTAGCTATTGCAAATACTTTCATCATTTCGAGACCATAGATTTCAGAATCGTACCTTAAGCATAATCTCTGGTGTGGCTACGTAGACAACGCATTTGTGTAATGTCTAACTATTCCAGCTGCTTCCTGGATAAAGAGAAAATAATCAGCCCCCGTTCTTAAACGTCCTAGTAACAAAAATAATGAATGGATACCTACAACATACAATGTACCAAAACCCTATCTATACCTTAAAGTAATTCACAAAGTTGTTAAAATTGAAATGTACGCTCTGTATATCACTGCATATTTTGATAGCATGGGGCAAATAAGGGTAAGAGACTGTTATGTTTCATATACCAAAGACAAGTCGTTCTTGAGATATTTAATTATTCCTGCCTTACCTGTTCAAACTAAGTGTTTTAAATTTTATTGATTTTTAGCAAAATGATTACAATTTATTGTAAAATACAAATGATCTCCAAAAATTATACGAAGTTGATAAAGACTTACATTTGATTTTTATTATCATCAAAGCGAAATAACTTTTTTATATAAATGGAACAGAATAGCACAGGACAACAAATTTTATATTGTTCCGTTCGGTTAGGGGAAACTTATTGATACACCCTCGCATACAAATATTCCGATGAGATGAATCATTTTTATTATAATGTACTGAAAGGAATATTATATCGATGGGTCATATTTCTACATAGATCTCAACTTCTGTTCTAGATTTGTATAGGAGTTTCCATAGATATATAAATAGGGAACGGATAGACGTAGTATAGATAGTTGTATAGTGGCTTTTGAATAGTGAAGGTATTAAGAAGTAGTAATAAGACAGTTGTGTTTTAGCTCTGTTAAGAAGTAGTTAATATAAATATTCGAAGTATTAGTGAAAGATGTTGTGTTTTATTCTGCGAACCCAATGAATGATTTTAAAGAGACAAAAACATAACAATATTTTAATTTTAAATCTTTAAAATTTGATTAAGGTTTTCTTTACCTATCTTTTATGATTTTTTAGTAATTTAATATTTTCAATTTAGACATATTATTTTTTCGTTGACGGAGTTGACGTTGTTATTACTTAAAGAGATGATATCAGTTTATAATCAGTTAAATAAAATTTTTATAAAAAAAATTGAACCGACTTCTAAAAGTGCGCTAAAAAGTGAAAAATAAATATAAATTTTTATATGAAATTGAAATTTTTGAAGTCGGCGCCAAACTAATACCTGACAAAATGTGATTCGCATAAACAGATTGAAAATACTTTATTTGTAATTGCTTTCTTACCATAATTGGTGTATATTAGTAGTTATTTATTTCTTTCAGAAATAATTTGGCGCCGACTTTCAATTTCATATAAAAATTTATATTTATTTTTCACTTTTTAGTGCACTTTTAGAAGTCGGTTCAATTTTTTTTATAAAAATTTTATTTTCGATTTTTAGTTTGGAATTAATTTTGATATCCATAAATTATTTGAACTAAGTTCTAATTAATATTAGTGTACCTCGAAATGACTCCCAGGTGGCAAAAAAATACCCATTTTATCCAATGTTGTAAATCACCCTAAAAATTCTTTAATTCTTAGAGTAGCATACTTTTAAATTCATAATTTACACCCTCAAGAACCCGTTATATCGGTTTTGGAGAAAATCGATAAATGTAAAATTTTTAGGACGCCATATTGAATCCGCTAGATTGAATTCTTTTTAAAAATATTTTAAATTCGCAATTACCAGTAACAAAAATTCCCCAATATTGATTTTAGACAAAATCAAGGTATGTAGAATCCTTAATCCGCCATCTTAAAACTGCCATATAGATTTTTTTAATAATTTCAGATTTGTAATGTGTGATCCCAAAAACTCCCGGATATCATTTTCGAAAAAATCTGACAAAATTGATGTTTCATCCTCCCTATTGGATTCGCCGTATTGAATTTTTTAAAAATAATTTTAGATTCGTTATGTGCGATCCCGAAAAGTCTCTCGTATCAATTTTGGAGAAAATCGGATAAATTTTATTTTTTTGTCCGCCATATTGAATTTTTTAAAAATAATTTTAGAATCGTTATGCGCAACCCCGAAACCTCCGCCGTACCAATTTTGGAGAAAATCTGACAAAATTGATTTTTTTTGTCCGCCATATTGGATCCGTCATATTTAATTTTTTTTTAAATATTTTGAATTCGTTATGTGCGATCCCGAAAACTCCCCCATACCAATTTTGGAGAAAATCGGATAAAAATTAATTTTTGTGTCCGCCATATTGGATCCTCCATATTGAATTTTAAAAATAATTTCAGTTTCGTTGTGTACAACCCCGAAAATTTCACCCCAACAATTTTGGAAAAAATCTGAAAAAATTGATTTTTTTTTGTCCTCCATATTGGATCCGCCATATTTAATTTTTTTTAAATATTTTGAATTCGTTATGTGCGATCTCGAAAACTCCCCCATACCAATTTTGGAGAAAATTGGATAAAAATTAATTTTTTTGTCCATCATATTGAATTTTTTAAAAATAATTTTGAGTTTCGTTGTGTACGACCCCGAAAACTTCACCACACCAATTTTGGGGAAAATCGGACAAAATAAATTTTTTTGGCCGTCATATTGTCAGCGTCATCTTGGATTTTACTGCACCAATTTCGTCGAGAAAAAATATGGGACCACCGCAGCAACTTCCTGAACGTAACGTAAAAAAATTTCATTCAAATCGGTGCAGCCGTTCCGGAGTAATCGGTGTACATACATAAAAAAACATACATAGTCGACGAATTGAGAACCTCCTTCTTTTAGAAGTCGGTTAAAAAGAGTGCGAAAAACATTTTAAAATTAAATACGTGTATCAGGTATTTAGAAACCAACGACAGATTTGAAGGTTAGAAATGTTTGTGCGTTTAAATATAGGTTTTCATCCAAACAGTGCATACTTACCGGTAATAAATTATAAAACAATAATTAATAGCTTTAATGTGGAATAATTCCCTGTTTTAAATTCACTTAAGAATCAAAGGAACGTTGGTAATAATACAACGAAATGATTTGGTCGTTTTTTCTATCTTACTCTACCTCTATCTAAAAATTATTTTTCGTTTTCTTTTATAGACAAATTGAGATGAACATGTTTTAAAACTGTCTTTGATATGTTCGTAGATTGATGACGCAAGGGTATTCTTTCACTGAACCAATTTTAAATGAAATCTAAAGCAATACACTACTTCTAACCATAGACCCAAATAAATTTCAAGTTGATGCCTTGAAACGTAACGGATTGAAAAATGGAAAACAGAAAATAATATCTTTTTTTTAATTTGAAGTGAAAAATGTAGAAAAATTCCAGTTATTAAATTGTTAATATCACTTATTTAAACTTTTGAACGTGTGGTGTCCAGAATCTATTACAGAAACATATGCTATATACACACAATTTATTAATAAAAAAATCTCTGTAATATTCAGAAAGCTGCCAATTCGATAATATACTAAATAAAAATGATGTCTCGCCACTGAACCGCTTTGTAGATCCACAATATTGCAATAATTTCGTTCATTTATTTATGCAGACAGTCTACGAGTATACAGTGTAATTTTAATTTTAATATTTAATCGGGCCGTGTATGGGGACAATTGAGGCACACACACACACACACACACATCGTCAGACTCATTATCTATTAGTTAAGTTAACTGCAATTTATCAGTTGCGGTCAAAGAACTCCCGGTTTAAAACATTAATTTTATGATTTCCACTTATTAATGGTTCTGGTGTTTTGAAATCAACTGTGAGTATAATTCTTCAATAAAGGAGCTTATCAATTCGACGTGTATATAGATTTTTTTAAAATCTTTTGATAGAAGTGGGATATTTTGATTCGGTGTCAGTATGTTGTAGGAAGTAATCTCAACGAGATCCCGTAAAAATGTTTTCATGGTAGATTCATTACAAGAAGGGAAACATTTTTTCTATGCCTCTTTTTGGGTCATCGTATTTGTCATCTTATCCTAATGAAATATCTTCCAGTTTCTTTTAAATGTCTTTTATGCGTTCGTGTAATATTTGTATAAAACCCATTTTAAGAACTAACTTTTACTAAAAAAAAAATAAATAGATTATGGTGTTCTTGGCATCAATCACTGTTCATGTAATTTATGGTGGATGGTTGTGACCACCTTATGGTCTCGTCAGTGGAGCTGTATCGAAACAAGGGCAACATTCGCGTCAAACAACTGTCTATATAAAATATAAATTCCGAGGCAGTCAGCAAGATATTAAACCCGACTAACGAATATCGCCAGTCAATGTTACTCTTGGTTCGATACAGCTCCACTAACTAGACCATTAGGTGATCGAAACGCATATGGAGCGAGAACCAGAGTTATATTTACAGAAAATAAACTATTTAGTCTACTAAATAATGCGAATGGATTTAATGATTTGTTTATTAACAACCCAAAAAATCTGATTAAGTCTGTAAATTTTAATATATCATTTCATTTAACAGTTCGAGACGTACAGAAGTCGATGTTTTTAACGCCAGTTACCAAGGAGGAAGTTTTGAATATATCTAGGAGTTTACGAAGTAGAAGAAGTTCTGGAGCTGATGACCAGTCTTTCTGATTAAACAAACTATTAATGCCTTCAATGAGCCAATATGTCACATAATTAATGAGTCATTTGTAACTGGAATTTATCCAGATGAACTTAAAAAAGCTTTAGTAGTTCCTCTATTTAAAAAGGGTGTTATTAATACACTTTCAAACTATAGGCCAATAAGTTCATTATCATCATTCTACAAAGCTTTTGAAAGAGCTTTCTATAATTGCTTATATCACAATTTTTCACATATGAACCTTTTTGCACAGCTCCAACAAGGCCTTTTAAAAAATAAATCGACAGGGACGGCGTTGTTTGATTCTCTGGCAGCAGTGTAAGAGGCACTTGAGGATGGTGAAATGGCGGCGGGCCTATTCCTTGACCTCTCTAAGGTCTTTGACTGCCTGGACCCCTTCCTGCTCTTTGAAAAATTGTCTAGATATGGTGTCAGGGAAAACACTTTGACTGGGTAAAATCATATCTTACTAAAAGATCACAAAGGGTTGTTTTGAGGAGAGGAGACAATGGTATAGTATAATCTCATTCAAATGAGATAAAGGTGGGTGTGCCTCAGGGCAATATATTGAGACCATTGTTTTTTTAAAATTTTTTAAATGATCTTCCAACAATAAACCTCGATTACTGTAATATTCTTTTTAACTATGCAGAAGACACAAATCTTCTTCTTTAAAATAAATCAATCATAAACCTTTTAAATCAAATAGATGGCAAGTAAACAACTTAAATTCTGGTTTTCTTGTAATCATCTGCATTTAAATACTGAAAAAACTCAATAAGTTATTTTTAAAACATCTCAAAGAAATGTTACTTTACCATCCTCAGTAACAATGGATAATACAGAGATCGATACAGGCTATAGCAGTAAGATGTTGGGAGTCTGACAGGATTCTAATTTAAGATAGACCATACATATAAACTTTTTGTGCAGCAGGCTTTCGAGTGCTACTATTTGAGGGTGATATCTAGGAATCTTGACCTTACTGCCTCAAAGGCATTGTATTATGCAAGTTATACAATATAGTGTATTTTTCTGGGAAGCAGCACCTGCCTCTGAAAAGGTGTTTAAAATACAAAAAAGAACCCTTCGTATTATGTTAAAATTAAATTATAAAATGTGATGTAGAAGACAATTTAAAAACCACAATTTGTTGACAGTGACCGCACTCTATATCTATGTATGTATTATGTTTTTTTATAAAACGCAAAGACAAATTCAAAGAGCTTGAAATATCTCATTCGTATAACACTAGGTGAAAAAATACATTCAACATACCAATCCACTCTCTTGCACTAACAGAGCCTAGTTCCTACTATAATTGTATAGTCCTATACAGCTCTCTTATACCAGAAATTAAGAATTTGCAGAATGTAAAGTACTTTACGGACAGTCCCTATAACTTGAATGAATACTTAGAACCACGTCTATAACTTATTTTTTAATTGTGTTTTTTTTTAATGTAAAATGTATGCAGGCGCGGATCCAAGCGGCGGGCGGCGGGGGCAATCACCCCCCCCCCCCCCCCCCCAAGAGCTTTGAGTTCAGGAAAATAGACTCGATTTTGCCACTTATGCTATAGTTTATTCAAGAACTAGAGAGAGTAATAAATCATTTTTTACCCTTTTTTTTCTTCGCAAACTACCTTTGTTCTTTAGTCCGATTTCTTTGGCAAAATCTGTTAGACACATATATTATTCATAGAAATGGGTTGAAATTTTAGAATCAAAAATACTGGTCTATAATAATGGACTATTTGGTTAGATAACAATAGATATTTGGACGTGTGAAGTATTAAAAAGAATTTTAATCCTTGTCATAGGCGTCGGAAGGAGGTTTATTTTATCACTAAGTATTTATGGCAGAGAATATTATTTCGGTAAAAAACCTGAAATAAAAAGTTATTATAATTTCATTTAATTTCTTATGAGTTCTTAATAATTCACATACATTTGAAAATATAGAAAATTTTGACATATTTCACACAAATCACAACTGTATTTTTATTAATTTTAATTCCGACTAAAATGTAGCCTTTTTCTCTCAAATTCTAAGTTATAATTGAAATACTTACAAAATATCCATTGTCAAAAATACAAGAAGTTAAACATATATAAAAAAAATAAATTCGTCCATATAATATTAAAATTTTTTTGGAGCTATCGGTCTTTTTATTATTAATTAAAAACATTTTTAGGATATTTGACGGTTCATTATTTATTTCTGAAACCAGACCTGCAGAACTAAAATTAAACACTAAAAAGGGATTGAAATATAATTTATTTTTATAAGTTACAGAAAACTTAAATAATAAATTGTATTTACGCTGGTAAACATTACGTATCTAATTCGTAATAAAAGTCAGTGAATCTATCTTCGCTCAAATTAATTATAATTGAATCTTCTATCTCACCGATCATGAGATCGAGTTTTCACATTTTCTTTTATGCTTTTATTATATGGATTGTTCCCAATTTTCTGCACCAACTTTATTCAAAAATCTTTCAAAAGTTCAGTTAAATTACTAATTTTGTAAGTTGTAATATTTCTAGCAACTCTACCTTTTACTTGAGAGAGATATTTCGTTCTCCAACGGACATATTCCAGACGATCTATAAGAACAGATTTCCTATCTGCTTTTTTTCTAGCAAAAATTAAGTTCTCTTAGCAATTTCCAGAGCTCAGTTCTTTTAATTTTAGGTAAATCCCGATTTTCATTGATTTTACTTAGAATTTTGTCGACGGTTAGGATCTGCTTCTCATAATAAAATGTGTGTACAACTTCTTTTATTGCAGTTTACATCTCTTCTTCCAACGAGGTTTTTCGTCAGCCCATGATCGAATGTAGCTTGGGAGTATTAACAATTCCAGTCATTTTTTGTGTCTTCAGTATTGGGCACATAGTAGATTTTTCAACTCCTGTCATGTTGGAACACAACTCAACAGAGTTGTTAACATTATTATCTAGATAATGATATCTTAAGGCATCATAAATATTCGTCATAATAAGTTTTTCGTTGAGGAAAAAATACCCTGGTTTTAACGATTTTAGAAGCCATATCTTTTGGGTATCTCACTAATCTCAAATAATATGTAAAAACAAGCACAGACAAGATAAATTACTAAGGACACACTGTAAGGTGTACTTTGCTCACTGACAAATTAAATTGAACTACCAGAAATTTTATTGTAGCAGTAAATTTATAAAAGTTTATAATGTTTAAATATAATTAAATATAATTAGATTTACGGCAGTCCTCAGATACCTGCAGCACTGGAGCAGGTACGTTAGAGGTGTCGATAACGGTTTTATTACTCTCTAGTTCTTGAATAGAGTATAGGAATGTGTATTCTTGCGATCGACCCTCCCCTTCCCAAAAGCTTTGAGTTCAGGAAAATACAACCGATTTTGCATTTTATATTAGGAATGTGTCTGCTGCTGGCAGTCCCGTTGACAACTTGTTTTTCTTGCGATAGCCCCTCCCCCCCCCCCCCAAGAGCTTTGAATTCAGGAAAATAGACCCAATTCTGCTTCTTATACTAGGAATGTGTATGCTGCTCGCATTCTCCCTCCCTGTCGGCAACTTGTTTTTTCTTGTGATCGCCCCCCCCCCTCTCCAACAGCCTCAAATTCCTGAAAAATAGACCCGACCCTGCCTTTTACACTAGAAATGAGAATGTTGCTGATGTCTCCCCCCCCCCAAGGAGAGAGGCTGGATCCGCCCCTGAATGCATGTACATATAGGCTTGCACTTGGGGTTAAAATGTTATAAAAGTGTTTATGTCCATACACTCTGTGTGTAATGTGATGTATTTTTGTTTAAATGCATAGTTTTATAATACAAGTATTATATTCTATTACAAGTGAAATAAAACAATTTATTTATACTTTGCATGTAAATGTATCTCGTATTTCAAACTTTGTACTGACGAATTGTTTTGAAATAAATTCTGTTCTATTCTATTCTATTTGTTTATATTTTTTCCTATAATTGCCTAAAAGCAGAATATGCCTATATTTAGGCAACTAATTAAAAACGACAGTAAATAGATTTATTTGTTTCCTACTGAAATCTTAATTTTTAAGAAAACTTTTCGATACTGAGAATTCTGTCAATTGTACCAAACAAATATTTAATCTGCTGTAGTAAATCCGCTATCATGAATTATAAAAAATTAATCTTAGATTCAGAACAGCCCCAAAACTCCCTAACACCGATACTGCAAGAACTTAAAACATGCAAATTATTTAGTTCGATATATTTTATCCTTCATATTGAGTTTGAATAAATTAATTTAAGATTTGTAATATACGCCCCAAGAACTTTCAATTTTTAATAAGTCATATTGTATTTGCCATACTAAATTGCAAGAAAAATAATTTCAGATTCATATCCTACGAAACCGCATATCCCCTAATACCAATTTTGAATAATGCAAAATTTTTAACCCACTCTATTGAATCTCTCATACTGAATTTCCAAAAAAAAAATTTTTGAACTCTAATTTAATCTTAATCTGCAACTTCGAAAACCTGCCAGTACTGATTTTGGACATAATTTCAGAATATAAAATTTTTTGACCTCCTTATTGTATCCGCCATATTGAATTTATTTAGGACAATTTTATATTAGTTATATACACTCTCAGAGACGCTCCAATACCAATTTTCAACAAAATGAGATACTAAATTTTAGATCTGCCATTCTGAATTTCGACAGCAAAGATAACTACATTTATATTTGTAACCAAACGTAAATGCTCTGAAATTTGCAACGTTACCACTAATAGCATGCCGACTCTCTTTTGAGGAGCTCGCGTTGGTACGTAACGGTCACCACTGGTGAAAGTTTTTTTGATCACTATAAAAGGTTTTTTATATTTTTGATGTATTATTTCAAGTAGCATAGTAATAAAACAATTTCGAACAGAAAAATAACGTCGTACTTACACATTTCGGAAAATCTTAGCATTAAGTCAAATTAAACAGTCCCCTGGCAAGTGGCCCCTGGTAACAGTCCGCTACTACATTCTGTCAAAAATGTGAAATATAGACATGTGAGCAGTAAGCATGTAGATAAACATATTAGCGAAATTCGCATGATATTCTTGAAGTACTGTGACAACAAGAGAGAGATGTTTAGGTTCGATCTAGACGATTTAGCAGATATGACAATGAATCAAGTTACCTAATCTGAACATAATGGCGGAAAGCAATGGGGTCGTCTACATATTAAATTCACCTGTGGGATATGTTTGAAAAATGATATTTTATTTACTGATACTCTTTATTATCTGTTTCATATATTTTTTGTTATAAATTTTTGTGGGCCTTTTTTTATTACAATAGGTACATTTTAGAGACTGATTATATAATAGGGAACGAAAGTTACTTGTATTTAGGTGATTTGTACTGATATTTGAAGTTATTTATATTATTATTAAATAAGTTTAACTACCTACTCCAGTTTGAATTTTTTTTTAGCTAAAAGTAGGATAATTATAAAGAAGATTATTGATTTTTTTTTCTTTTATTTGCTATGTAATTACTTAACTGCAAAACCTCTATCGGGTAAAATGATAAATAAAGATTTAATCGCAGAATTAGAATGTATTTTTAATTTATATAACAGTCGGATCTTTTGACAATGCCAGGTATTTCCGAAAATAATACAAACAATTTTAATTCCCTTGCTTAAATCAACGTTTGTCACAATTCCTAAAAAGCAGAATGCCAGAAAATGCGAAGAACACCGTACGATCAGCCTAATGAGCCATACACAAAAGATCTTTCTCAAAGTCATCCATCGTAGAATTTATAAGAAGCTGGAAGAAAATATAGCAGATACTCAGTTTGGCTTTAGAAACGGATGTGGCACTAGGGAGGCCTTGTTCGCCTACAATGTCTTGATGCAGCGGTGTCTCGATGTCAACCAAAATGTATACGCTTGTTTTATTGATTATAATAAAGCATTTGATAAAGTGAGACATAAACAACTAATAGAAGCGCTGAAACGAAAAAACCTTGACACAAGAGATATTCAAATAATTGTAAAACTGTACCTAAACTGTACCAAAGTGTGTCTGTCCGCGTCCAATCTGAACTAACGAATGCAGTAGAGATCAAGCGAGGGGTGAGACAAGGATGTGTTCTCTCACCACTCCTTTTTAACCTCTACTCAGAGGAAATCTTCGCCAAAGCCCTCGAAAATAACACCGGTGGAATACGAGTTAACGGCATTCCACTGAACAATTTGAGCTACGCAGACGACACAGTACTTCTCGCCGAAAACATGCAAGACCTTCAGAATATGTTGAATAATGTCACCACAACTAGTCGAGAATATGGTCTGACACTTAATGTTAAGAAAACCAAATACATGATTGTCACCAAAACTGAAGTACCCAATGAACATCTGTATGTCGAAGGCGAAAGGTTGGAAAGAGTCGAGAGATATGACTATTTGGGTACAAGTGTCAACTGTTCCGTGGACTATTGTTCAGAAATAAAGATTCGCATTGAGAAGGCCCGTGCATCCTTTGTGAAGATCAAGAAGCTGCTCTGTAGTCGCGATCTGAGTCTGGACCTAAGAATTCGGATGCTTAAATGTTATGTATTCCCAGTCCTATTGTATGGTGTAGAAGCTTGGACCCTCAACTTACATTGCGAGCAGAAACTAGAAGTCTTCGAGATGTGGACCTACCGTAGGATGCTGCGAATATCATGGACAGAACATGTGACCAACTTGGAGGTTCTGAGAAGAATGAAGAAAGACGTAGAGATTCTATATGAAGTAAAAAAGAGAAAATTGCAATATCTCGGCCACATCATGAGAGGTCCAAGGTATGAGATTCTGCGACTCGTAATCCAGGGAAAGATTGTGGGAAAAAGATCTGTTGGAAGAAGAAGAATATCCTGGCTTAGGAATTTGCGAGAATGGTTCAACGTCAAGTCATCTGATCTATTCAAGGCCGCAGCTTCCAAGGTCAGCATAGCAATGATGATAGCCAACCTCCGAAATGGAAAAGGTACATGAAGAAGAAGAAGAAGCTGTTTATTGTTTTATTACATATTTTTTAAATATAAATATAAGAAAGTTGCTGGGATAATATTCTTAGCATAACTTCCTAGGTCGTAGAGGAATATCCATATGTATGTTTCTGGTTTTACTAAGTTATTTTCCTTTCTGAACTGGGCATCACTTAAATAATTTCCACCAGAATTTTATATAATGAGCATATTTTTAGTTATTTAAAAACAGATTACGAAATAACAAGTCTGACGATAATCTATAAAATACAGCAAAGACTGATTTTTTTTTCTTCTTCTTCTTCTTCTTCTTCTTTGCGAAAGCCTAAGGCTTGTTTCTACCCATTTCTTTGTCTCTCCTGAGATGCCGACGACCAGCTATCCTTCCACCTCTTGGGGGGCCGTCCCGGCGGTCTGCCGGATGCTGGTTTTCCATTTCTGGCGATTTTTACCAGTCTGCGGTTCTCCATCCTAGATATGTGCTCGTTCCAGAAGCGTCTCCTAGCGCGTGTCCATCTTACCAATATTTTGTTGAATAGTTCGGCCAATTGTCCAGCCAGAGCCTCTCCTCCGCACTTCAGCAGTTCGTTTGGGACATTGTCCGGGCCTGGAGATTTACCGTTTTTCAGGTGCTTTAGTTCGGCTGTTACTTCCTCCACCGTGCACTGTTCTACCTCCTCGATGTCTATGGCTTCTCCTCGGTTCAGCCTCCCTCGCTCCCTGGGCCTTAGTTCTTCCTGTTTGTCCTGGTCTTTATACAGGCCCTGAAAGTAGGTGGTCCATTCGGCTGTCGAGATGTTGTTTAGTTGCACTGTCTCATTTATTTCCTTCCTTGTTGCTCTGAGCATTTTCCATATACGTTTTTGGGTTCCATAAAGGTCATTCTCCATTTCTCTACTAAAGTTTTCCCAATGCTCTCGCTTTATTTCCCTTATGCGGTTATTTACTCTGTTCCTTGTTTCAGTGTATTTGATGTAGTTTATTGGGGTCTTGTTGGCTGTGTATGTTAGGTGGGCTTTTTTTTCTCTTGAGCCAGTATCTTCACCTCTGGTTTGAACCATGGTTTTTTATTTCTGTTTGTTGTCGTTGTGTTGATTGTTCTTTTGCCTAATGCTTCCTCCGCTGCTTGGTTTATGTTGTTTAGTAGGGTGTCCCAAGCTTGGTTTACTGTGTGTTGTTGGAGAATGGGTTCCCTTTCAATTTTCTGGGATATGCGCCGTTTGTACAGATCTAGTGTGCTCTCTGTTTTTAATGACTCGATATTAAACTTTGTTGTTGGGTTGTGCCGTTTTTTCCTATTGGCTGGCGGTCTTGCCATGGTAATTATTCCCATTACTAAGTGATGATCCGATCCGATATTTGCCGATGTTAGTGATCTTACGTCCTGTATTTGTTCTGGTTTTATGGCTCTATTCGTTATTATATAATCTATTGTGGACGTGGCCCCTCTATTGCCCTGAAACGTGACTTTGTGTTGGGGTTTGTGTTCAAAGTATGTGTTGTTAATCCTTAGTTCCTGGTAGGCGCAAAATTCAACAAGTATCTCACCTCGCTCGTTCACTGTCTCCTCGTTAAATCCATTCTTGACTCCAGGTATCACCTCTCTCCCTACTCATCCGTTCAGGTCGCCCATTATTATTATGCCCTCATGTTGTGGTATTGTTTCTATCATGAGTTGGAGTTGTTCGTAGAAGTCGATTGTCTCCTGGACCGGCTTTCCAGTGTCCGGTGCGTAGACGGACACTATATGAAGATTGTGTTTGTCTAATTTCAGGGTTGCCTTCATTATTCTGTCGTTTGTGTACTTAATATCGGTTATGCAGTCCCTGAACTTTTCGTTGATCAACATTCCAACTCCCGACGTTGCTCTTGTGTTTTTTGGTTTGCCTGAATAGATCAGAAAGTAGTCTTCATATTGTTCTGTTCCTTTTCCTCTCTTTTTTGTTTCCGATATTGCACATATATCTATTTTATGGTGTTGCAATTCTAGAATGATTTCCTGGTCCTTTCCACTGAATGATCTTACGTTCCAGCATCCCAGCCTTATTTGCTTTTCGTGTTTCTTCCGTCTCATTTTCCTTGTTCTAGCCCGTGTCGTCAACATTAAATCCGTCCTGTTCCGAGGCAATGCTTGGGTTCTGTGAGCATGTCGGCTGTTTTATGGAGGGTAGGTTGCTAGCCTCGCCCTCCAACCCTCCTCCTTTATCCGGGCTTGGGACCGGCAGTTGCACCCTCTGAGTTACTCAATTCACCCAGAGAGGTACCCCAGACGGAGTTGATTTTTTTTTTCGGTGCAAATTAATATTTGAAATATTTTAATAATTACTAATTGAATGCATTACTTTATTGTTATTATCAAGAATATTTTGTTACATATTTTTTTCTTTTAAAGCAATTGTCAATTATAATGATCAAGTATATATTTATTTTGAAACGCCTACGGAACCCTATCATATGCATTCCCAACATGCACCTGGCCGTTATTGAGCTGCTTGATATTGATAGTCTTCAGTTCCACTATGCGTAATGCCTTCTGCTTTTCTTCATCTAAAATCTTAACAAATTCAAATAGGCCAAACTGCTTAATATTAATGTAATGACTCTCGTGTATCGTGGACATTATTATGCGCAATGTTGTGTTTCTAGTGCCATCAATATGATTGTCTTGTATTATTTTCCTGCACGGCGGAATGTCTTTAAAACTTCTCTTGAATTATTAATTAAAAATTAACTACATATTTCGATGCAGTAGCGACTTTTTCGATACAAGTTGGGATTTTTAAATAAAATCATTTCTATCAATCAAAAATGCATAGTTTTGTTAGATAAATGATGGACAAATAATTTTTAATAAACAAAATAAAGTAACGAAGCCTTGTATAAAATGTACGTATTAACACTGTAATAAAATTCGATAAATATAAATAATATTTCTCCTATTTTTCTCAACGCCCGTAATTTCAAAGTTATGGTAATTTATTTTATTAAATCCTCTGATTTGAATGCAACAACGTTAAACAATTATTAATATATGATTTCAAGCTAAACGGCTTCGCACTTCCTTCAGGGAATATTGACTCATACTAGGTATACAAAGATACCAAAAGTATGAAGCTCTGCGGGAGCCCTTTCCATGTTATTGGATCCTAGATGACGTGGTCTGCTGCATTTCCTACGAATTTTCGGACGGTCCACGCAGTTGCAAGGAGAACTGCTTTCTGCATAGATTTATACAGATGTTCACTAAGGCCCAGTCCCTTGATGTTCTGCAGGAGGCTCTTTGGTATCACACTGGTTGTTATATATATGAACGTAAGTTTATTATTCCACCAATCCTCTTCCTCCTTAATGTCTTGGAAGAATTGTACGTTCAATAGCACTACGAGGATGGTATTTGCGTACGTTTGTTAGGAGTGTTCTCATTTTTCTTCGCAGGTTTTCAATGTCTGCCCTGCTTTTTCACAATTTCAAAAGAGTAGCTAAGTGCAGAGCTTGCGTACGTGTTGAGCGCCTTAAACAAATTTCCACTACTTAAGTCAGTTCATAATACACGCCTTACTTTTCCAACAAATTCAATTGTCAATTCAGTCTTGACAAAGCGATAGCCAATTCTTTTAGCCTCTTTCATACCTGAATATTTGTAAGTTTGTTCAGTTTCCATTACAGCTATAATTTCACCGTTCTGCATCGTTCCTTTAACGATCCCCGGTGAACTCTTCTACAATTTTGAGCATTTGTTCCAGCTGGTTTTTGGTTACAGCCATTAGTTTAAGATCATCCATGTATAGAAGATGATTCAGTCTTACCACCTCTTCATTGTTATTTCTAATACTAAAACGTAATCTGGTGGAGTTCAAACGACATGACAGTGGGTTCATTGCAAGACAGAACCACAATTGGCTTAGTTAATTAGGGGAAAGTGAATATTATACATAGTTACTTATTTTCCACCAAAAATATTATTGTGACCAAGCAGCTAAAATTTAGCGAAAAGAAAGATTTGAACCCATAAGTACTTTTTAAAAAAGGGGGTTTGCAATTTGGCGTGTATATATATTTTGATAAAATTTTCAATATCATCTACTTAGTTCACCAATATAGTCTCACAAAAATATTTCCTATATAGATAGATTTATTACAAATAGGAAATTTTCAAAATATTGTAAGGGGCTCTCCCATAAAAATAATAATAAGAAGGTTAAAAACTGAAAAAATAAAAAAATTTGTTGGGTGGTTAACTTTATTTCTTTTATTTTGAGCTGTCGCCTTTTTTTTCATTTTTCCTTTCTTTTTCACGCCTTTGTTATAATATCAATATTAGGGTTGCCTATTTCAAACTATAGACGAAACTAAAATTTCCACATTTCCATCGGTCCTATACAGAAAACGATAGAATATTTTAAAAATATTTTTAATAAGAGATATATAGGTCTACAGGGGCAACATTTTAAGATTATTGTAAAGTATATAGAGTGACCAAAAAAAGTTTCTCACAAAAGTTGTCAAAATTTAAATGAAATGCCCTGTATATTATTGCATATTTTGATAGTGCTAGCTGATTAAGGGTAAGTTATTGATATATTTCATATCAGATATTTAACTATTCTTGGAATTGTAGACCGAAATTTAGGAAGTGTTCCTGTCATTGTCTATTTAAGCTTTAAATCCTAATATTTTTTTCTTAAATCAAAACAATTGATAGAAAAATAAAAATGATCTCAGAAATTATATCAGTTTTTATTATCATTAAAGCCAAACACCTTTCTTATTTTAAATGGAATAGAATATTATAATTTTATCAATCTTGAAAATTGTATTCAGGTTTTCTTTACCTGTCTTTTAAAATTCTTTAATAATTTAGCATTATTTCCTGCAAATACAACTATGGTCCTCTCTTTATTCACGTTCCGACTACCTTATGGTCTCGTCAGTGGCCTGGCTACAATCTAAAGATAATAGTTGTTGAAAATAAATTGTTTCTATATATTCTTTCCTTTTTCTCTGCTTGAAAAGAGAATACATACAGGCAACTAGCCAGGGGCGGATCCAGCCCCTCTCTTTGGGGGGGGCGGTGATATCACAAAAGTACAGTATGTCAAGAAAGGCAAGTTGTCAACGAGGGGGGGGGAGGGGAGGTGCAAGCAGCATATTAATTCCTAATATAAAAGGCAGAATGGGTTCTATTTTCCTGAACTCAAAGCTCTTGGGAGGGCATATTAATTCCTAATATAAAAGGCAGAATGGGTTCTATTTTCCTGAACTCAAAGCTCTTGGGAGGGGGGGGCTATCGCAAGTACACACATTCCTATACTCTATTCAAGAACTAGAGAGAGTAATAAAACTGTTACCGAAACCTCCAACGTACCTGCTCCAGTGCCGCTGGTAACTGAGAACTGCCGTATATCTAATTATATTTCATTATATTACTGCAACATAAAAAATCTGATAGTTTAATTTAATTTCTGTCAGTGAGTAAAGTACACCTAACAATTTGTTCTTAGTGATTTATTTTGTTTGCGTTTGTTTTTATGTATTATATATCTAGATAATAATGTTAAAAGCTCTATTGAGATGTGTTCCAACATGACTGGAGTTGGAAAATCTACTATGTGACGAATACTGAAGGAATGACTGGAATTGTTAGTACTCCCAAGCCACATTCGATCACAAGCAGATGAAAAACCTCGTTGGAAGAAGAAATGAAAACTGCAATTAAAGGGGTTGTATATACATTTTATTATGAGAAGCAGATCCCAACAGTCTACAAAATTCTAACTAAAATTAATGAAGATAGCGATTTATCTGAAATTAAAAGAACTGATCTCTGGAAATTGCTCAGAGAACTTAATTTTTGCTGAGAAAAACCAGATAGAAAATCTGTTCCTATAGATAGTCCGGAAACTGTTCGTTGGAGAAGTAAATATCTCTCTCAATTAAAAGGTAGAGTTGCTAGAAATAACACAATTAATAAAATTAGTAATTTAACTAAACTTTTGAAAGATTTTTTTTGAATAAAGTTACTGCGAAAAATTGGAAAAAATCCATATAATAAAAGAATAAAACGAAATGTGAGAACTCGATCTCATGATCGGTGAGATAGAGGAACCAATTATAATTAATTTGAGCGAAGATAGTTTCACTGACTTTGATTAGGAATTATATACGTAATGTTAATTAGTGTAAACTCAATTTATTATTTAAATTTTTGTTTTTGTTGTATTTTATTGTTTAATGTTATTTATATGTTTTTATATATATTTTTATTTTAGTATGTTCAACTCTTTAATTTTATATATATTTAATTCCAATTAGCCGTAAGTTTATTATTTTATTTTTGTATTTGTGTCTTTTTCTTAAGCGTGTAGAATTAACGTGTTTATCTTATTTTTTTGGGGCTATCATATTTCCATATAATAAAGTAAATTAAATTAAGATATCAGTACAATAGAAATAAAAATAAGTAGATCTAATTTTAATTACAACATAAAAAAGTAATTACATTTGAATCCCTTTTTAGTGTTTAATTGTAATATTGCATATGGTTTAGGAAATAAATAAACTGGAACGTCAAATACCCTAAAAATGTTTTTAATTAATAATAAAATGACCGATAGCCCCAAAAATATTTTAATATTATATGGACGAATTTATTTTTTTATATATGTTTACCTTTTTATATTTTTGACAATGGATATTTTGTAAGTATTTATATTATAACTTCGAATTTTTTGAGAGAATAAGGCTACGTTTTAGTCCATTATTATAGATCGGTATTTTTGATTATAAAATTTCTAACCCATTCCTATAAAAAATATATGTGTCTAACTGATTTTGCTAAAGACACCGAACTAAAGAACACAGGTAGTTTGCGAAGAGAAAAAGGATAAAAAATGATTTATTACTCTCCCTAGTTCTTAAATAAACTGTAGTATAAGAGGAAACATCGGGTCCATTTTCCTAAACTCAAAGCTCTTGGGGGGGGGGGGGCGATCGCCCCCATCGCCCCCCCTTGGATCCGCGCCTGCAACTAGCACCATCTAGTTGCAGTCAAATTTTTTCTCGTAAGTAAATTGAGCCTAATAAATAGAAACATGGCGCCGTTTAGGTGGCCATCAATAAAGACAAAATGAGATTTTCATCATTGTAATAATGGAAATTATTAAATATGCTGTTCTTCCCTAATGTTTTCTAACCCAAACAACCACATTCACTAAGAAGATTTAAGATTTAAACCTGATCCAGTTGCCATGAAATTTAAATCTTCTAGTCGGCCAGTTTTGCTTTGCTTATGGATATTGTCATGATTTATATTACATATTTCAATAAATAAAGGCATATATAGGGCTATTAAGTATAAGAACCTCGCGATAAAGCCTTGATATATGTAAGAGAAATGGTTGTATATCGAAAATAAATAAAAATCCCCATTTTTGCTGGTTCAGTAATAAAACAAAATGATTTTTTTTATGCTTGTATATTTAGGGTTTAAAACTTGCTTGACTTATTGTTGCTCTTGTTAATTTAAGCCCTCTGCTATCAATTTATGATGGTTTTAAAATTAAATCACGTCTGTGAATTCGGTTGTTACAGCCGGATTTACTAACATTATTTAAACTTAAAACCATCTTTAATTGACAGCAGAGGGCTTAAACTGAAAAGAACAATAATAAGTCAAGTGTCACTAAATTGTTTGTCAGAAAGTTTATGTATATGATGAATTATGATGTGAGCTCAATCAATGCCTACTTTTATGTCTAAAATTGAAAATGCCAAATTACTAAAAAAATATGAAAGATAGATAAAAAAAATCCTAATACAATTTTACAAACCATCAAAATTAGAATATAAATTTGATATTAAATACCATTTAAAATACAAAAGTTATTTAACTTTAATGATAATAAAAATCAAATGTAAGATTTTATCAACCGAATTAAATTTTTGATAATATTTTACAATAAATTTTGGTCTACAATTTCCAGAATATCTCAAGAACGGCTTGTCTTAGGTATATATAACAGTCACTGACTCTTATTAAGCTTGCACTATCAGAATATGCAATAATATACATTTAAATTTGGACAGCTTCGATGTAAAATTTTTGTTGAGCTACTGTATGTATTCCAAAAAGAAAAATATTTTAAAAAGGTTTTATTGTTATTTGTATATAAACCGACTAACCTTTTGATATATTGATTATAATTTCAATACTTTTTACTGCATGTGTATCACACAACAGCTGTTTCTTTTTAGGGATTATGCTCAAAATAATTATTCCTTCACTGTTAAGGCATTGAGTTATATGAAAAGATTTTGCTTTAACATTAAATACGCAATAAAAGGTATCATATGGGAGAAATTTATCAGAATGGGATTCAATAACTTAAGCTCTTCCGCCTATGTTTTGTCATGAAGTCTTAATCTCTACTTAATCTGCTTAACGTTTTCAGACTTGAAGAATGAAACATTATTCTTCTATTTTGGTTTGCTGCGTTACACCTTGAAAAAATGTTCTTACTGTATTTTTGAATGTATTTAAAAATTTGCATAATGTAATGAATACCGGTAATATTCCATCATTTTTAAGTATAACTTGAAGTGTTAGTCTCATTCTAAGAGCTTATATATATATATATATATATATATATATATATATATATATATATATAAATGTATGATAACTTCTTTGGATTAGGTTTCAAAATTAATACTAAAGGGTGTTTTTTATAAAGGTATAGAAATTTTAAATGGACTAAAACAAAGATAAATTTTATAAATTGACATGAAATTTACTTTATTCAAAAGATAACATTCTGGCATTATAATTTAAATATGACTTCTGGCATATGACCGCCACGGCTGGCTCGGACGTAGTCTAATCTGGAGGTCCAATTTTCGATGACTTTTTCCAACATTTGTGGCCGTATATCGGCAATAACGCGGCAAATGTTGTCCTCCAAGTGATCAATTGTTTCGGGCTTATCGGCGTAGACTAGCGACTTCACATATCCCCACAGAAAATAGTCTAGAGACGTTAAGTCGCACGATCTTGGAGGCCAATTCACGGGTCCGAAACGTGAAACTATGCGGTTACCAAACGTTTCCTTCAATAAATCAATTATGGCACGAGCTGTGTGACATGTTGCGCCGTTTTGTTGAAACCACAGGTCCTGCACATCATGGTTGTTCAATTGATGAACGAAAAAGTCAGTAATCATGGCTCTATAGCGGTCACCATTGACTGTAACGTTCTGACCATATCCTTTCCGTGTTAGAGGGATATGATGGAACGAAGTTTGCATTTACTATTTGCATTTTACTTCACTTATACACGGAGTTGCATATAGTTGTACGTTTGCTGAATGTGATTTCAGCACTACAACTGCATAATGTGGATGTATCCACTGCTATTGCAGCTCACACGGAGGAATCCGTGAAAGCCGTATAAACATATATACGCCATCCGACGGGAGCATTCAGTATTTGCATGCTTCTTTCCGATCTGTCCGTTGCACAGCCAGGTGCATGTCGGTACCCTGATGAGTCTAATAGAGACGAAACATGTGCCTCTGCCGTATCACTGTAGCGGGGAGGGTAAGTTTTGACTTTCTTCTCGATGTGGTGATACAGGTAGGCCATCATCTCGATGGTGGTGGAATTAGATGGATTGTGTCTCTGTAGCAATCTATTCAAACTGTGCAACCTCTAACACGGAAAGGATATGATGGAACGAAGTTTGCATTTACTGTTTGCATTTTACTTCATATATACAGGGTGATTCAAAAATCGATCACGAAACTTAAGGGGGTGATTCTACTTGACAAAATAAGGGTAGAGCTTCATATAATTTTTTTTCAAAATGTCATTCGTTTTCGAGTTACAAGCCGTCCAAGTTCAAGTTTTTATTTTTTGTTTTTTGAATTACTCGCTTACAGGAAAACCGATTTGACTAATATTTGAAAGATAGGCTAAGTCTTCTGCGCTTCATCATTTTAGTAACAATTCACATTGATTGTTTGCCGCTAGAGGGCACTTTACCTACATTGAAAATTGTTTTTTTGTCATAATTTTTTAGTGTTGACAGCTACAGTAGTTTTTGGCATAATTTCTGAAAGACTGATGCCAGGCCTTTAAAAAAGTTGCTCTTTATTTACATCGCTAAACCCAACGGTTTAGACGTAAATCACCCTTAAAAATTAAGTGGTAAATTTACTTTTCTCATTTCATTACCACCAGCTACCAGGTAAGTAGCTATCAAAGTATACTAGAGCTGTCAGTTTAACATCAAATAAATTCGCTTTTTAAACTATTTAATTTATAATCTTAAAATAACTAATAATGGCTAATCAGTAAATATTCATATTATGGATTATTGCGATATACATTTAATTGATAAAAATTAATGAAACAGTACTAAACAAACTAAAAAAGATTCTCAAAATGTCCCCCATTTTCTTCCATACATTTCCTAACACTCTTCAAAAATGTCGCCTAACTCGATGAAAAATTTCTGGTGTTTCTTTAATAATTTGGCACTTTTCGATTATCCTGAAGCGAAGATCCTCGACGTTGATTACTGGAATATCGTACACCAATTGTTTCAAATGACCCCAAAAGAAAAAATCCATAGGATTAAGGTCTGGTGACCTAGCTGCCCATGCCAATGGTCCACTTCGTCCTATCCATCGCTCAGGATACGTTGCATTCAAATACTGTCGGACACGTATACTAAAGTGGGGCGGAGCTCCGTCTTGGAGGATCCACATGTTGGCCCTTACTTCCAATGGCACATCTTCCAGATACAATGGGAGACGATTTTGGATAAAATCTAAGTATACGTCACCAGTTAATGGGCCATCAAAGAAATGAGGACCAATAAGGTAATCTCCTATTATCCCTGCCCACACATTTAGTGAAAATCTACGCTGATGTTTCGTTTCTACCACATTGTTTGGGTTCTCGTAAGCATATGTGTGGATGTTGTGTAGATTTGTTATGCCATCACGAGTGAAACCAGCTTCGTCAGTGAATAATATGACGCCAATTAATCGATTATCGTGTTCATACTTAGCTAGGATCTGATTGCACATTTCCAACCGTCTCGGCCGATCATCGTCATAAAGAGCCTGCACCTTTTTTGAATGAAACGGGTAGAGTTGTTCTTCTCTTAGTATCCTCCATGAACTAGCCTGACAGAGCCGCACTTCATTCCCAATTTTTCTAGTACTAATACCTGGATTATCTTCAATAATTTCAAGCACTCTTTCTTCTTGTTGCACTTTTCTAGCAGTTCTAGGTCTTCCCCTATTTCCATTATAACTTTTAAAGGAACCACATTCCGCAAGCCTCCTGTGCACACTGGAAAATGTTTGAGCATGAGGGATATTTCTTTCCGGATAACTCTCCATATAATATCTTCTTGCCAACTCTGCATTACCATTTGCTTTTCCATAACAAAAATGGATATCACAATATTCGATATTTGAATATTGGTGATTAGCCATTATTAGTTATTTTAAAATTATAAATTAAATAGTTTAAAAAGCGAATTTATTTGATGTTAAACTGACAGCTCTAGTATACTTTGATAGCTATTTACCTGGTAGCTGGTGGTAATGAAATGAGAAAAATAAATTTACCACTTAATTTTTAAGGGTGATTTACGTCTAAACCGTTGGGTTTAGCGATGTAAATAAAGAGCACCTTTTTTAAAGGCCTGGCATCAGTCTTTCAGAAATTATGCCAAAAACTACTGTAGCTGTCAACACTAAAAAATTATGACAAAAAAAAAATTTTCAATGTAGGTAAAGTGCCCTCTAGCGGCAAACAATCAATGTGAATTGTTACTAAAATGATGAAGCGCAGAAGACTTAGCCTATCTTTCAAATATTAGTCAAATCGGTTTTCCTGTAAGCGAGTAATTCAAAAAACAAAAAATAAAAACTTGAACTTGGACGGCTTGTAACTCGAAAACGAATGACATTTTGAAAAAAAATTATATGAAGCTCTACCCTTATTTTGTCAAGTAGAATCACCCCCTTAAGTTTCGTGATCGATTTTTGAATCACCCTGTATATATATATATATATATATATATATATATATATATATATATATATATATATATATATATATATATATATATATATATATATATATATATATATATATATATATGTATATATATATATATATATATATATATATATATATATATATATATATATATATATATATATATATATATATATGAGTTGTGTTTATTAAAGCTTGAGTTTTCGCTTCACTTCACATACACACCAGTAGTTTTATATTACAAGACAATAGTTGTAATAGATTAGATCTCTTCCACTGGATCTGTTAAATATTTCTTCATTATTTTACCACGTTTTTTTTAATTGGCTTTTTTGTCTGTCTGTTTGTTTGTTCATCTGTTCTATATAAATTTTGCAATTGATTTTAAACTAAAGACTGAAAAGCAGAAAATAATTATTTAAATAATTTTTTTAGTATGCCACGTTTTTAAAACAAACTTAAATAAAATAATTACTTCTAGACCCACATACGTTTATAAACTCATACATTCTGTGGTTGTAAATTTTTAATAGTTATGAAAATACTTATAAGATTTACAACGAAAAACATGGGATGCATGCAGTAGATTATAATAGGAAGTGTGGAGGATAGCTGTCGTTCAGAAAAGTGACACAACAGTTCATATCATTTGCAGGACAACAAAATTGTTAGTGACTTAGGTGAACTATTCATACGCCAATAATCTATTAAACCTCGCGTTTTTCATATAAATCTTACAAGAATGTACGGGACAATAAGTATGACGTTGGGAATTGGTATGAGGTTGTAAATCTGTATAGGGCTAAGAGAAATTATTTTATACTTTTTAGTCAGTGTAAAAAAATTGTATATTAATCTTTTTATCCATATTTGGCTCAATACATATTGCTGCAAATTTAAACACCGTTATATGGGTTGTTTGAAGGCAATGCAACTTCGACTGCCTTTTAATTTATCTTAAAAATTGTATACAAACTTGAAACAAACATTGGACAGTCGGTACCGATCCAATATTAGCCACCAAACTCAGAACTACAGGAAGATTAGGATCACATTTGCCAAAGAGGAAGCACATATTTCGTTTTTACTACAAGCTAAAGACAACGAGGTCATTCCTGTGGTTTTCATTTAAAATCAGTCACATCAGATACCAGAAAACTTCGTATTCTTGACAATATCAGCATAGTATACACATTTAAATGAATCGTTGGATGAAGCATTACAGCGCTACGAAGAAATCAAGGTGAAAATCGTAAGGAATGAGCTAATTTTTCACAAAATAGACAATATACGAGAAAATTTAAAGAAAATTTGATAATGAAATGCCAAAGCAAACTAGAGAAGTGAAGCAAAACTCCACGCATTATATGTATCTTTAGAAAAAACTTTACTCTATAATTGATAACGAACTGCCTTTTAGTCAAACTTCAATAAATTGTTCCAACTTCAAACAAACGTTTTATATATCTTGTTGATATTATTCCGCAATCTTCCTGAATAACTGCCTAGTTTTCTTTAAAACGAAAGTTTAAAGTTTCTACTCATCCATTTTAAAAAATGTAGGTGACTTTATTTCTGAGCCTTTATCTTTTAATATAAATTTGAGTTTTACAACAGGTATTTATCCAAGTAAGCTAAAAAATGCCCATATTAAAGCATTCTATAAGAAAGGGGAGAAAGAAAAGAATTATAGACCAATCTCGCTATTGCTTAATATAAGCAGGTTTTGAAAAAAGTTTTATATCAGAGAATTGTAACATTTCTGGATAAATTTTCTGTAATATCAGATAAACAAAATGGCTTTAGAAAAGGAAAATGAACAGTAAGAGCTTTGTACCAAGCATTTACACAAATTCTAGAATCACTAAATAAAAAAAAAAACACATTAGTCATGTGCCTGGATCTGTCAAAAGCCTTTGATGCTGTGGATTATAAAACATTATTGTTAAAACTTGAAATGTATGGTATAAGGGATACTGCTATGAAATTAATAAGATCGTATTTGACGGACAGGACTCAGTGTGTGGTAGAGTCTGATCTCCATGGTAGGGCTATAGTGTCTTAGAGGGTTAAAATGAAAAAGGGCCTCCCTTAGGGTTCAGTACTTGGACCTCTTTTGTATATTCTTTATAAAAATGATTTACCCGAAATCTCTGAAGAGCAGACTGTACTATATGCTGATGATACATAGCTTATATTCAGTGAAAGCGCGGCGGAGTTGCTATCGATGAAGGTTCAATCTGTGATGGACATTCTCAATGGGTACTTTCGGTCTAACAGCCTGTAGCTAAATGTCTCCAAGGCACAGTGCATTATATTTGACAACAGATCAAATAATCAATTTACATTAAGATTTAAAGATACAACAATAACATCAGTTGAGAGCGCTGTACCAAGCATTTACACAAATTCTAGAATCACTAAATAAAAAAAAAACACATTAGTCATGTGCCTGGATCTGTCAAAAGCCTTTGATGCTGTGGATTATAAAACATTATTGTTAAAACTTGAAATGTATGGTATAAGGGATACTGCTATGAAATTAATAAGATCGTATTTGACGGACAGGACTCAGTGTGTGGTAGAGTCTGATCTCCATGGTAGGGCTATAGTGTCTTAGAGGGTTAAAATGAAAAAGGGCCTCCCTTAGGGTTCAGTACTTGGACCTCTTTTGTATATTCTTTATAAAAATGATTTACCCGAAATCTCTGGAGAGCAGACTGTACTATATGCTGATGATACATAGCTTATATTCAGTGAAAGCGCGGCGGAGTTGCTATCGATGAAGGTTCAATCTGTGATGGACATTCTCAATGGGTACTTTCGGTCTAACAGCCTGTAGCTAAATGTCTCCAAGGCACAGTGCATTATATTTGACAACAGATCAAATAATCAATTTACATTAAGATTTAAAGATACAACAATAACATCAGTTGAGAGCGCTGTGGTTTTGGGACTAAACGTCGATAGAAGGTTGGACTGGGGGGCGCACATCGAGAGAGTTGCCACTAAAATATCTCAGTATTGTTTTACATTAAGAATTATTTCGGAGAGAGTTGGAATCGATGCAGATATGGTCTGATATTTTAGGGTAATTCTGGTGATATTAATAGAGTTATGATTCTGCAAAAAGAGGTTTACGGTGCATTTTTGCAATGAGACAAGATAGTTATAGAAATATCTTTATTAGTAGCAATATTTTGACGGTTATAGGTATGTACATTTTGGATTCGGTGATGTTTATTATTGATAACAGGAATCTTTTTAAGGGTGCACCTATTAAACATAACTACATTACTAGAAATAAAACAAATCTGCTTCCTGATAAATAAAACAAAAATGTTGAGTTTTCTATAATAAAAGTTTTTAATTCTTTACCTGAAAATGTACATTTACTATCAAGAAATAGATTAAAGTTCCAAAAATATTTTTGAGTAAAAAAGCCTTCTAAACATTTTATGAGTGTGGTAAAGGCAGCATTGTCTAGAAGTAGAATTTTTGTTGTTGGCGGTATCATTAAATTTTAAATGTGTGTAAATTTCCTTGTTGTTTAAATTTTTTTCATTTATAATATTGCCCTTTATCTTAAGTTTTAATTGTTTGTTTTTACTATATTAATTTGATAAAATTATTCAAGAAAGGTATTTAAAACTGTATAGTTATTGTTGAGGTTTTATTCCTTTTCATTTTTTTTTCTTTTTTTTTATCTACAGCTAGGCATGAATTATAATTTTTATTTTGTTGTTTATTACAGTAATGATTTTTTTTTGACATTGTTCCATGCCCTTATGGGTTATTTTTTGTAAGTGATACATACTTATTGGAGTAAATAAAGACTGATCTATCTATCTATCTATCTATCTATCTATCTATCTATCTATCGATCTATATATATATATATATATATATATATATATATATATATATATATATATATATATATATATATATATATATTTTAATGACCATAGATTTTTGATAAGTTTTAGAACACATATTACAAATAAACAAAAATTGTCATATAACCAAAAATTATTTCATCAAATAATTCTAGGGAATATGAGACCATTCAATGCCTAAATATTATATTTTTTAAATATATGTGACCTCTACTCAAAAATAAACCTAAAATATTTTTGTATACTGCACAGGCATTACAAAAAAACAATTAACGGCCTACTGAAACAAAAAAAAATATATTATTTCTTAATATTCAAATTTTCAACTATACTTTTTTTACAACACCTGTAAAATTAGTTAAATTTAAAAAAATCTACGTAGATGCCAAAATTAAATATCGATTTTAATTTTTGGTCAAATTACCTTTTTACCGTGTTTTAATTTCAAATTTGTTATACAGTTTCCTTCGCACACTATAATAACAAAACTTTATAACCCAAAGTATAGTATTTAAAAACCTAATTAAGCAATTAGGCTATTAAACTAGCAAGTTTAAAATTCCGCTAATTTTAGCTGTAAGCTATTTGCAACTTGTGAACGAAAATAAACCAAAACTTATGAACATCTGGACCAGATTATAGTTATAAACAAAATTGAAATTGTTTTTGTCCCTAAACATAGACGTAGAAATAATAATATAGATTAGAATATCATTAAAACTTGCTACGTTGCATTCTCGGGCTAAAAATAAGCAAATTCTATATCTCCATTCCACATTCTATTATTCATTTTGGATATATTTAACATAACCTATTCATATATCAAATAGTTTTTAAGACACTAATATTTGAATAGCGACATTTTAAAACTCACAATAAGAAGACCTATGGTAAAAAATACTTATCAAAATAAATCAAAAGAAAAAAAGCTTCTTAAAATATATTCCCAAAAATACATTATTAAGAAGCTAAATTAAATCAAAAAAGTGCATTTTCTTTTGTCATAAGGGCTATTCTTTTGAGTCATTATCACTTTCACTTCTATCACTTGAAGTAATCATGATCACTTCAGCCCAATGACAAGTAAATGCATATTCGAAAGAACATGAAGTTATCAGTTTCACTTTGTTCACTTTGATCAATTGATAATTACTCAAAAGAATATAGCCATAGTGAGTAAATAAGTGCAATTTTAATGAATTTTTATGCATCTATGTTTCCATTTTTCCACATTTTCAAAGAAAATTTATGTGTTTAAACCCATACGGATGGTAATACTAAACACAACAATAATTTTAATATTTTAAAGACCAGTTTAACCTACAAAGCCAAATTAAAAATTTATAGAAAATGCCTACTATATGTTACAAAAACGTTCTTAATTAAACTTTAAAGAAACAGTACACAACCAGAGGCTATATAAACAATATAATAATGATTTATACAAATTCACCTAAAATTAATTTAAAAATAACTCCTACTACGGCTCGAATTTTATGCCTGGCTCCGACTTCAATAACAAAAATCTACAATTGTTAAATTATATTCAATTACCTAAAACATTTTTTTTCTCTTTAAACTTTCCATTAATATAATTTTTTTCGTAATACCACAGCTATCTACGGCACTGGGTTTTGTGTCTTAAGGCGGTACTGCGATTTATGATCAAGTTTATTGGAAAACAAAAGCACACGAGATATCGTGGGCTGCTTAACTTTATTACCAGTTGCTTGTTTATAATGTTTTATATCTTAATTTTAATTAAAGAATTCAACTTAGTAGTTATTTATTTAATAAAAACATGTTTTACCAAACACCATAATAAACCATTTATATGCAGATGAAATTATTTCTTTTTTAATAAGCAATGCAAGTAAAAAATATTTTGAGGGTCATTAAACGCAAGATTTTTTCATGGATTATCTAGCAGAAAATGCAATGTAGAACTAGCCTTTTCGAAATTTACGTATTAAATCTGGGATTCCAAAAATGGTATCAACTTTTTTAATATAAAATAGTAACTATATATATATATATATATATATATATATATATATATATATATGAAGTAAAACGCGATCCTCTCTATATAGAGGTTGCACAGTTAGAATAAATTGTTATAAAACGCAATTCATCCTATTCCATCACCATCGAGATGATGGCCTACCTGTACCACCACACCGAGAAGAAAGTCAAAACTTACCCTCCCGCCACAGTGATACGGCAGAGGTACATGTTTCGTCTCTACTAGACTCATCAGAGTACCGACATGCACCTGACTGTGCAAAGGACAGATCGGAAGGAAGCATGCAAATACTGAACGCGACTTCGCCGACCTCCTGCCGGATGGCGTATATATGTTTATGCGGCTTTCACGGATTGCTCCGTGTGAGATGCAATAGCAGTGGATATATCCACATGATGCCGTTGTAGTGTTGAAATCACATTCAGCAAACGTACAACTATATGCAGCTCCGTGTATGAATGAAGTCAGAAGTGATTTCACCACTACAACGGCATAATGTGGATATATCCACTGCTATTGCATCTCACATGGGGGAATCCGTGAAAGCCGCATAAGCATATATACGCCATCCGGCGGGAGGTCGGCGAAGCCGCGTTCAGTATTTGCGTGCTTCCTTCCGATCTGTTCTTTGCACAGTCAGGTACATGTCGGTACCCTGATGAGTCTAGTAAAGACGAAACATGTACCTTCTCGCCGTATCACTGTGGCGGGGAGGGTAAGTTTTGACTTTCTTCTCGGTGTGATGGTACAGGTAGGCCATCATCTCGATGGTGGTGGAATAGGATGAATTGCGTTTTGTAACAATTTATTCTAACTGTGCAACCTCTAACATAGAAAGGATATGATGGAGAGAAGTTTGCATTTACTGTTCGCATTTTACTTCAGCCAATAAATGTTTTAGGAGTTTCAATTTGATACCTGTTGTAGCTTAATCGCATGTAATGTGAAAATATTGCATCCAAATATCTCAAAATAAGTCACATGGTTACAGCCGCTTCACTTGATCCGCATTTGAAGTTAAATCTATTTAATCACCCATTTTTGAAAAGTAAATTTCAAAACCATTCATTTGAAGCCCTCTAGACCTCAATCGGACCTATTCAAGCGATTATGGTCATATTTTTGCAAAAACATCGAATTTACATGGTTTCGGCCGCCATATTGAAGTTGCCAAGGCGTAAAGTCAACTTTTCCAAACATGACTGGAAAGTAAAATTCAGGACCTTTAATTTAAGCTCTTGTAGACCTCGTACTCAAGTGATTTTATAGTCCTAATTTCGCAAAAAATCAAAGTCACGTGGTTTCAGCTGTCATATTGAATCTGCTATATACGTAATATCAATTTTGCCATACATGTTTAGGCAATAGAGTTCAATACCTTTAATTTGGGTCTCTATAGACCTCAATCGAACCCATTCAAGTGATTTCATAGTCACATTTTCACAAAAAAATAATTTTGCCACTAATATTTGGAAAGTAGAGCTGTTGCAGACCTCTTGTATGTGAAACCATTTTTGGACTGCAAGGGGTCATCATTCACAAAGAATGCCTCATATATACAGTGTTTTCGTAAAATAGCGGATAAATTCAATATAAAGTAAATAGAAACTTGTTTGGAAAGCTCTTGGACCAGTCGAATTTTATTTTTAGTTTGGATTTTTTTTTGCGTGATACCGAAATACACAGGGTAATTTAAGAAGGGGTGATATTTTTTTCGATTGAATCAGAAAAGTCACACTTTTTTACATACGACAAGGTAAATATCGATGTTGGTTACATCAGAAAATTGTCAAAAAAATTGCTGTCAAACATTAAAATATAAAAAAAAATTGGTGCCATCTAAATTAAATGTTCAAACTAGACTTCGTTAACAATCTGACAATAACCAAGTCCATATTTCTTTTTGAACATTGTCGATGACATCTGCGGTTATGTTTCGTACTCCTGGGCTTATTTTAACTTTTAGGACTTCAAAATTGTCGGTCTAGTATCCCCATAAGAAATAATCAAAGGGAGTCAAATCTGGTGGTTTAGCTGGCCACTCAACTGTCCCTCTTCTACCTATCGAACGATTCAGAAAAAACGTGTCCAAATAAGCACAGGCAGGGACAGCGTAGTGGGGCGGCGCTCCATCTTGTTGGAAAAATCGGCCACCCTGGAACATATCGGATTCCTATGGGCCTGAGTACAAAGTTATTAGTGCAGGAATGAGGTCACTTTAAAAAAAAACTCTAAACATCTCGTCCCAATGCGGGTGCCGTCAAAGAAATTATTTTTATATTTTAAAATTTTACAGTAATTTTTCTCGACAATTTTCTTATGTCACCAACATCGATATTTGCCTTGTCATATATAAAAAATATGTGCTCTTTCTGATTCTGAAATAAAAAATGGGGTTTACAATTGAAAAAAATATCGATGATGTCATAGCTTCTTCTTAAGTTACCAAGTATATTTCGGTATTACGCAAAGAAAATCTAAACTAATAAATTTTTTATAAAAAAATTGAACCGACTTCTAAAAGTGCGCTAAAAAGTGAAAAATAACTAGAAAATTTTATATGAAATTAAAATTTTAGAAGTCGGCGCCAAACTCATACCTTACAAAATGTGATTCAGATAAACAGATTAAAAATATTTATTTGTAATTGCCTTCTTACCATAATTTGTATATATTAGTAGTTAATTATTTCATTTAGAAATAATTTGGCGCCGACTTCTAAAATTGCAATTTCATATAAAAATTTCTAGTTATTTTTCACTTTTTAGCGCACTTTTAGAAGTCGGTTCAATTTTTTTAAAAAATTTTATTTTTCGATTTTTAGTTTTGAATTCATTATGATATCCATAAATTATTTGAACCAAGTACTAATCGAGAATAGTGTACCTCGCGATGACTCCAAAGTGGCAAAAAAGTACCCATTATATCCATAATTGTAAATCACCCTAAAATCAACCACTAAAAATTCTTTGATTCTTAGAGTTCTCCAAATACCAATGAAATTGTGTCAAACAAATATTTAGTCTGTCATAGTAAATCCACTATCTTAAATTTAAAATTAATTTTAGACTGGTAATATAGGCCCCAAAACCTTCCAATATCGATATTTGAAAAATTTAAGACGTAAATTTCTTAGCTCGATATATTTTATATTGCATATTGAGTTTGTATACGCCCCAAGAACCCCGCAATATCAATTTTAGATAAAACCGGAAAATGTAAAATTTTTAGTCCCTCATATAGTATCTTATCAACCTAATAGTTGTAAAAAATTAACTTCGTATTCGTAATACACTATCCCCCAACGCCTAATACCAAATCCGAAAAAATGCGAATAAGGTAAAATTTATAAATAGTTTTTTAGTATACTAAGATATTAAAAAGAATTAAAAAATAATAGATTTACTATTCCTATCAAAAATTATGCGTAAACACACATTTAAAAAATACTGAAGTTGCTTAATAAAATGGACAGTGTCCAATGAAGCTTTAGGAAAACGATTACGACATAGCTAATTTACTCCATCACGTATAAAATTGCTTAAGAACCGTTTTGCTTTGCCATTCCTTACGTTATTAATTTGAAAACATTGTGCCTCTTTCTCCGATACGTAGGTGGCATTTAATGCATTTAATTTATGTAATTGTTAAAGCAATCATAAATTTTATTAAATAATTACAGTCCCTCGACATTAAACGACTATTTTTATTCTTAACGTAGTTTGTTCTTAAAACTGGCCGGAAATAGACGAGTTCCGGTTAGAGGTGCCTTGTGCATCTTTAAATAGCCTATACCAATAAATTTAATACTATCTGTATTGTAGTATTTAAAATTCTGTATCGAGCTTTGTTTACTTTCTCAGTAATATAACTGAGACTACGAGAAAACTTAATTATTACTACGAGTCGAAATTATTTACGAGTTGTTTATTAACTACTTCTTCTTCTGGCCTTCAAAATAATCTTCGACGGAATGAATAAGAAACCTATGCAATAACAATATAGTCACTTAACATTACATAGAGTTTCATCCAATAATATCTTTTTAACATTTTTGTATCTACTGCTGATCTTTTCTTGAATCTTCCACTCTTGTTGATTATGAGTTAGCAAGTATCAATTTCTCCATGTCCCACCCAGCTCTACTACAGCGTTGCAACGTTGTCAATTACACCATCGCATTTCCGATAGTTTTTCTATATATCATTGTTTACAATCACGGTGTCATCTGTAAATCTGGGACGATTTAAATATCGCTCATCGATCTTCGCTCCACGCACTTCCTAATTTAACTTATTTGATACATTATCTTATATATATATATATATATATATATATATATATATATATATATATATATATATATATATATATATATATATATATATATATATATATATATAAGGTTTTCAGGCATTCCGTGTATGTGCTGAGTCCCTCTCAGGACTGCAAGGCAGCTGACGTTTCGGTGAAATCTCATTCACCATTTTCAAAGCTCACCGTATGGCGTCCCACGAGCGAACTGACGCCCGCGACTCGGGTGCTGTCGGTCCCGTGCGTGCATCGGACGTGTTCGTTTTTCGAATGGTTCTGGCCAATCAGGTTGCGAGATTTACTGCGCATCATTGGCCCTGTTGCCAGTGTTTGGGGTTGCGTTGCCGAGTTGTAATCTTCTTCTGCTCTGGCCCAACACTAGTTAAACACAGGACATAAGATTAATTTCTCAGGAAAAAAAATGCTATCGAGATATGAAAATCTGTCCACAAGAGTTATAAGGGAAGTCATTAAAATTGCAAAGAGTCCCAACAACTTAAATAGTAAAGATGATAGCCAGCGAGTGCCTAATACTTGGAAAAATCTGCTTATAAAATATCAATCAGTACCACTTAGTAACGAAACAGTATATGGTCAATTTTTATAATAAAACTACATGTATAAAGTAGTTATACTTATTATATATATATTTTATATTTCAGGACGTTTCGATTCTTTCGAATCTTTTTCAACTGAGTGTATCGGAGGATTCTACAAAAATGTACATTTTGAATGTTATTATATATGAAATAAGAGGTTAAAAACTTACCATTAAGAATAAATATTTGTTTTAAGCAAAAAATTAATTGCAACACACAAATTATAATCACACACTCTATTATATTTATATATTAACTTTTAAGACCATATCGAGTGTTACTGCTCAATTAGTGTTAGAAGATATAGAATCTGAAGTTATCAACAACCTCAAATTCAAATTACCATTTTTCTACAGTTATGTAGATAATTGCATAATAGCCATCCCAAAAAATCAAGATTCATACATTTTAAACAAATTTAACAGCTATCATGAAAAATTACAGTTTACCATAGAATTTGAAAATAGTAACTATATAAACTTCTTAGACATGACATGGTATCACAAAAATAAAGCAATACTAACTGAGTGGTACACAAAATCTACATGGTCTCAACTAGCCGATAGAGCCATCATCCTTAGTAGTCCCGAATTTAGAGACAACTGTATCAAAAAAGCAAAAAAGTTCCTTAGGTCAAACTCCTACCCAAATAAACTGACTAATAAAATTTTTAAAGAAAGGCTAGAAAAATACAAACAGGGAAATACTAAAACAGAAAATTTGGAAGACAATAAAATCAAAAAACAATATCTTTCCTTGCCATATATACCAAAACTTTTCGAAAACTTTCAAATTTTTTTCAAGAAACATAATATAACCACTAGTCATAAGAGCCATAATCTACTTAAAAGCAATTTCAGCAAATTAAAAAGTGATATTTCAAAAAACAAACAATCAAATGTTGTCTACCAAATACCTGCAAGGATTGTCCATCGAATTACATCGGCCAAACTAGTCAGTATCTGCAAACTCGTCTAAATAGACATAAATACGACAAAAAAAATTAAATGAATCACAAGCACCCCTTTGATTATAAAAATAAAAAAATTATGGAAACTGAAATCAACAAAGGAAAATGAGAATGTTACGAAATGATCGCAATAAAAAAAATTCAAATGCCGTAACCGATAAAACAGACATTAATAATCTAATTCAAATCTACTTCAACATATTAAAATAAACCAATATAAGGGAGATTCTAAAATATACAAAACATTAAATAAGAATAATTCTCCCCTTTCAATTCTTCTAAATTGGATCACGATGTTTTTTCAGAAAAAAATTACTTCAATTAAAAGACCCAAACCTTTTATGCAACTAACGTACCTAAAACATACACCATCTGGTTTCGACATTTCAGTCAGGTCAATGCAGTTATAGGGTTAAAAATGTAGTGTCCACTCTCCCACTTCTTAAAAGTTAATATATAAATATAATAGAGGGTGTAATTATAATTTGTGTGTTGCAATTAATTATTTGCTTAAAACAAAAATCTCCATTCTTAATGGTAAGTTTTTAACCTTTTATTCCTTATATAATAATATTAAAGATGTACATTTTTGTAGAATCCTCCGATATACTCAGTTGAAAAAGATTCAAAAGAATCGAAACGTCCTGAAGTATAAAATATATTTAATAAGTATGACTATTTTATATATGTAGTTTTAATATAATAAAATTTTTATTAAAAAATTGAACCGACTTCTAAAAGTGCGCTAAAAAGTGAAAAATAACTATAAATTTTTATATGAAATTGAAATTTTTGAAGTCGGCGCCAAACTAATACCTGATAAAATGTGATTCGCATAAACAGATTAAAAATACTTTATTTGTAATTGCTATCTTACTATAATTTATATATATTAGTAGTTATTTATTTCATTTAGAAATAATTTGGCGCCGACTTCAAAAATTTCAATTTCATATAAAAATTTATAGTTATTTTTCACTTTTTAGCGCACTTTTAGAAGTCGGTTCAATTTTTTTATAAAAATTTTATTTTTTGATTTTTAGTTTTGAATTCTTTATGATATTCATAAATTATTATAACTACGTGCTAATTGAGATTAATGTACCTCGCAATGACTCCAAGGTGGCAAAAAAGTATCCATTTTATCCAGAATTGTAATTCACCCTAAAATGAACCACTAAAAATTCTTTGATTCTTAGAGTTCTCCAAATACCAATAAAATTGTGTCAAACAAATATTTAGTCTGTCATAGTAAATCCACTATCTTAAATTTCAAATTAATTTGAGATTGGTAATATCGGCCCCAAAACCTTCCAATATCAATATTTAAAGAACTTGAGGCGTAAATTTCTTAGCCCGATATATTTTATATTGCATATTGAGTTTGTACATGCCCTAAGAACCCCGCAATATCAATTTTAGATGAAAGGAGAAATTGTAAAATTTTTAGTCCCTCATATTGTATCTTATCAACCTAATAATTGTAAAAAATTAACTTCATATTCGTAATACACCACCCCCTAACACCATAATACTAAATCTGAGAAAATGTGAATACGGTAAAATTTTCAACCCACCATATTGGATCCGCCATATTGAATTTCAAAAAAATAATTTTAACATCTTAATCCAATCTAAATCTAAACCCTTCAAAGCCCCTTAGTACTAATTTTAGATGAAATCCAGAAATTTAAAATTTCTAAACGGTGATATTGCGTTTGACGTATTAGATTTTTGTTAAATAATTTTATATTCGCTATTTATATCCTCAAAAACGATTCAGTTCCACATTTGAACAAGATTTTTAGTCAGCCATATTGCATTCGCCATATTGAATCCTGAAAAAATACTATTAAATTCATAATTTGCACCCTCAAGAACCTTCTCTATCAGTTTTGGAAAAAGTGAAAGAATATAAAATTTTTAGAACACCATATTGAATCTGCCAGATTAAATTTTTCAAAAAATATTTTAATTTCGTAATTAACAATAACAAAAATCCTTCCATACTGACTTTAGACAAAATCGAGAGATGAAGAATCTTTAATTCGCCATCTTAGATTCGCCATATTTAATTTTTTTTTTAAATAATATCAGATTCGTAATGTGCTATCCCAAAAACTCCATCATATCAATTTTGAAAAAAATTGAACAAAATTAATTTTTTATCCATCATATTGGATACGCCATATTGAATCTTTTTAAATAATCTTAGATTCGTCATGTGCGACCCAAAAAACCCTCCCATAACAATTTTGGTGAAAATCGGAAAAAACTGATTTTTTGTCCGCCATATTGAATCCGCCATATTGAATCCGCCATATTGAATTTTTTAAAAATAATTTCATATTCATTATGTGCGACCTCAAAAACTCCGCCATACCAATTTTGGAGAAAATCGGACAAAATTGATTTTTTCGTCCGCCATATTGAATCCGCCATATTGAATTTTTTAAAAATAATTTCAGACTCGTCATATGCGACCCCGAAAACTTCCCTGTACTAATTTTGGAGAAAATTGGACAAAATCGATTTTTTTGTCCGCCTTATTGGATCCGCCATATTGAATTTTTTAAAAATAATTTCAGATTCGTTGGGTACAACTCCGAAAATTCTCCCATACCAATTTTAGAGAAAATCAGACAAAATTAATTTTTTTGGCCGCCATATTGTCGGCGCCATCTTGGATTTTACTGCACCAATTTCCTCCAAAAAAATATGGGACCACCGCAGCAACTTCCTGAACATAATGTAAAAAATTTCATTCAAATCGGTGCAGCCGTTCCGGAGTAATCGGTGTACATACATAAAAAAAAAATACATAGTCGACGAATTGAGAACCTCCTTCTTTTAGAAGTCAGTTAAAAATGTACCATATACCTAAGAAAATAACCGACTAAATTTATATATATATATATATATATATATATATATATATATATATATATATATATATATTATATTTCAGAACGTTTCGATTCTTTCGAATCTTTTTCAACTGAAGGTTTCGGCGGATTCATTAAGAACAGAGATTTTTGTTTTAAATAAAAATTAATTAAATCACAAACCAATTATAATCACACACTCTCTTGTATATTAACTTTTCAATAGTATTTTTAAAAGTCCAGCTAGAAGAATGGACACTACATTTTTAACCCTATAACTGCCTTGACTTGACTTGGCAGTTATAGGGTTAAAAATGTAGTGTCCACTCTTGTCGATTTTTAGTTTTGAACCCGTCTGAAACAAGTAAATGAGTAACCCCACAAATATTCAGTTTATAATTTGTTGTTTACATTTTAGCGCATTTTTTCACGTTGGTTTAGTTTTTTTTTGTAAAAATAAGTTATAATTGTTCGATTGTCTGAGTATGCTGATTAATTAGACAATAATTTATTCAAAATTAGTTTAATTTCATATCTGTCACTACCGTAATTTTAAACTTAATAATTTTCGGGTAAGTTTATTTCTTTATATGAATTCATCAAAGTTCAGTAAATCAAGTACCTTATTTCGATTTTAGAAAAAGTGCTTGATATTGTTTACAATAATGTTCAGCCAAAAAGTCTTCTTATAGGATGTTGAAAGTTTCTTGCTTAAATAAAAAAATAAAGAAACATTCTAAAAGTCAAAGTAATTTTTCAGTGCCTTGCTTATTATAAAAAAGATATAGTGGTAGATAGTGCTTTTAATAAAGTATCTCTTATACAAGTCTTTTGACACATAATTTTTCACTGACACCTGGAAAATTTAATATTATCCTCATGGTTTATTTAATTATCATTGTGATTATTCTGATTAATTTTAAATTTGGAACAATTTTATATAATATTTTGCAATAGTCCAAATACAACAAGCAAACGGATAGATATTAATACAAATCTATGACATATAATCTACTATGAAAATTTCGAAATATTTAGGAATCTCTGTAGTAAGAATAGCTAATTATTATATAAAGTTTTTAATTTTTAACCCCAGTTTCCTTCAATTCTGGATAACTTATCGCTGGATGCAGGATTGGGTATAAAAACTTGTAATCTATATAGGGAAAAAGAAAAAAGAATATTTTCACATACATGATAAGAATTCCTAGCAGACATAAGACCTTAACAACTGATTTTTTTTGTCTAATGGCATGCAAGCTTTAGATACCCGTTAGATGTATTATATTTTCTTTTTAGATTTTAGTTTTTTAGCCTTTCAACAAGAATCTCAGATCTTATAGGTATACCTCAAAGAATGCAAATAAAAACAAAGAGATAAAAGTAGAATTTGGCGACAGTTTGAACTGGCCAGTCGCCAACACTGAGTGTATTTCTAACTGCATGACTCGTAACCGTAAGTCTTTGCCCCGAAGGCTTTGGTCGTCGTAGACAATTTAAATTTATTACTGCAGAGAGACACTTATTTGCGTTTCCGAAGTGGTTCATTTAAGAAAGTGGCGGTTGAAATGATGCATTATCTTTTATTGCTACAGAATAAAAGAAAATAGATTTGGTTATATCGAGTTTGACTATAATTAACTTTAATTCCCGAAATATGATTTGATATAACAAAAGATTAAAGGGCACCTACCTGACCCTCGGTATTCACGCGAATTATTTTATTTTAACTTACAATATTTTGGAATCAAGATAATGTGCTTTTACCTTGATAACACGTTTATTCATCTTTTTACCAATTACATCTTCCCACCGTTTCAAAGGAGTGAAAGTCAATTATTAAGATGAAGATTTTTATTTTCAATGATACGTGCATTAAAATATTTAACTTCAAATACCTTAAAAAAGGTTAGCTTTATCGATATGTGCTATGTGATTAAAGAAGCAAAATTTACTATAATATGTTTCTTCGAGTTTGATATTGGTGCTTATTATTATGTTTAAATGTTTCTGTTTTGATTCCCAGGTATTTAATATAATTTCTATTTTTGTCTTATCAACATTTGAAGTTAATATATTTTTATTTAATAACCTAAGTACAGTATTTAATCTAACTGCTGCTCTATTATGTGTTTCTAGCTAAATATTCCCTAAATTATTAAAGCTATGTCGTTTTCAAATCTAACAATCTTACTTGGAATTTATCATCAAAATATATTATTAAGATCAATTTAATACAAATTAGAGCCTAGCACAGTTTCTTTTACAATATCATAGTCTAAGTTTGATTCATAGTTAACAAAGAAACTTTTCTGAATACGGTCATATTAATAATTAATTATAAGTTTTTTTTGCTACGTTTATATTAATTTACTTACATTTTCACAAACGCTTCTACAGGTCCCCGTCGTATGTGAACAACACATCAGATCTAAAATTTAAAAAAAGTTTGAAAATGGTGTACACAGCATACTTTTTATTTTGACAAAAATTTTACTCTCATAATAATCATAATCTTTATTTCGAATTATGTTACACATACACTTTCTGCACAATGCACTTGAAAACCTACAAACTAAAAAAAATTGCGTAATCAAAGAAAAAAAACCATTATGCACAATAATCCTGAAGACTATATGGTCCTAAATCTACTAATAGTTTTTAACTTTAATTTTAAATATCCTTAGGCTTTGTAAGCGTTTAACATTATTTGGTAGCCTATTGTACAGCTTTAAACACACACACACACACACATATATATATATATATATATATATATATATATATATATATATATATATATATATATATATATATATATATATATATAGGATTTTTCTCTGTCAGTGTTAGTTTATGTACGGGATAGTTTAAATTTAAAGTTCTTGTATTGTATTTGTGACCTATTTGTAGTTCAAATAAATTTCTGTTTTTGAAAAGAACCAGGCATTTAAAATATATAGTTCGTATGCTGTTAAAATACCACAGAATTTAAAGACACCTCTGCAGCTTTTAATATACCCCATTTTTTAAATTATTCTCAGCATTAGCTTTTGAACCACAAATATTTTTCCGATTAAACTATTACTTCCTCAAAAAAATGACCCTATACTTCATAATTGATTCAAAGTTTGCATAGTACATAATCTTTAAACTTTTTTCATTCATATATCTTCCAACAATTCTGATCCCATAACAAACTGAATTTAGCCTTTAAATCAACAAGTCGATGTGAACTGTCCAGTTGAGGAATTCATCTAAATGAATTCCCAAAAAAGTTGTGTGTTTTACAATTTCTACATCAACCTCTCCAAAGGATACTTTTTGTGGCTTATCAACTTTTAACAGTTTCGTTCTGAATAATAATGTATTTATTTTTTCCAAATTTAATAAGAGTCCGAAAACTCTCCCATACCAATTTTGGAGAGAATCATATCCATAAATTATTTGAACTAAGTACTAATCGAGATTAGTGTACCTCGCAATGACTCCAAGGTGGCCTAAAAGTACCCATTTTATCCAAAGTTGTAAATCACCCTAAAATGAACCATTAAAAATTCTTTGGTTCTTAGAATTCTCCAAATACCAGTAAAATTGTGTCAAAGAAATATTTAGTTTCTCATAGTAAATCCACTATCTTAAATTTCAAATTAATTCTAGATTGGTAATATAGGCCCCAAAACCTTCCAATATCGATATTTAAAGAACCTGAGATATAAATTTCTTAGCTCGATATATCAATATCAATTTTAGACAAAATCCGAATATGTAAAATTTTCTATCCCTCATCTTGTATCTTGTCAGCCTAATAGTTGCAAAAAATTAACTTCATATTCGTAATACATGATCCCGAAAACCCTCTAATACCAAATCTGAAAAATGCGAATAAGGTAAAATTTTCAACCCAACATATTGCATTGAATTTCAAAAAATGTGTTTTAAGTCTTAATTTAATCTAAATCTAAACCCTTCAAAGCCCCGTAGTACCAATTTTGGATGAAATCCGAAAATTTAAAATTTCTAGACTTATACTCGCTATTTACATCCTCAAAAACGATTCAGTCCCGCTTTTGAACAAAATCAAAAAATGTAAAATTTTTAGTCCGCTACATTGGATTCGCCATATTGAATCTTGAAAAAATACTTTTAAATTCATAATTTATACCCTCAAAAACCCCCTATATCAGTTTTGGAGAAAATCGAAAAATGGAAAATTTTTAGGACACCATATTGAATCTGCCAGATTGAGTTTTTCAAAAAACATTTTTAATTCTTAATTAACATTAACAAAAATACTCCAATACTAATTTTAGACAAAATTAAGAGATGTAGACTCTTTAATCCGCCATATTTAATTTTTTAAATTTAAATAATTTCAGATTCGTAATGTGAGATCCCAAAAACTCCTTTGTATCAATTTTGAAAAAAATCGGACAAAATTAATAGTTCATCCGCCATATTGGATACGCCATATTCAATTTTTTAAAAATAATTTCAGATTCGTTGTGTACGACCCCAAAAATTCCCCCATACCAATTTTGGGGGAAATCAGACAAAATTAATTTTTTGTGGCCGCCATATTGTCAGCATCATTTTGAATATTACTGTACCAATTTCATTCAAAAAAATATGAGACCATCGCAGCCACTTCCTGAACATAACGTAAAAGATTTCATTCAAATCGGTGCCGCCGTTCCGAAGTATTCGATGTACATACATAAAAAAAATATAGATACTCGACGAATTGAGAACCTCCTTCTTTAGAAAGTCGCCTAAAAAGCTATCTAATTTAGCACCTCCTTCTTTCAGAAGTGGGTTAGCAGTTAATTTGATAATTAATTGTCGATTTACTTATTTACTCGGCAATATTTTGAAGTCCATGTGGCACAGTAGAAAGTTTTTCGGGCAAAAATCTTATTAAAGCGTAATTTTTTGGAGAACTCAATGATTTTTTTTAATACGCTGAAGTAAACGTATAACTGATATATCAACCATGAAGCTTCGAATTTTGAACTTCTTTATATTCCATCTCCTCTCATCAAGTCAGTGGAATTGCATTTACATCACTTCCTCAAATCATTCAACCAGAAAATGTGTCTTCTTCCAATATTTCTCTTGCCTTGTATCTTACTCTGAAGTATCATTCTTAGCAATAAATATCTCCCACCCGTCACAAAGTGTAATTTTCTGATTTCAACTGTATTTACTCCTTCCTTTTCCTTTCACAATATTTTGAGCACCTCAATATTTAGTACTCTATTCACCCAATTTACCTTTTATATCGTTCACTGATTTCTTTGTTTTAAAAGATACAACAACGCAACATTCTTATTTTAGATTGTAAACTGAAGACATTGTTGCTCTAGCTTGTCCAATTCTCAACCTTATTTCCTCTGTATAACAGTTATGAAAATAACTGAACTATATACGTCTAAATCCAAAACTTCAAATTGATAACCTCTTTTATCTAAGGTTCGTTAATAAAAAAAAATATCTACCTTAATATTTTATATTTACTGTTTTGATGCAGTCTTTAAATACTCCACGATTGTGATAAGTCAACCACTTTGTTACTTAAATTATTTCTACTGTATTTTTTAACATCTTTCACTGCACGACGACTTCTTCAGGTACGCTAAGTTGCTGTCGTGCAGTGAAAATTTAAGTAAGAATGTTTTTTACTGATCACAATCGTAAATTATTATGGATTACCTCCAATTAGCGACCAACAAAATCAATATAAATATTTTTTTATCTTTACACAATTTTTTTACATCCTATATGTTTTTTATAGTTATGTACTAAAAAAATTAATTATTACAAGAAAAATGTGCAAATAAAATGGGCGATTGAAACAAAAGAAGGAAATCGAGATGGAAAAAAATATGTAGGTAATAATAGGTTACGCCTCTGGGTATATATGTATCATATTACATGCATAATAATCCGTCAATCATTTGATTTCAACAGGAGGCAGGTTTGCAATAATTGTTATTATTACATTTTTGCATAAAATTTTGCTGATAAAAATAATAAACAATGATGAAAAAGCGCAAATAGAGAACGAGTGAACGTTTTCTGAACATATAAGTTCGTAAGTATTGATATGGAATTTAAAGTGTTATAAATTCTAGCTTTTCTAATTAAATTTTGCAGGCGTATACATTCAGTCTACTAGACGTAGAACAAAATCCTACTATAATGCATATCCGATAATCATATGACTAGGTTTTTGATGCTCAATTTTCCACTAGATTGCACGATCCACTCAAGCCAAATAAAAGTTAGTTGGTGAAAATTGAAAAAATAATCGTATTTAGATCATGAAAATCAGAATTTAGTCAGGAAAAAAAGGAACTTACAATTTTATTATTGTAAAGTGCTCATTTTGACATCTTTTGAAACATACATCGATGGTAAGATTGATAACTTCCAGCTAACAAAATGGCGGCCCAAAAATGGTTACTTTTTTCGCTTTTTCCAGTTTATCTCGAAAACTAAAGGTAATATGGAAAAATATTCAATATAAAAGTTATAGATAATTGAAAAACCTATGGACTTGAATAATTAAAGTTATAGGTGGCGTCACTAGTTATCCAGTTATAATTTTTTTCGTGAAAATTGTTTTTTATATTTTAAAGAAAATTATATTTTTTACGAACTATCGCCTTGAAATTTAAGAAAAACCCGTAATCTGTACATTGAGTAGTTTCTGAGAAAAATGACTTCAAAGTTGAAAGTAATTAAGATAGGGCGACACCATTCTTACGCCAAATTGTTCCAAATAACGTATATTTTTCAGATATATTTTATATTACATCATCATTCTCATTGCTTATTAAATTATTAAACTCATGATTAACTTTATTTTCGTCTCCATTGTTCATGTCATTCTTATACTCATTATTTTTTCATCATCATCTTTATCATCAGTCTCTAGAACAATATCCTCAAGAGTAATATTTTCTGACTAATTCTCACATCACAGTCCTCACATTTATAAAACTTTGTGCAGAATTGTATATTTATACCTTTTGAAAGCAAAATAATGTCCTTAGAAAGCACTGAGTAATAAATTTATTTTTTTTTGCAGTTGCAAAAAAAATATTATCATGTATATTTCACTGCAGCGTTATATAAAATATCGAGCTTTGCTCCGATTTTTTTTTTGCCGAGTGACTTGCACAGCCTCGGATAAATTGTGATCACTTAGTGTGGCCTATAACTATGGATAAAATGAGACATTAGAAACTCAATTTGATTCAAAACAAAAAATCGAAAAGTAGAATATTTATAAAAAAATTGAACCGACTTCTAAAAAAGCACTAAAAGCGAAAAAATACCAATACAAAATTTTATATGAAATTGAAATTTTTGAAGTTGGCGCCAAATTATTACTAAAAGAAACAAATAACTTCCAACATGGTACGACGAGAAAGCAATTACACATTTTGTCTGATATTAATTTGGCACCAACTTCAAAAATTTTAATTACAGGGTAAGTCAACGATTGGATGAAGTAGGTTTGTGCCTTTACGGTAAAATTAACAAAGAAACTTTATTTATTGTTTGATACAATTTATTTTTACGCAGATTTTAAAAATATTTAGGACTCTACAGGGTGAGCCAAAAAACTAGGACAGCATAAAGTTGTATTTTTTTAAATAGAACACCCTATATACGAATCGTATTTTCGATTTAGCTTAAAATTTTAAATCTTTTTTATTAAGGGTTTACTATAACAAAACTTTATAGTTTCTGAGATAATTAAGTTTAAAAAAAAGTCACATTTTCAAGCATCAATTTAATCCTAAATAACGTTTTCAATTTTGTAACAAATATATTCAAATTTGGAATTTAGCAAGGCCAAGGACAAGTTAACATAATTTTTACCTAATATTTGCAATAAAAGCTACAGGGTGTTGAACACATCGGCTCAAATTTGAACAAGTTTAAATGAATAAATATCTTTTTTTTTAAATGGTACACCCTGTATATTTTCATGTTATTTAATAGAGTAATAAAAACCCTAAAAGTTTTGTTCAATATATCCTGTACCTATTTATAATAGTTTTTGAGATATTTCAGTTTTTCTTATTTTCCATACTTTTTTACAGAAATAGTCTTCATTATTATAGTAGCCATGGCAAAAACAATGTAAAAGAACATTTTTCTGTGTGTCAAATTTATAACCGCAATCGCTTCTTTTGGTTTTTATGTAGCGTAGTTTGGTTTTTTTTGCATTCATCTTATATTGTAAAATGAATTTTCCAAAGAATGAGTTAATAGATATGATTTATACAATAGGAGAGGCTTAAAAAAATTACCTTCTTGCTCAAAGAATTTACAAAGAAAGATTTAATTCTTCTGGTACTGTTGATTATCCAAAACGTAAAGTGGTCAACAAACCAGTAACTAATGAAGAAAAAGAACTACAAGTATTGTTAAATGTTCAGGAAAATCCTTATATTGGTAGCCGTCAGTTAGCAGCATTATGTGAAACATCACAATCCACCGCTAATCGTACTACCAAGAAATATAGGTATCATCCATATCACATGGAATTACACCAAGAATTGCATGGACAGGATTTTGAAAGTCGTGTAAACTTTTGTCGTACAATAAATGCGGAGATTCAATTAAATCCAAATTTATTATGCAAGGTAATGTTTAGTGATGAAACTACTTTTATAAGTAACGGTGCCGTAAATAGACGCAACATGCATTATTATGCCACAGAAAACCCATTTTGGATTAGAGAGGTGGTCATTAAATGTTTGGTGTGGTATTCATCATAATCGAATTATTGGACCCCACTTTTTTAATGAACCACTAAATGGCCATAGTTACCTGAACTTTCCACAAGAAGAACTACCCCAATGAACTCGACAGTACGTGGTTCCAGCACGATGGTGCGCCTCCGCATTACCATCGTGAAATTCGTGCGTTTTTGGATCAACGATATCCGCAAAAATGGATTGGACGTGGGGGTTTCATTGAGTGGCCACCAAGGTCTTGCGACATCACCCCATTAGATTTCTTCCTATGGGGTTATATTAAAAATAAGGTATATGTTAATCCACCAACAACAGTGGAAGATATGCGAAACAGGATTAGGGATACCTGTAGAACAATAACGCCACTAATTTTGTCCAGGGTCCGAGAAAATCTGCAAAAAAGACTAAATTTGTGCATTGCACAAGAGGGTCGTTTATTCGAACACTTATTAAAAAGAAATAATTAATCTCAGTATTTAATAGGTAATTTTTTTGTTTCAAATTAAGTATAAAAGTAAATATGTATTTGCCTTGTCGTTATTGTTGTGTTAATTTTTTCACATTATGTTTAATTAAACTATTGCCGTTGTAATATAACGAATAATGTATTTCATCATATTTAAACCACATTCTGTTTGTTTCTGTAGTTTCTTTTTATTATTTTACATAGCTACTATGATAATGAAGACTATTTCTGTAAAAAAGTATGGAAGATAAGAAAAACTGAAATATCTCAAAAACTATTATAAATAGGTATAGGATATATTGAACAAAACTTTTAGGGTTTTTACTACTCTATTAAATAACATGAAAATATACAGGGTGTACCATTTAAAAAAAAGATATTTATTCATTTAAACTTGTTCAAATTTGAGCCGATGTGTTCAACACCCTGTAGCTTTTATTGCAAATATTAGGTAAAAATTATGTTAACTTGTCCTTGGCCTTGCTAAATTCCAAATTTGAATATATTTGTCACAAAATTGAAAACGTTATTTAGGATTGAATTGATGCTTGCAAATGTGACTTTTTTTCTTTAAACTTAATTATCTCAGAAACTATAGAGTTTTGTTATAGTAAAAAATACAACTTTATGCTGTCCTAGTTTTTTGGCTCACCCTGTAGAGTCCTAAATATTTTTAAAATCTGCGTAAAAATAAACTGTATCAAACAATAAATATAGTTTTTTTGTTAATTTCACCGAAAAGGCACAAACCTACTTCATCCAATCGTTGACTCACCCTGTACATACATACATAAAAAAAAATACATAGTCGACGAATTGAGAATCTCCTTCTTTAGAAGTCCGTTAAAAACATTCTTACCCACTAAAGTCACCTTTATTTAGGGTGGATTTTCTTTTAAACTATTCGAGGTTTAGGATAATTAGCATCTGAAAATTCACTATCAATGTATTCATTTTAAGAAGGGAAAACCTTCAAAGGCCTGTGCAATTGACACATCCTGTAATAGTTATAGAAAAAACAAATTTGACAAATACTTCGTCCAACTACAATATTTTCTCATTACAAACAATACCTGTCAATCACATTATTGATTTTAATAAAAGGTAGATTTGTAATCATAGTTAATGTTATTCTATTTTTTCTATAAATATTTATACATTCGATAAAACAAATGCTACACTGCTGTGATAATTAAAAATAATTTAATGAAAATGCGCTTTACATGAAACCCGTTGTAACTATACTGTTAATTAAGTAATTTTTGTAGTAATTTAATATTTAAATGTCAGCATTAAACTGCTTCTGTAAGTACATGTCTTATATAAATGCCAATACCTGTGTTGCGCAATTTTTTTTCAAATTTTAAACTACTAATAATTATTATTATATATTTATTAACAAAATGGGATTAATATAGGAATAAGAAAACTAATCCTAATAACAGGTTTATCGTGAATTTTAGAAATGTTACATCTTACTTATAACAAAGAAGTCTGGCAAAATTTAGCAAAGATTTTTCGAAAAATAAAAAATATATTTTCTTAAAATATTATTAAAACTGGGAATTTTCAACCTATTGTTAGTATAATTAGTATAGTCCTTTGCTTCGATAACACCGAATATACCAATTAGTATTGCGTATCTTTTCTGTTACCTCATATGTCGTAATATTATCGTAAAAATCCGTTTAATATTAAACCAAAAAAATTGAAAACACGGTTGTTTATTCCTCTTTGGAATCCCAGACTGTATGTCGTTAATTTCTCTACATAAGGATTAGTTTGTTTACCTAGATAATACAAATTAGAACAATATTATCAACAAAACAAAACTGACCAACTAGAAAGTCTAACTTCCAAAAGAAATAAACTCACTTCTGAACCGAAAATGGACAAACAAAAGGTTCTTAGAACTTAATCTTAAATAACTTTTTAAATTTTTCATCGATTTTGATAATTTTTTTTCTGCGCTTTCATTTTGATCATTATCTAATTTTGAATTTGAAAAAAGTTCTAGTGGATTTTATGTTATACTAACCTGTATGAATTAAAACTTGTATTTCGCCCTAAATTTATTACCACTCAATTGAACAACATGCATGTTCTGTCAGTGTAATCGATTTTTTATGTTATTTATTTGATTCATGCCAATTCTTTATTCCAAATGAAATACAAATTTGTAAAGAAAACTGTAATTTATCTGGGTGTTTCTCAGCAAAGTGAAAAATTCATAGTTCCTGAGAAATACATCGCATAAAACATGTCGAATTTAAATAATATTTGTTTGAAGGTCATAGACAATGATGTTTCTTGCGAAGTAGTAGATATCTGTTGGACTTCCATTGTCTTTATTTTTGTTGAATATCACGACGTTTCGGCTAGTAGTTATCTCTAGCTGTTTTCAAGTGAAACTAAATAAATCGCTTAGCTACATGACTATTTATACTAAAAGTAAATACAATAGAGTATGACTGAGCTGGGTGTAGTCATGCGCTTTCATTTTGATCGTTGCATTTAGTTTTAGTTTATAATTACTAATAAGTGGTTTCCACACTTCTCTTATATCTAAAGATGGTTTACTAAAACAACTCGGGTTTTGATGTATAACCGCGGCTTCTTTGAATTTCCGTTTTCTCCAATGTTGTTCTCGGTGTAGTATTATAGCTTCAGACCATTTTATTGTCCATGAGTCCAGGCATGGTTGGCGGCACCAGATCTTTCTGTTTCTCCTCGAGATGTGCATTTTTGGTGTTCTTTGATCCTTACGTCAAGAAGTCTCCTTGTTTCGCCAATGTAGGAATTGCCACATTCACATGGTATCTGATATATACAGTTCTTCATGGAAAAATTCTACATCCAGGATGATGGACTACCGATGGGATCTTTACTCTCACCGGTGGTCGCAAATATTTTCAAGGAATGGTTCGAGACGTTTGCAATTCAATCCACATCAAAGAAAATGATAGGTTATAGTTATAGCTCAGATTCGTAGACGATACTTTTATTATTTGGAGTGGAAACGACGAAGAACTTCGAAACTTCCTTTTTCATCTCAACAATATCAGCCCAATTATTAAACTCACCATGGAGAAAGAAGTAGAAAATAAATTACCATTCTTAGATGTCTTGGTGGAAAGAAATGGCAGATTACATTAAAAATGATCTGACAGCCAACGGATACCCAATATATCTAGTAGATAAATTTCTTGAACAACGCAGAAATAGGACAATATCGACAACGAATGAAGAACGAAAACCAGTATTGAACATTCCCTATGTTAAAGGCATTTCAGAAAAAGTTAGAAGGATAGGAAAAAAATATAAAATCAACGTTGTTTTCAATTCAAATAACTCTCTGAGAAGTTGGCTCACTAGGGTCAAACCAACAACTCAAAGAGACATGAAGAACTGTATATATCAGATACCATGTGAATGTGGCAATTCCTACATTGGCGAAACAAAGACGTAAGGATCAAAGAACACCAAAAATGCACATCTCGAGGAGAAACAGAAAGATCTGGTGCCCCCAACCATGTCTGGACTCATGGACACCACATAAAATGGTCTGAAGCTAAAATACTACACCGAGAACAACATTGGAGAAAACGGAAATTCAAAGAAACCGCGGTTATACATCAAAACCCGAGTTGTTTTAGTAAACCATCTTTAGATATAAAAGAAGTGTGCAAAACAACTTCTTAGTAATTGTAAACTAAAACTAAATGCAGCATAAAAAAAATGTGATTTTGCCATAACAGGCATGACTGCACCCATCTCAGTTATACTCTACTGCATTTACTTTTAGTACAAATAGTCATGTAGCTAAGGGATTTATTTAGTTTCACTTGAAAACGGCTAGAGATAACTACTAGCCGAAACGTCGTGATATTCAACAAAAATAAAGACAATGGAAGTCCAACAGATATCTACTACTTCGCAATAAATAATATTAATACAACTTAAAAATGTAAACCCATAATTTGCCAAATATTATATATCTCATTTTGAAAAAAAATTATATATTCCATCTTTTAATGTCCAAACAGCAGTTCCCTGGAGTGTCACAAAACCAAACCTAAATATTAGAACAATAACAGAAAGTTTGTCTCAAAAAAGTGTAAACAGTCCCTTGTCTGATTTTTTAATTACGCACCACATCGTCGACAGCAAAGAAAACATTATATGTGTAATTCAACGTAAATGTTTTGAAATTTGCAAGGTTACTATCAAAAGCACGCCGATGCTCCTTTTTTTTAGTGCTGAACGAAGTTTAGGCTGAAGCACCCGCGTTGGTACGTCACTGTCCACAGTCCCCTGGTAAGAGTTTCTTTTGATCAATATAAAGTTTTTTTTGTGTATTATTTCGCGCAACATTGCAATAAAATAATATCGTACAGCAAAATAATGTCATACTTATAAATTTCTGAAAATCTTAGCATTAGATCAAATCAAACAGTCCCCTGGCCACAGTCCTCTGCTACATGTAGATGAAAACGCGAAATTCGCATGACATACTTGAAGCACTACGAAAATGAGATATTTAGATTTAATCTAGACGATGTAGCAGAATGAATCAAGTAGTAGAGAAATAACCAAATCGAAATATAATGTTGAAAGGAAATGTCTTCTACATATTTGATTCACCTATGAATGTATTTGAAAAGTTATACTTTTACTTTATTACTGATACTCTTTAGTACTTTTTTCATATGTCTATTGTTATGAAATTATGTAACCTGTCGTTACTATGACAGTAGGTGATTATAGATATAATAGCTAATGAAATTTACTTGTATTTGGGTGATTTGTACTGATATTTGTGGTTGTTTATTATATATATATATATATATATATATATATATATATATATATATATATATATATATATATATATATATATCATTTTTCTTTATTTTGTCTTTTCTTGGGTTTAGGTTCTATATTTAATAAATACACAAAACGATTAACGTTTCGCCCTTTATTCAAGACATTTTCAAAATTTTTTTCCCTGACATTTTGCTGTTCTGTTACTAAATGGCGTCTACACCATACAGTGAGCTTTGAAAATGGTGAATGAGATTTCACCGAAACGTCAGCTGCCTTACAGTCCTGAGAGGGACTCAGCACATACACGGGATGCCCGAAAACCTTCGATTACACATCACACCCGTGAAAATATCCGACATAACATATATATATATATATATATATATATATATATATATATATATATATATATATATATTATAAGTTTAACTATCTACTATCATTTGAAATTTTAGAGCTGGAAATTGGATAATTATAAAAAAGAATTTCTTTTGTTTTAACCACTGAACTACAAAATTTCCAAGGGTTAAAATGACAAATAAATATGACAGAATAAAAATGTATTTTTAATTATACAATAGTCTTCTGATCTATGCAACAGTCCCCTGTGTTGAAATTTTGATAATACCCGGCATTTCCGTAAATAATAGAAAACTTTTTGGTTCCCTTGCTATTTATTATTTCCCAGATAGTAATCTACTATCAGCTCACTTTTTGCGTCCACACTGTTAGTTTTTTAAGATTAATGTTACTAACAATTATAATAATGCCTAATAAGTGTTTTGCCCCGGGTTGTTGCCGAAATTATAAGTCCAAAAGTGTATGTTTTTCACTTCCAACCGATAGTGTTTTATGAAAAAAACAGCCCTAAGCTACTCCTTGAGAGAATTACGAGCCAAATCAAAATTCCAAAGTTTGCGAATTACACTTTATTGAAGGTAACATAATTTAGACAATTTCAGAGCAGGGCTCATACATGGGTAAAAAATTTTCCTGTAGTTTGAAAAATCCTCGATTGAGGGAAGGCTCTGTTTCGTTTTATTTTCCAGATTGTACTCAATAATATAAGATTTTTTAAATATAAATATAAAAAAATTCCTGGGACAATTTTCTTATCCTAACTTTCGAGTTTATAAAGAAATGCTCATCTATAACATAGAAATTAAATTGAAGTGTCTGTCTGTCTGTCTGTACGGACTAATCTTCGAAACGGCGAAATCAATTTCGAGGAAGCTTTACACACATGAAGAGAAGATTGTCGAGAGTGATATTAGCTATTTTTTCTCTGTCTGTACGGGATCATCTTCTCAACTGCAAAACGGATTTCAATGAAACTTTATAGACATGAAGAGGAGGTTGTTAGGAATGATATAAACTACTTTTCTTTCTGTCTGTCTTTTTGCCTGTCTGTCGGGTTAATCTTTGAAACCGATTTCAATGAAAAAAAGTTGTCAGGAGTGATATAGGCTGTTTTTTCTGTGTTTCTGTCTTCAGGGTCTTTTCGTGGGTTAGTCTACACCAATTTTAATAGTGATTAAGCTAATTTTCAAGGTGTTTTCACAGAAAGTCAAATGGACAGCGCTTGATTTAGGAAAAAATGGAGAACTCTCGGAAAGCAACATGCTTTTTAACCGACTTCTAAAAGGAGGTTCTCAATTCGTCGACTATGTATGTTTTTTTTTTATGTACGTACACCGATTACTCCCGAACGGCGGCACCGATTTGAATGAAATTTTTTACGTTGTGTTCGGGAAGTTGCTGCGATGGTCCCATATTTTTTGGCCGAAATTGGTGCAGTAATATCCAAGATGGCGTTGACAATATGGCGGCCAAAAAAATTAATTTTGTCCAATTTTCTCCAAAATTAGTATGAGAGAATTTTTGGGGTCGTACACAACGAATCTGAAATTATTTTTTAAAAAATCAATATGGCGGATCCAATATGGCGGACAAAAAAATCGATTTTATCCGATTTTCTTCAAAACTGGTACAGGGGAATTTTTGGGGTCGTACACAACGAATCTGAAATTATTTTTAAAAAATTCAATATGGCGTATCCAATATGGAGGATAAAAAATTAATTTTGTCCGATTTTTTTCATAATTGATATGGGAGAGTTTTTGGGATCGCACATTACGAATCGAAAATTATTTTAAAAGAAATTAAATATGGATTAAAGATTCTACGTCTCCCGATTTTGTCTAAAATCAGTATTGGGGTATTTTTGTTAGTGTTAATTATGAATTTAAAATATTTTTTGAAAAACTCAATTTGGCAGATTCCATATATTGTCCTAAAAATTTTACATTTTTCGATTTTTTCCCAAATTGGAAGGGGTTTTTGAGGGTGTAAATTATGAATTTAAACGTATTTTTTCGGGATTAAATATGGCGAATCCAGTGTAGCGGAATAAAAATTTTACATTTTTCGATTTTGTTCAAAGGTGAGACTGAATCGTTTTTGAGAATGTAAATGGCGAATATAAGTCTAGAAATTTTAAATTTCCGGATTTCATCCAAAATTGGTACTAGGGGGCTTTGAAGGATTTAGATTTAGATTAGATTAAGACTTAAAATAATTTTTTTGAAATTCAATATAGCGGATATAATATGGTGGGTTGAAAATTTTCCCTTATTCGCATTTTTTCAGATTTGGTATTAGAAGGTTTTCGGGGTCGTGTATTACGAATATGAAGTTAATTTTTTACAACTATTAGGTTGATAAGATACGATGTGAGGGACAGAAAATTTTAAATATTTCGATTTTGTCTAAAATTGATATTGTGGATTTTTTGAGGCGTATACAAACTCAATATGCAATATAGAATATATCGAGCTAAAAAATTTACATTTCAGGTTATTTAAGTATCGATATTGGAAGGTTTTGGGGCCTATATTACTAATCTAAAATTAATTTGAAAGCTAAGATAGTGGATTTACTATGACACACTAAATATTTGTTTGACATAATTTCATTGGTATTTGGAGAACTCTAAGAACCAAAGAATTTTTAGTGGGTCATTGTAGGCTGATTTACAACTCTGGATAAAATGGCTACTTTTTTGCCACCTTGTAGTCATTTGGAGGTACACTTATCTCGATTAGTACTTAGTTCAAATAATTTATGGATATCATAATGGATTCTAAAACTAAAAATAGAAAAATAGATTTTTTATAAAAAAAATTGAACCGACTTCTAAAAGTGAGCTTAAAAGTGAAAAATAACTATAAATTTTTATATGATATTGTTTTTGAAGTCGGTGCCAAATTATTTCCAAATGAAATAAGTAACTACTAATATATACAAATTAAGGTAAGAAAGCAATTCAAAATAAAGTATTTTTAATCTGTTCACGCGAATCACATTTTGTCAGGTATTAGTTTGGCGCCGACTTCAAAAAGTTCAATTTCATATAAAAATTTATAGTTATTTTTCACTTTTAAGGGCACTTTTAGAAGTCGGTTAAATTTTTTTATAAAAATTTTATATTTTCCAAGTTTGACTCGGACAATGTTGCGACCAAAAGTTAGTGTGCAATAAAAACAAAAATTAAAAACATTAACCATATAATTTAACTTGTGTATATATATATATATATATATATATATATATATATATATATATATAAACAAAAAATAGTATCTTATATAGTGCCTTCTGCTTTAATAACTGCTTTGAAACGCTAAACACAATTGGCATTTGTCCTTTAAGGAATGCTTCCTGACTCTTTGAAAAGATCCATACGAGGAAAGGATTTTTTAAGAATCTGGGTTGACCAATCTTGGGGTATGCCATGTTCTAGTAAACTCTTTGACTCTGAATCGAAGACACCATTACTAATAAAGAATGAACAGTCAAAGATTAATAACAGTTTGAAAATAAAAAAAAAAGGTGGATAAGCGTACTTTTTCACACATAACTTTTTATGAGAGTGAAATATTTTGATTAGATTTTCGGCTATTACAGGAAATTCTCGTAAAGAGGTTTCATAAGTGGATTTATTGCAAGGGGGCTAAGCACTGAAAATAAATTATTTATTAGTTATGTTTGTCGCTTTTTTGAGTGTCTTTTTAAGCCATCGACTGTTGAGTCCTGTTTGGATGAAATTATTCTTGTTTTTTTCTTTCACGCATTCATTCAGCATTATTATTGGGAATACTCATTCTAAAGGCTAATTGGAACTAAACAGAATGAAAAGAATCAAAAATAAAATAAATTCATAAATTGCACTTAAAAATGAAAAATAAATTAACTACTCTTGTATATTGCAAGAAATCGTCCCTCTTATTTGGCACTTATTTGAGGTCGATGCCCATTTTAAACTTTATACAAAATACCTACAAATCTCCTCCAACTGAGCTAACAAGAAGAACAGAAATCAAAAGATGAATGATTAAAAATATCATTAAAAATTGAGAAGGAAATCCTTTAACCGATGATGTGTTATTAATAGTATTTTATATATTCCCCTCGTAGGTATTTAGGCATTCCACAAAAAGTTGTGACACCACAACGAAACCAAACAAAACGTCGGTTTATTTACGGGCTTATGCCTTCACGACTCCTCTTTTCCCCTCTCTCTTCTTTTTTTCCTTCTTTATTACTTCTTATTCGCCTTCGCGGGATTAAATTAGCTCAATAAATTTTAAGTGACTGCAAATATGCGTTGGCATATTAATTTTTCCCAGAGCCTCTGCCTGTGTTTACTTTTTATTTAAGACCAATGTTGCCATGTGATTGTTTACTGAGACAGAAGGCTATACTGACACAAAGGATGCGGATATGTTTGTATAATTAACAGCCTTATATGCTCCCCTTATAAAGTATGTCCCAATAAGAATTTGAATTTTGCCAAATTCTCCCGTGAGTTGTCGAGTACACTATATTTGGTATTTTTTTAATTAAATCATAGATATTTACGAAAATGCTTCGTTACTGTTTCGATCCATCCGAAAACCAAATGGAGCGGTTTTTCCTCTTTGGAAAGATGTGTATTGTATTTTTCCTCTTTGCTGTTTAGAAGGTTTTTCATTCATCAATCTTCGATAGTGTTGTGGTGTAATGTCGTGATACCTGTCATTGTTTCTCAGAATTATTGGTGGTGCTTTGGAGTGTGGAAGTTGTGAGTATACTTCTTTACTGGACATAATTTGGTCCTGACTTGTTGTGCTCTGACTCTGTTTGAAATACAGCATCGTGTGTGTGTCATTTTTTCTTTTTAACCGACTTCTAAAAGAAGGAGGTTCTCAATTCGTCGACTATGTATGTTTTTTTTTATATGTATATGTACACCGATTACTCCGGAACGGCGGCACCGAATTGAATGAAATTTTTTACTTTATGTTCAGTAAGTTGCTGCGGTGGTCCCATATTTTTTTGGATGAAATTGGTGCAGTAAATTCCAAGATGGCGCTGACAATATGGCGATCAAAAAAATTAATTTTGCCCGATTGTCTCCAAAATTGGTACGGGGGAATTTTTGGGGTTATACACAACGAATCTGAAATTATTTTTAAAAAATTCAATATGGCATATCCAATATGGCGAATAACAAATTATTTTTGTCAAAATTGATATGGGGGAGTTTTTGGGACCGCGCGTTACGAATCTGAAATTATTTTTAAAAAAATTAAATATGGTGGATTCAAGATGGCGGTTTAAAAATTCCACACCTCTCAATTTTGTCTAAAAGCAGTATTGGGGTTTTTTTGTTAGTGCTAATTACGAATTTAGAATATTTCTTGAAAAACTCAATCTGGCGGATTCAATATGGCACCCTGAAAATTTTACATTTTTCGATTTTCTCCAAAACTGATATAGGGGTTCTTGGGGGTGTAAATTATGAATTTAAAAGTACATTTTCAGGATTCAATATGACGAATCCAATATAGCGGACTAAAGATTTTACATTTTCCGATTTTGTTCAAAGGTGGAACTGAATCGTTTTAGGGGTATTGTATTACGAATATAAAGTTAACTTCTTACAACTATTAAGGTGATAAGATACAATATGAAGGACTGTAAATGTTATATTTTCCGATTTTGTCTAAAATTGATATTGCGGAGTTCTTGGGGAGTATACAAACTCAACATGCAATATAAAATATATCGGGCTAAGAAATTTAAGTCTTAAGTACTTTAAATATCGATATTGGAAGGTTTTGGGGTCTATATTACCAATTTAAAATTAATTTTTATATGAAATTAAAATTTTTGAAGTTGGCGCCAGATTATTTCTAAATGAAATAAATAACTACTAATATATATATATATATATATATATATATATATATATATATATATATATATATATATATATATATATAGCGAACTTCGCCATATTCGCTCGTAGACGCCATACACAAAAAGAGAAATCCTAGAAATGATAGAAATAGAAAAAAACAATCACGCAGTAAATGCTAAGGCAGATATCAAGCAACTGAGCAAAATATATAATAACATTATAAAATAACAACCAAAAAATAAAAAGCCGGATTCACTAACATGATTTAAATTTAAAACCGCTCTAAATTGACAGCAGAAACCTTAAACTGACAAGAGTAACAATAAGTCAAGCAAGTTTTAAACCCTAAAAATACAAGAATAAAAAATCATTTTGTTTTACTACTGAACCGGCTAAAATGGAGAACTTTATTTATTTTCCGGATACAACTATTTCTTTTACATATTGCAACACTTTCTCGTAATTATTCTTAATATCCCTATATTCGTTGACATATGTAATATAAATTATGATAATATAAGCAAAACAAAACTGACCGACTATAAGATTTACATTTTATGGTGACTAGATCCGATTTAAATTTTAAATCTTCTTCGTGAATCTGGCTGTAAAATTCTAAAACTAAAAACGCATTGCATATTCGAACTAGACCCTTTTAACCCACAATAGCAAAAACAACCCTCATTATTTACAAAAAAATGCCATCTTAAGTTCAAGATGACACACGTGGTCATCTTGAACCATGTGAATCTCGCGAAAATTAAATTTTCAATAGAACATAATTTTAAATAAATTTATACATGTGAGTGCAGTGTTGTTCCTTGTAAATACATAACATATAAATAATTTGATAATAAAATCAACCAAATACTTTGTTTTCTTAGCTACACATGTTCTGACGAAGGTAAAAAAATTACCGAAACGTTTATGTTTAAAAAAAAATGTATATATTAGACGTCAGAAATGCAGACAGGTTTGTATATTATGGTTTTAAAATGAAATCTAAATAAGATTATACTTTTTTATTTGTTACATATATATGTGACAAATACCCAAGTAAACCCTTGTTTATATTATATTTTAAAATGCAATATTGTCACACAATTCATCATTTTTTATTCTAGTTTTATTATATACTGATAGTTGGGAGTTTTTTTCCAACCTTAAAAACATTTTTCTTTTTTCAGATCGAGCTTCTCCCTCTTCTTTTTAAAATGGTCTCCCATTTCAGTTTCAGATCTAGTGTCACATCTAACATTTTTTCTTATTTTTGTGCGGTACGATGTTCCATTTAGGAAATTAATAGATTTTTGTTTATTTCATTTAATATTCTAACTCTTAATCCATTTGACAAACTGACTGCTTACTTATTGGAGTTTTTCTGTGGGTTCTTCTACATTTTCCGTTGCTGTCGATATGGTAGAATCATCTGCAAATGTGACAATTGAAGTACTGTCTAGTTGTGGAAGATCACATATGTACAAGAAATAGTATACCGGTGCTAAAACACTTATTTCCTGTATTTCTTAGTTCAGGGTATTTATTTTCGTCTTTAATTTTAAATAGCCTATATGAAATATACGATTTTAATAATTCTATATAGTTTTTTGGTAGTATGCTGTATAATTACTCTCTATCAGTATATTAGTACTCAATCAAAGTCGTTTGCAACAACCGGGAAGACAGTTGCGCAGAGTTATTCTCGTTAAAAAGGTAGATCAGTTTGACTATACCTTTTTTGAGCAGCAGTTTCTGAACTTCACCTGTAATTAGATCGAAGCCAGAGTATTTTTTTGAATTAGGATTGGTGTTTATTTCATTTGCAATATTTCTGTCCTCCCCTCCCCTGCTGATCGTCTGAACGTAAGTAAAAAAAAATTATATAAAAAATGCAATAGTAAAAGCATCATGTGAAAACTAATATTTAAGGTAAAACAAAACAATATATAGGAAAAAAAGCAAAGAATCAACAACTACTAAGGAACAAGAATATAATGCTTGTCCGACACACACTTGATCATTTTTTACTCACCTAATAACTCTAGGATCATCAATCATAAGTTGACAAAATTTAAAACCTCTAAACATATTTTTTATAGCGTATATTATCTTTTATTTTATTAATATAAAATGAGAGGTCAATAGTTCCACCCATTAATTAAATTAAAACGTAATTTAAGAGAATATACTTTATTTAAAAATTGGTAAGCAAAATTTACGTATACATTTTGCTGAATAAAAATAATATTTCCAACTACGCGACTCGAATAAAATATATACATATAATTCCGAATAAGAAAACCCTAAACAAGTCGAACTGTCAAGTGTTTCAAAGTGAATAACCATTTGTTTAACATATTGTGGGATCAACTGCATATAAAATAGATATTTAAGTACGATTGCGATATTCATACTTATTGGACTTACTACGTTTAAAGACTTAAAACTAATAAATCAATAAGTTAATGTTCGTATAGCCTTTTTAAATAACTATATAGATGACTAGGCGTGGTCACGTATTTATTTTTTTAAATATCTGTGTTTTCCGCTCTTTTCTCCCCAAAATTTGCTACATATCGTCGTTCTAAGATGCAAATTGCCTAATTCACAAACTAATCATTTTACAGGAGACCTAAAAAACTTTGTCAATTAGTAACCAATCAAATTTAAATTTTTTTTTTTTTTCATATTTTATGTTTATCGAATGTATTTTATATTTGAATTATAATTTTAGGATAAAATTTATTACTTTTCATAATTACATGCACATTGGTAATTTGCTTAGTTTTTTCTAATATTATTTTTAAACTTAGGCCCTATTCTGTAGAAGTAAATGAGTAACAAGGAAGTTGGAGGGGTAAAAGGAAGGGGAATACCCTTCAAAATCACCCCTTATTAAGGGGTCAATATCTAAAAAAAGTGAGAAACAGCACTATTGAAATTGAAATTTTTGAAGTCAGCGCCAAATTATTTTTTAAATGAAACAAATAATTATTAATATATACATATTATAGTAAAAAGGAAATTACAAAGAAAATATTTTTAATCTGTTTACGCGAATTACATTTTGTCAGGTATTAGTTTGGCGCCGACTTCAAAAAGTTCAATTTCATATAAAAATTTATAGTTATTTTTCACTTTTTAGCGCACTCTTAGAAGTTGATTCAATTTTTTTTATAAAAATTTTATTCTTCATAATAACTCTATCTGATCCCGTAAAAGAAGAAGCATTGTAAAGATTTATTTGAACTTCTTTGGAATATCCATTTCATACTTGCAAGAAATAAGTATGCGATTCCTTGCTAAAAATTTTGTAGTTTGTTCAGAGTTATTTTTAATATATATTAATAAATATTTCATGTTTGATGACAAGAAACAAATTCATTTATGCATTAGCATTCATATATGTCAGGCAATCAAGTGATTGTGCAGTAAATATTGTTATTTATTATAATAATTGCCATTGCCCATAACTCGATCTGATTATTATTTAGATTATTTATTGTTATTTCCATTACAGTGTGTGGGTACTTACTTGTCAAGCTAAGAATATGTGTTACGAAACATGAAAATGTTATTTACGTAGCGTATCTTATATAGGGTGATCCAGATGTAGTTTTAAGTTGAGATAAAATATATAAATTAATAAGTAATTTTTAAATCCCTTCATTGTGTAAATTAAGCATTTCCGAGCTTCTTTTTTACTTATTGTACCAAATGATATCGTGTTCATGAAAAATGCCACAAGCAATATACGAACAATATCATGAACTTGAAAACAACATATCCCATTGCTCTGTTTTTTTCATCATCAGGCTAAGGATTTTAAGTCTTTTATATAAAGAATAAGAATTAAAAACATTATTTTAACACTAAAATGTATAAAACAAATTAACCACAGCTTTATATGGCAATTAATTAAATAATTGCACATTTCTTTAAATATTTTTTTAAATTCCACGTAATGGTAATTATCGATGTTATTTTTAAATTAATTCTGGGAGCATTAACATTTCATCGGTATCATTATTATATTATCTGAAGGATTTTTTATTTTTATTTCATTTCTTTTTGTCTTAGTTAAATATCTTTCTGTAGCATGTAACTATTTTCTAAACATTTTAAATTTGGCGCCGAGTTCAAAAAATAATAAATAAATATGCTCATATTGCACCCCAAATTTTTTAATTGTAACAGAAGGTGTTCTACAAGTTCAATATAATTTTCTGATTTTTTATTTTCGAGAAAATTCTGCATCACAGAGCTGTCCAAGCCCTTAGTTCTAACTCAGTCATTGAGTATCTTTCGTAAGTTGTCTAATTTAGGGGCCATCAAAAATACCGGCTTTAATCTTTTCCATAGTGAGCTGAGGAAATTTTTGGCAAATGTAAGAAAATCAGTCCCCGTCTTTATCTAATGATGTAACAAACTGTTTCATGATGCCCAGTTTTATATGTAATGGGCAGCTACTAGTGAATTCTGGACTATATTTTGCTTTCCAGGCTTCATATTTTTTCTCAAGGGCCAGTTTTTTCTTACCCAATGCTCTTGTTTGGCTCTACTGTCCCAAAGACATATAAAACAGGGAAACTTAGTGTAACCACTTTGTTGACCGAGAAGAATGTTCACCATTTTTAAATCAACACAAATTTGACATATGGTCATTGTACTATATTTTATTTAAGACTAGCGAGATGTTACAATATTCTTCCTTTAACTTTATACTATGGGCAATAGGTACCCCAGCGTATTTATTTCCATTAATGTAACAGAATACATTTTAGGCTACATTTTGAACTGTCAATGAATTAACGCCAGTCGTTTGGTTCGTATTGTTTCAAGCCCATTTTTATCAACAAGTTTTTAATGTCTGAACAAAAGGTAATACCGTTTTCTTCGGAAAAATAACGCCATAATTCTATATCTCTTTCACGATAAAAAGTTATTTTAGTATTTGAGGAAATTAAATTTTTTTTCTTTCAGTCTTGATGTCAACAATTCTGAAGCTTGTTTAGAAAGATTTAAATCTTTTACAAGATCATCTAACTCATTTTGGGAAAAGCATTTTGGCTCATTTGATATACCTTCAAAATCAGCATCATTTTCTGATGAACTTGGTCCTTCCTTGTCTTGTTCTAAGGGTTCAGATATATTTTTAGGCACTGAAAAGTCAGGTGAATGGTGCACTGGACGCTGAACACAACTAGTACTTGGGTACTGCTATTTAGCTCGATTTTTAGTGTCTAGACCGTTTACGTTCACGCTACAAAAGTAACAAATAGTCTTCGAGATGATTTTGTGGTTCTCGCCAAAAAGTCGGTGTTCCAAATTTAAAGGCACTTCTTTTACCACTTTTCTATAATCTTAAATATTCCACACACGATTTACAAACACAATTAGGAGCCCAAGACTTTTCATTTTTATCTAAGAACATCCCAAAATACTCAAAATAGGTATTTTTCACCAACTCTGATATAACTTTTCTATAATTGTTAAACGCATATTCTCCGCATATAGAGCAAAAATGACTTGGATTGTTTAAACAACGTCTCCTTGAACTACTCATGACGCAAAAACTTCAGATAATAATCTTAACACAGGAAAATACGCACGTTATCGATAAATAAATACGCATAAATGATAAAAATCAAAAAAAAAGTAACTCGAGCTGCACAAAAATTTTTGAGGTTAAATTTGACAAAAACAGGTCATAAGTGAATATTATTAACCATAAAATTCACGGCAACAGACAAAAAGTTAAATTTGATAAACTAGTGTTATTAATTGAATTGAAATAACAGTTATTAATTTTTTATTAATAATGTATTTCACTCTTTTTAGCTTCGGTTATTTGTAAAATGGATAGCTCTAGTAATAATGTTAATGAGGTTATGCCAGAATCAAATCATAAGTGAAGTGAAACCGTCAATATGTATCATTTAGGAAGAAACATTTTATACGCAATTCATTCCATATAGATACATTTATTATATTATCAGATTTACAAGCCAAACGGCTTCGCACTCCCTCCAGGAATTATTGACTCATACCAGGTATAGAAAAGTATGAAGCTTTGTGGGAACTCTTTCCATGTTATCGGGTCCTAGGTGACGTAGTCTGTTTTATTTCCTACAAACTTTTCGGACGGTTCGCGCGGTTGAAAGGAGAACTTCCCTCTAAATCAGCTTATACAGGTGCTCACTAAGGCCCAGTCCCTTGATGTTCTGCAGAAGGTTCTTTGGTATCACTGCAATTGTTGATAAAATTATGGAAATCGTTTGGACGCTGATCATTGTCCATTGTCTTCGAATTTGCATCTCCAGATCTCTGTATTTGGCGATCTTCTCGTTGTATTTTGGCCTTAGGTTGTTGCTGTGTCAAGCAATGTCGATAAGTGTAGTTCGCCTAGAAATTTTATCTATTAGTATAATATCTGGTCTATTATGAGCAACTGTCTGATCCGTCAGAACCGTTTGGTTCCAATATAACTTGAACTGGTTGTTCTTAAGAATAGGCTCTGGATTGTATTTGTAATAAGGCACTTTTCCTACCTGCAATAGGTTTAACTTACTGCTAACTCTTGATGGAGTATCTTAGCGGTTGCGTCGTGTCTTTCCTTACACTCGGTTGCGGCAAACGTCTCTGATGTTCAACAGCCATATCTACATTGGTCATTTTCTATTGAGGGATCTCTGATGATGAACAAAAAGCGCTCAGTTTCCGGAAATATTTGTCCTGAAATCAACCAATAGTTCGACGCTGAGTTGTCGATATTGTCCTGGATGCCGTCCATGAAGTAGTTTCTGTAATCAAACTTGTAACTTCTCTTGGTCTGTTTGGTGGTGAGAAGTTATATCCAGTTCCTTTAGCTGTAGTGGCGTTGAATCGTCTGTCCCGCATATTGCTCGCTGTAGCGTGGAAAAGTCCGCTAACCTGTGGAAATATGAACGTAAGTTTATTATTTGTTGGTCGAGCTGCTTACCAATATCCATCAATCCTCTTCCTTCTTGATGCTTGGAAGCATTGTACGTTCAATAGCACTCCGAGGGTGATGTTTTTGTGCTTTTGTTAGGAATATTTTTATTTTTCTTTGCAGAATTTGGATGTCCGTCCTGCTCCATTTTACAGTTCCAAAAAAGTAGCGAAGTACAGAGCAAGCATACGTGTGTGTGCCTTAAACAAATTTCTAATATTTAGGTTAGTTCGTAATACCCGCCTTATCCTCCTGACAAATTCGGTTGTCAATTCGACTTTCATAGCAGCTATAGTTTCACCGTTGTGCATTTCAAATGCTCCTGGTTGTATCTTACCTTTAACAATGTTTAAAGTACGGCACTTGTCAAGACCAAATTGCATTCCGATATTCCCGGTGAACTTCTCTGCAATTTTAAGCATCTGTTCCAGCTGGTTTCTGGTAGGAGCCATCAGTTTAAGATCATCCATATGTAGAAGATGATTCACTCTTACTACCTCTTCGTTGTTATTTCTAATACTGAAACCGTATCTGGTGGAGTTTAAACGGCATGATAGTGGGAGTTATTATATTTAATTATTACGAAGACAAAAGGCCGCAAAGTACAGAGAAAGTTTACTCTATCCAAATGTATCGATCACTTGTGTTTAGTGAGAAATTGTAGTAATACTACTACCATTATTAAATAATTTAAATCTGAATATGTAAAAATTAAAAGGTTCAGAAAGTGTAAGATATATCCCTCTACCTTGATGACTCTTAAATTGTTTAAATTGTTAAGGAATTTCTTGGAGTAAAAATTTGAGTAATTTTTACAGAAAGTTGTGAATTTCATATTTTTCCTATTTAAATAAACTTTTTTTTGCAAATAATATAAAATGCTATTTCATTTAATAAAGGATATAGTGGTGTAGAGAAAAAAAAACACTTCCAAAAAAAACTAAAATCACCACTATTGCTATAAAAACTACCCCAGAACTCCTTTTTAACCATATTTATCGTAACTGTGTTTAGGCAAAAATGACACAGTCTCGCCCTTTTTTAGAGAGCAGCAATCGATTGTTATGATAATTTATTTATTTTACATGCTTTTCAATTTATAAACTAAATTTGCAAAAAAGTTAAAAATAAAATGTTTTTCACTCCCACCAAAACTCTTCGTTAAGCATTGTTTATTAATTTTATACCATCACAATTAAATCCTAGATAAACTTTTTATATAAGTAGACAAAATTTCGGTAATTATACAAAACTAGCGACCCGCCCCGGCTTCGCACGGGTGCAATGCTGATACTAAATACACTACAGAAAAACTGTGACTATTTATTTTATTTTTACAACAATTATTACATCGGCCTCCGACGCGCTATTTATAGGCACGCTGCCGCCGCCCCGGTCGGCCAGTACCGCCGCAAGCGCTACTTCCCGCAATTTTAAATCTGTAATATCTTCGAAAATATTCATTTAAATCTTGTGCTGTAAAGGACCATATAGATCTATATTAAATCAACAATGTATTTAAGCTATTTAATTGGATAAGGATTAATGCTGTATTGGTTAAAATCGCTTCAAAATTTGCCATTATTTGTCGTAAAAAGTAAATGACAAAAAATGTTATTGTGGGATATCCATGAGAGATAGACATATACCATCGCGGAGTTTTCTGTAGACCTTTTCAATGTGTACAAATAATTAGTACATTATTTTGATAAATATCGTAGGGTTCAGCCTGCGTTTGCAATGTAAGCGGAAAAAAATATGATAATTAACGACATCACATTAGAAACCTCAAAAATAACAGTATTTCTCCACTATTTAATGGATGTTATTATACATATAAACCTTCCTCTTGAATCACTCTATCTATTGAAAAAAACCGCATCAAAATCCGGTGCGTAGTTTTAAAGATTTAAGCATACAAAGGGACATAGGGACAGAGAAAGCGACTTTGTTTTATACTATGTAGTGATGATGAAAACACCGAATTGTTTACTGATTTGTTGCATACCTCATATTTTGGAGTCGTAGAACACAAATAAGAAAGTTTTTTTGAAGGTGGTACATAGTTTTCCTAAAAAAAATACATATATACCATATTTTCCTACTTAATCCATTAAATGTTGCCAGGTTGACTAAATTTCAACTTCATTTTCAGTGATTTCTGCTATATTTTACCAAAATGTACAGTTTTATTTGCACACTCTGAAACATAGCACATTATAATGTGCTATGTACGTAGCAAAAATTTGAAGGAACATAATGTGAGTGAAAACTGTGAGCAACCGCAAAAAAAACCTCTGACTCGTATTTCCAGTATTCCCAATAATTACCAAAATTTCATCAACATTATTAACATTTTTTAAAGAGTTATAGCATTCTCAAAACGCATTTGTCAGATTAGATTTATGGAAACTTTTTTCTTATTTTAATGATGCCCTAGAAATTTGTACCACTATTTTCTTACACTCTGTATAATTTAAGATATGCACTAATTTCAGAATGTCAACTTAATACTTAAAAAGATAAAATAATTACTTAAATTGATAATGACGGTATTTCGAATTAATTTGAACCCGGCGAAGTTCAACTACTTCAACATTATAATGGCTGGTCGTGAATTAAATTATTAGTTTACATGAACTGAACGTTTCTAACCGTTATTTTATTTGATATATCAACATTTTGTCAAGTTTGAAAATTAAAGAAACAGCCAAATTGATTTCTTTCAAATAAGAACAGCAATATTATGTAACATATTTTCATCATATTTTCAAGAAAAATTTAAAATATAGAGGTCAATGTTTTAAACAAGTTATTTAATATTCGTAATTAAAATGATAGGCTTATGCATAAAACAAAACAATCACGACATATTCAACATTTTTCTATCATTTTTAAAACGATAAGAGGCGGATATAATAAACCTCTAAAACATCTAACTTTTTGACTAAAATGTGGTTGTCGGATTTGCAGTGTCTTTATTTTTGTTTATTTTTACGACGTTTCGGTTAAGTTGTATCTCTAATCGTTAACAAGTATAAACTGAATGTTTTATCTTAAGACTACGAGCTTGAACTGTGTCCATTGAAACGCAAAAGTTTCGCTTTACTGTACAAACCTCAATGATTTAATGTTACGAAATAGTGGTTGTCAAAGATTAGGTATCTCAACACTGGGTTTACTGAAGGTTCCATTATTATTTTTAATGCAAGCTGCTTCTATAAATTTTCTTTTTTTCATGTTGAGTTCCATCCATATTGCCGGCCTCAGACGTGCGTGTTCTGCAATACCTAATCTCGACGTTTCCCCTTTCAAGATGGCGCTGACGATATGGCGGCCAAAAAAATTAATTTTGTCCGATTTTCTCCAAAATTAGTAAGGAGGAATTTTCGGGGTTGTACCCAACGAATCTGAAATTATTTTTAAAAAATTCAAAATGGCGGATCCAATATGGCGGACAAAAAATCGTTTTTGTCCCATTTTCTCTAAAAATTGGTATGGCGGAGTTTTCGGGGTCTCACATAACGAATCTGAAATTATTTTTAAAAAATTCAATATGGCGGGTCCAATATGGCGGACAAAAAAATCAGTTTTATCCGATTTTCACCAAAATTGGTATGGGGGAGTTTTCGGGGTAGCACATGACGAATCTAAAACTATTTTTTAAAAATCCAATATGGCGTATTCAATATGATGGATAAAAAATTGTGTTCGATTTTTTTCAAAATTGATATGAGGGAGTTTTTGGGATAGCACATTACAAATCTGATATTATTTAAAGAAAATTAAATATGGTGGATCTAAAATGGCGGATTAAAGATCCTACATCTCTCGAATTTGTCTGAAGTCAGTTTGGAGGGATTTTTGTTAGTGTTAATTACGAAATTAAAATATTTTTTGAAAAACTCAATCTGGCGAATTCAATATGGTGTTCTAAAAATTTTACATATTTCGACTTTCTCCAAAACTGATATAGAGTGTTCTTGAGGGTGTAAATTATGAATTTAATTCCATTTTTTCAGGATTCAATATGGCGAATGCAATATAGCGGACTAAAAATTTTACATTTTTCGATTTTGTTCAAATGTGGAACCGAATCTTTTTTGAGGATGTAAATAGCGAATATAAAATTATTTTAAGAAAATCTAATACGTCACATGCAATATGACCGTTGAGAAATTTTAAATTTCTGGATTTCATCTAAAATTGGTAATAGGGGGCTTTTAAGGGTTTAGATTTAGATTAGATTAAGACGTTAAAATTGTTTTTTTTTTTTAAATTCATTATGGCGGATCCAATATAGTGGGTTGAAAATTTTACGTTATTCACATTTTTTTAGATTTGGTATTAGGGCGTTGGGGGGTGGTGTATTACGAATATGAAGTTAATTTTTTACAACTATTAGGCTGATTAGATGCAATATGAAGGAATAAAAATTTTACATTTTCCGGTTTTATCTAAAATTGATATTGCAGGGTTCTTGGGGCGTGTATAAACTCAATATGCAATATAAAATATATCGGACTAAGAAATTTACGTCTCAAATTCTTTAAATATTGATATTGGAAGGGTTTGGGGCCAATATTACCAATCTAAAATTAATTTGAAATTTAAGATAGTGAATTTACTATGACAGACTAAATATTTGTTTGACACAATTTCATTGGTTTTTGGAGAACTCTAAAAATCAAAAAATTTTTAGTGGTTCATTTTAGGGTGACTTACAATTCTGGATAAAATGGGTACTTTTTTGCCACCTTGGAGTCATTGCAAGGTACATTAATCTCGATTAGCATGTAGTTCAAATAATTTATGAATATCATGAATGAATATGAAATAAAATTTTTATGAAAAAATTGAACCGACTTCTAAAAGTGCGCTAAAAAGGGAAAAATAATTAGAAATTTTTATATGAAATTGAAATTTTTGAAGTCGGCGCGAAATTACTTTTAAATGAAATAAATAACTACTAATATATACAAATTATGGTAAGAAAGCAATTACAAATAAAGTATTTTTAATCTATTTATGCGAATCACATTTTGTCAAGTATTAGTTTGGCGCCGACTTCAAAAATTTCAATTTCATATAAAAATTTCTAGTTATTTTTCCCTTTCTAGCGCACTTTTAGAAGTCATTTCAATTTTTTTATAAAAATTTTATTATTTATGAGTTTTATGTTCCTTAATTATAACTTCTAGTGGTCCTTTGGTTTCTCCAACATACATTTCACCACACTTAAATGGAACTTTCTAAATACATTCTTTCTTCTCGGTAGTTTTTGGTTTCGTTTTTGTTAAATAAGCTCTAAGGGTATTTCCTGCTTTAAAAACTGTCTTTTTGTTATAACTTCTGGCAGTTTGCCTTATTTTCTCTGAAGGTCCCTTAATGTACGGAATTGTGAAGAGGAAATGTGTTTCTTGGTGTTCAGTGGTTGTTGTTCTGAAGTTATTTATAACATCGTCAATTAATTTTAAAGACTAATCATTCTGTAAATCGGATTTAATATTTGCTAGCTCTTTTTCCAATGAATCGGCATTATTGCATAAAGATATAGTGCGATTATAGGGGTTGAGTATAATTCCCCGTTTTGTTAAAACAGAATGATTAGAACTATGGTTAAGATATCATGCAGTAAGTGTTGGCTTTCTGTATATTGAAGTTTTAATAGTTTCGTTTGAATGATTCACCATGACATCTAGGAAGGGCAATCGATCATTTACTTCTTTTTCCACGGTAAACTTAATTGTAGGTCGAATGTTGTTTAGATGTTTCAAGAAATCATTAAGTTCTTGATCATTACCCTTCTATACGATTCACTATTGCACATTCTATGGCATGAGTTTCGAATCATTCCAAATGCAACAAAACGGGAAATTATACGCAACCTTTATAATCGCACTCTATCTATATACAGTAATGCCGATTCATTGGAAAAAGAGGTAGCAAACATTAAATCTGATTTACAACAGAATGGTTATCCTTTAAAATTAATTGACGACATTATAAATAACTTTAGAACAACGAACACTGGACAGCAAGAAACAAATTTTTTCTTCACAATTCCGTACATTAAAGGAACTTCAGAGAAAATAAGACGAATTGCTAGAACTTATAATATAAAAACAGCCTTTAAATCAGGAAATACAGTTAGAGCTCATTTAACAAAAACGAAACCTAAAACTACCGATAAGAAAGAATGTGTTTACAAAGTTCCATGGGAGTGTGTTGAAATGTATATTGAAGAAATCAAACGACTACTAGAAGTTAGAGTTAAGGAACATAAAACTCACACACAAAAAGGGAAAACGTCGAGATCAGGTGTTGCAGAACACGCCTGGGATAAACAACACCATATAAAATCGTCTGAGGTTGCGGCAATATATATGGAACCAAACATGAAAAAAAGAAAATTTATAGAAGCAGCTTACATTAAAAATAATAATTGAATCTTCAGTAAATCAAGCGTTGAGATACCTAATCTTTGGCAACCACTACTTTGTCCCATCAAATCATTGAGGTATGTACAGTGAAGCGAAACGTCGCGCTTCAATGGATACAGTCCCTATATAAGCTCGTAGTCTTAAGACAAAACATTCAATTTATACTTGATAACGATTAGAGATACAACCTAATCGAAACGTTGTAAAAATAAATAAAAATAAAGACAATGCAAGTCCGATAATCACATTTTAGTCAATCTTCAACATTGTTTACAACCTTCAAACAATCTACCTTTTTGACACACAATGAGATCAAAAAAAAAGTTAAAGAAAGCACTAGGCAATAAGTAACTAACGATAGATATAATTGAAGTATACCGGAAAAAACTAACTTTGAGCAATATCGATGTAAAAATAGTAGATATAAAAGTGTGTTTATTACTGTCATTACTATTTTGTAGAAAATAAAGCGCTTTTTCGGTTATGTCACAATATACTACTGATTTTAAATTTTATAATGTACCTTGCTTTTGCCACTTACCAACTATCTCCGAAATAATGTCACAAATATGGGAGATTAACAGTGGTAGACGAAATGCCGCGATTAATTGATCAGAAAAAAGAGTTTTTAAAAATTTTCTAAATCTGGCAGTTTACCGAAGTCGACAGAAGCAATTCGGTTAAAATATTTTCAAGATGATGGCACTTCAGGTTATAAAGAAAGTTGATGCTTTCTGGCTTATTTTCAATGGAACACGCTATATGTTATTTCATTTTTAGATTCTAAGCACAATTATAGACATATTTCATGTATAATGTACGATCCCTAAGTAAATGTTTTTGACATATTTTAAATTTTATTTTAAAAATGGCGTTTGCAGGCCTAAACATAATTATCAATTTCTCCTATATAAAAGCCTTTCTTATTGAATTGGGGTTGATTTCTTTCTAGAAAGGATCTGCTTTGATGGTCTGTGTTAATATTTTGATGGTAAATAAATAGAAGGTAATCAAAAACTAACATTAAAATAAGTCAATTTTTTCAACATAAACCCCCTCTTTTTATAATGATATCTTATTAAGTATTAAAGAATTTTTATAAAAAAATTGAACCGACTTCTGAAAGTGCGCTAAAAAGGGAAAAATAACTAGAAATTTTTATGTGAAATTGAAATTTTTGAAGTCGGCGCCAAACTAATACCTGACAAAATGTGATTCGCATAAACAGATTAAAAATATTTTATTTGTAATTGCTTTCTTACCATAATTTGTATATATTAGTAATTATATATTTCGTGTACAAATAATTTGGCGCCGACTTCAAAAATTTCAATTTCATATAGTTATTTTTCCCTTTTTAGCGCACTTTTAGAAGTCGGTTCAATTTTTTTATAAAAATTTTATTTATCGATTTTTAGTTTTGAATTCTTTTTGATATTCATAAATTATTTGAACTACATGCTAATCGAGATTAAAAATGAACCACTAAAAATTCTTTGATTCTTAGAGTTCTCCAAATACCAATGAAATTGTGTCAAACAAATATTTAGTTTATCATAGTAAATCCAATATCTTAAATTTCAAATTAATTTTACATTGGTAATATAGGCCCCAAAATCTTCAATATCAATATTTAAAGAATTTGAGACGTAAATTTCTTAGCCCGATATATTTTATATTGCATATTCAGTTTGTACACGTCCCAAGAACCCCGCAATATCAATTTTAGATAAAACCGGAAAATGTAAAATTTTTAGTCCTTCATATTGTATCTTATCAACCTATTAGTTGGAAAAATTAACTTCATATTTGTAATACACCACCCCCCAACGCCCTAATACCAAATCTAAAAAAATGTGAATAAGGTAAAATTTTGAACCCACCATATTGGTCAGCCATATTGAATTTCAAAAAAACAATTTTAACGTCTTAATCTAATCTAAATCTAAACCCTTCAAAGCCCCCTAGTACCAATTTTACATGAAATCCAGAAATTTAAAATTTCATATTGCATCTGACATATTAGATTTTCTTAAAATAATTTTATATTCGCTATTTACATCCTCAAAAACGATTCAGTTCCACATTTGAACAAAATCGAAACATGTAAAATTTTTTGTCAGCCATATTGCATTCCCCATATTCAATTCTGAAAAAATACGATTAAATTCATAATTTACACCCTCAAGAACCCTGTATATCAGTTTTGGAGAAAGTCGAGATATGTAAAATTTTTAGAACACCATATTGAATCCGCCAGATTGAATTTTTCAAAAAGTTTTTTAATTTCGTAATTAACACTAACAAAAATCCCTCCATACTGACTTCAGACAAAAGCGAGAGATGTAGAATCTTTAATCCGCCATCTTAGATCCGCCATATTTAATTTTTTTTTAATAATTTCAGATTCGTAAGGTGCTGTCCCAAAAAAATTCCCTTATATCAATTTTGAAAAAAAATCGAACACAATTAATTTTTTATTCACCATATTGGATACGCTACATTGAATTTTTTAAAAATAATTTTAGATTCGTCATGTGCGACCCCGAAAACTCCCCCGTACCAATTTTGGAGAAAATCGGACAAAATCGATATTTTTGTCCGCAATATTGAATTTTTTAAAAATGTTTTGAATTCGAAATGTGCGATCTCGAAAACTCCCCCATACCAATTTTGGAAAAAATAATTTCAGATTCGTTGGGTACAACCCCGAAAATTCTCCTATACCAATTTTGGATAAAATCGGACAAAATTAATTTTTTTGGCCGCCATATTGTAAGCGCCATCTTGGATATTACTGCATCAATTTCGTCTAAAAAAATATGGGACCACCGCAGCAACTTCCTGAATATACGTAAAAAATGTCATTCAAATCGGTGCAGCCGTTCCGGAGAAATCGGTGTATATACATAAAAAAAGATAAAAATATATACGCGACGAATTGAGAACCTCCTTCTTTTAGAAGTCGGTTAAAAATAGGGGTGATTTTGTATAAGAATGTCTATTCCAAAAATTGCAGTTTTTAAAATATTGGCAATTTATCATTTTCGTATTGTAAAAATGCTAACTGACTTACCTACAAAGGGATACAACCTATTTTAATAAATGTTTAAAATTTCCACCTTGAACTTCCAAATATTTTCCGCATCTCCGAGTTAATTCGTCATGGGTAGCTGCTCTAATTGAATCTTCAGATAAATTTTTGAACGCGTCCCTTCCCACGTAAGACGAAATGTTTCAGAAATGTTCCATGCAAGGATCTCAACGTTTCAGAAAGGTTGCACTGAAACGTTTCAGAAATGACGATATGACAAAGAAATAAATGTTTCTGAAATAATTCTTAAGAAGTTTCCTGAAATATTTATGGAAAATTTTAGAAATATTTTAACCAAGTTTAATGAGAGCTACTTAATACTTCTGGAAAATTTTTAGGAATATTTCCAGAAACGTTTCATGAAATGTTTCAAAAACTTTTAAAAAAATCTATATAAAAACGGAAAATTGCCAATAGATCAAAAACTACAAATTTTTCGAATAGACAACCTGATACAAGGTCACCCCTATTTTTAATGGTGAATGCGGTAACATTATAAAAATAGGGAGTTTACGCTAAAAAAAATTAACGATTTTTGCAAGTTAATATTTATATCAGTTTTTGACCACTCTCTATTTAATTATTATCAAAATATCAACATAGTACACTAAAGTAGATCCCCTTCTAAAAAAATCAATCCTAATGAAATAATGAAGGCTCTTATATAGGAGAAATTGATAGACCTGCAAAAGTCATAAAATTTAAAATGTCAAAAACTTGACTTAGGTATAGTATAGGTATAATATACATGAAATATGTCTATAATTTTGCGTAGAATTTAAAAATGAAATAACATATAGGGTATTCCATTTAAAATAAGCAAGAAGGCACCAATTTCTGGTATAACCAGAAGTATCACCATCTTGAAAATATTTTAGCTGGATTGTCCCCATTGATTTTAGTATACTGCCGAATTTTAAAAATTTTCTAAAGTCCGTTTTCCAAGAAATCAATCGCGGCAATTCTTCATGGGACACCCTGTATATGTATATATATATATATATATATATATATATATATATATATATATATATATATATATATATATATATATATATATATAAATGCAAACAACACTAAGACGAACGTTCCTGGCAACCATAAGAGAAACCTATGGATTACAATGTGCGGAAACTATGAAAGCATTTTCTAAATTTTAAAGTGTCGAATGTACATTTTCCAGATTTTATCCATAAACTGACTATTTATTTTTGATAAAGCCCAAAAGAATGGGCGAAACGTTAAAATTTTAATTGGATTGTTTTAAAAATAAAAAACCACATACCCAAGAAAATTCAGAAATATATATATATATATATATATATATATATATATATATATATATATATATATATATATATATATATAATACTGATGTAAATATTTAAAAGATCATTAAAACATTAATGTCACAAGTAAATGATTTTTAAAACTGTTATCCCAAAATAGTATTTTCTGACTGAATATTACTGGAACTGAATTTTTATATTATACAAGATGTAAAATTTTTTATAAGAATGAATTATTAGCAATAAATAGTTTTCTGGAAGTGAAAATATCCTAAGAAACCTTTCAGCCTATCACATAATATGTTTGTATTATTTTTACGTCAATAAATAAAAAAGTACTTAATATTTAGTTAATATAAGTCAATATATTACCTTGTGCGTTTATCTCAAAACTTCCTAAAAGCACTAAAATCACTACTACAACTAAATGACTGGTCTTAAATTTATGGCACATCTTAATGACACAAAATTCACTGTCCCTATAATCGGAACATCCTGTATATAAGGCGTCGCGACGCCATGGGACGTCCGGACGCAAAGCAGACGTCGAAATTGTCATTTTTTTCTTTCGTAAAGCTGGCGCACGTGTCACTGGGTCCGGCGAGAAGTTGAACGTGAGCTTGCCATAGCGAGAGCTTGCAAGCGACTAAGCTTATTTATGTATCGAAGGCATGTCACAAGTCAAGTTCTCAGTAAAGGAGCCAATCGTGTCGTGAGCTTTATTGTGTTTAAAGTGGCGAGTGACAGAAACGATTCAACCAATAATATTTTAGGTGGTATTGTATGTAAGCAATCTTAAAAATTGTATTTTATTCATTATTAGAAAAAATAATAACGAAAAACTGCGTCATTGTTATTTTCTTTTATATAAAACAGTAGTAATGTTGCAAAAACACAAATAATTGCTGTTCTTTATGAAGTGTTGATTTTTTTTCCTTTAATGGCACATTAGTAAAATAGTTTTCGCTCTGGATGTGATCGTATTTCCAAGAAATAAATTATGCGTCAGCACTCATCAACTTATGCAGCTTCTAACCTTGTTTATTTAAACACCGAATTAATGGTTTTTTGTTAAAACTTGAAAAAACAAATATCAAAGAAAATATTAGAAAAATCTCAAATCTTTTACCAATTTTCGAAAAAAGTGTAATTTCGAAAACTAGCCACTAAATATCGCCCGAATTGGATTTCAATCGAGAAATAGTAATAAAAATCTTAAAAAAATTAAATCTCCTTTTAGAATTAGACCAAAAATTAAACCGACTTCTTAAAATGCACTAAAAAGCAAAAATAATTATTTTATATGAAATTGAAATTTTTGAAGTCGGCGCGAAACTAATACTTGACAAAATATGATTCACATAAAATGATTGAGAAATACTTTATTTGTAATGACTTTCTTGCGTAGCTTCTATGTGCCTCATGTTAGTAATTAATCATTTCATTTACTAATAATTTCACGAAAATTTCAGTTTCATATAAAAATTCATAAAGTTATTTTTCATTTAGTGTACATTTTGAGAAGTCCGTTCAATTTTTTATAAAAATTTGGTTTTTCGATTTTTGAACTAATTAAGTGAGATGTCTAATAGATCCCAATATTTTCAAAATCGCAAAAAAATACCCACACCAAACTGAACAACAAAAATTCATTAATTTAAGAATTTTTCAAATACCTGTTTTGAATTAAATTATGTCAAAGAAATATTTAGTCTGTCCTAGTAACCCGCTGTTTTGAATTAATTCTGGATTCATAATCTACGCTCTCAAAACTATCAAATGCTGATATTGAAAGAACTTTTTTTTAGTCCGGTATATTTTACCCAGCATAATTAGTTTAAAGAAATTAATTTAAAATTATGATATAAGACCCAAGACCTCTCATTTTTAATTTCAGACATACATGTGTCATAAGGGCCATATTTCATTTTAAAAAATTAAGTTTAGATTCGTTTACCAATTTTGGACATAATTGAGAAATGTAACGTGTTTAAACTACTATATTGCATCTGCCATATTTCTTTAAAAACAATTTTAGATTCGTTATGTGCGATCCCGAAAACTTCTCCATATCAATTTTTGAGAAAATCGGATAAAATTAATTTTCTTGTCCGGCATACTATATCTTGGATTTTAATAAACCAATTTTGAACAAAATGATATGGGACCACCCCTGAATATAACGCAAAAAAAAAACTTATTTTACATTGGTGTCGCTGTTCTGGAATAATCAGCGTACATACATCATCCTCAGCTTTATCTACCGTTTCCTCCTTGTTCTGTCCCTAATATATTCTTTTACAATCCCTTTTAGACATATTTTAATGGCTCTTTGAGTGACTTGGAGTTTTGTGGTTATTTATTTCTTTAATGTCCAAGTTTTGCACCCGTATATCATGACTGACAATATTCGTTGATCAAATATTTTTTCTTAAAGTATAATAATATTCTTAACTTGAAAATTATAGAGTTTCGTGCAAATGCTAACCATGCTAGTTTAATTCTTTTGTTGTTTCCGTAAGTAATGAACGCGATTTGTGTATAAGTTGTCCCAGGTATTCCTCTACTACTTACAGCGTGGTTTCATTTATCCTTATTTCGACATTGGTAATCAAAGCGCTGCCCGTTACTTTTGTCTGTGCTAGGTTTATTTTTAGCCATATTTCAGTACTAGCTCTACTGAGGTCATGATTTAGCTCTTGCAATTCTTCAGGACTTTTAGCAATCCGAATTATGTCATCAGCGAATCTTAAGTGGCTTACGTGTTCTTATCCATCTATATACTCTTGTTATTCCAGTCTAATTTTTTTTATTGCTTAACACCACGGTTATTTCATCGTAGAATTCCTCTATATCTTCCTCTAAGTTAAACATGGTAGGTGCATATACTTGTACGATGTATATATATATATATATATATATATATATATATATATATATATATATATATACATATATATATACATGTTTATGCGGCTTTCAGGGATTCCTCCGTGTATAAATGAAGTAAAATGCGAACAGTAAATGCAAACTTCGTTCCATCATATCCTTCCCGTGTAAGAGGTTGCACAGTTTGAATAAATTGCTACAGACACAATTTTTCCTATTCCACCACCAACGAGATACCACCATACCGAGAAGTACAGACAAAAACTACAACGGCATAACGTGGATATATCCACTGCTGTTGCATCTCACACGGAGGAATCCGTGAAAGCCGCATAAACATATATACGCCATCTGGCGGGAGATCGGCAAAGCCGCGTTCAGTATTTGCATGCTTCCTTCCGATCTGTTCTTTGCACAGAGAGGTGCATGTCGTTACCCTGATGAGTCGAGTAGAGACGAACCATGTACCTCTGCCGTATCACTGTGGCGGGGAGGGTAAGTTATATACAGTAAATGCTATGTAGGAGAAGGAAGAAAGGTAGTTTCAGGAAAAAAGTAATGTAGGTCAAATCACAATTCACAACATTTATTTTTTTAAAAGCTCTAGCATAATTCACTAGAATAAACAATACATATAAAGATATTTTTAATCAGTGGCACAATTCGTTGACAAATCAACCATTTTCTTGGGCTTTAAATTTTAATTCGTATATTTTGCTCGTAAAAATAATAGAGATAGTTAATACAACTCAAAAATCACTTGTGTGCTGCGGCCTACAGGTAAATTTGTGCTGGTAGTCAGATCTCTATGTAATTCCCTACATAATATTAAATAAAAATCTCGGCAGGTGGCGCACTACGGACCAATTATTACTTTTTTGTTGCAAAATCGTGAATCTGCGAGACATTTTTTTTTAGTTGGAGCTTGAATAATGTAGATTACGGGAAAACTAAGGAGCGTTTTTTTTAAAAAACGTTTACATTTACCAAAAATCAAAATATTTTCAAAATCTACAGATAACCATGAATTTAGATTTTATAAGTTTTGGGTCAATTCATATAAGTTTTATTGCTCCGATTTAATGGATCTAGGATTTGTCTCCAGGATTTGTGCATATGAATTTACGGTAATTCAAAATTCATAATTAAGACTCCTTTGAATCATAGTTAATGTGTTTAAAGTATTAATTTTATGTCAGGGTGCTTTTGGGTTTTGGGACTTAAAGATATGAGCTTTAGTTGTTCCAAACTTGAAGTTGTAAAGTTTTATGTTCTGTTGATATGATGGTGTGGCATTTCTGACAAAATTCCGTTTTAGACTTAAGACATTATTTTTAATGTTATGTTTTAGACAATTTTATGTTTAGAACAGAGTTTATTTTCATTTTCTAAAACTTTGGTAGCAAAAAACTCCGTTACTTACCTAAAAATATTTTACATGCAAAATAAGATATTATAATTTTTGATGCATAACTGCAAATTACTATAATTTAGCTACAAACTGACCATTTTTATCTATAGATTTTGAAAATAAATATTGTGATATTAGGTAAGGGCAAACGTTCATGCTGCGATATTTTATGAAAAAGAATGGATTTTTTTGGGCTTTACAGTGATTTTAGGAAAGAGGATTAGCAATCTTCTTATTTTTCCTGTAATCTACATTAATGAAGTTCCAATTAAAAAAAATTGTCTTGATATCTTTATTTCTCTCCGAGATTTACGATTTTGAATCGAAAAATTGACGATTGATCCATAGTGTGGCGTCTGCCAAACTTCTTACTGTTACTTTCCTTTTAAATTTTAAACAAAAAAGTTTCACAATAGGATGGGAAAGCTAACTGAATAATCAGGTTGAGTCAATGGCGCCCGAAAAAAAATTTCGAGAGGGTAAAATTTTACAAACCCGGAAAAAAATACCACTCTGTATATTATTTCACATAATAATAACTTTTTTATGAGAATTGTAAAAAGTGTTATGTGTTCCAAATTTGACTTAATTATCTTTAACAACAAATGATATAAATTTAAAAAACTAAAAGTAATAATAAGATTTAACACCCTGTATCTTAAAAACTAAGCATTATCGGACATATAATTATATGAATTGTTATGCTTAAAATTAGCTCAAGAATAACTTTTTAAAATTTTTCGCATTTATTTGGAAACGCCCTGTATAATACTGAACTGATTTATCGATATCTCTCTTTTCGAATTTCAAACAAAAAAATACGTGGACAGCGATTTTAATTACATGAAAAAGCAGTTGAAGCCTTTAAAAACCATGTTTTTGAGGTACCAACTGCAGAGTGGAAAAAAAAATGTTTTTACAATTGATTTGAGCGTAAGCAAAATTGTATACAACTTAAAGGCGAATATTCTGAAAGAAATAAAACAGTTGATTCCCAAAAAAAGGTGCCCTAATATTTGTGGATTTACTTATTTACTTTTTCTGAAGTCAGTGCCAGAACAGTTGAAGGGGATATTTTCAAATTAATTTTACATGGAGCCTTAGTTTTATCCGACTTCATTTTTATCTTTTTTGTATTGTTTACATAATTTATATATCTGTCCCACTTCTTTTTGTCCCTTTGAGCCGCCTATTTATTAGCTCATTTATAACATTATTTAATAATAATATAGTTTAATCACTTTTAATGACACTCCTTACTGTAATTATTAATATTAATTAATTTATATGGATCCACCTAATTTTTTTTATGTATTTTGAGTCCCTGAACAATAATTTTTAGGGTGGAAATTTGTCCGGGTGGGAATAAGATTAACAAATAATTGTTTAAACCTTTAAAAATAAAATTTGCCAAAACTATTTATTGTTTTTTGATTTTTCCATGCTAATAACTGAACTTTTTAAAATTTTCTTGATAACAATCGAAAGTTTGAATCAGCATATACAAGCTACAGTCAAATGCCATACAAAAAAGTTACGTCTTAATTGTTTATTTTGGCTATATACAAATGGCTTTCGGCCGCCTACATGCATGCGCCGTCCCGTGTAGCGTGTGGGGGATAGTCTACTCGCACGCGCCTTGCGCGACCAAGCGCAGATACTTAATATATCAAAACCGAAATAAGCTTGCAATATAAGTTTTCGACATTGCATTAGATGGGACCTAAAAAACATATTTTATTAGATAATTTCATTGTTATTAAACAGAAAAATGTCAATTTTTCATTAATTAATTGAAAGAAGATCGTTTTAAATTTGTACAGGGTTGTTCACCCTATACGGCACGGAATATTGCCGCTAAAATACGTGACTTTCGAAAAGTTTTACTTTTGGGATATATTGAGGTCTACTATAGTTACTTTTTAAAATTATTTTCATATTACACAGAGTGTCCCAAAAGCTCTGAAAGCATAGTTGTGTGTTTTTTTTAAAGGAAACCCCATGTTTATTGTTGCATTTTCGGATTCTCCGATCAAAATAAGTGCCTATTTTAATAAAACCCTAAAGGTTTTTAAATAATTTATATTTAGACAAAATCTAACCTAATTTTCATGTTGCAGATACCTAAGAAATATTTCAGTTATGTACTCGAGATTCACAGTGAAGTGTAAGAATAAATCATTTTTAATATCCCAAATACAATAAACTTGCTATATTATACAGGGTTTCCAAAAATTAAAACTAATCAAATAAAAACTTTAAGTGACTACAACTTGATTAATTTAAATAAAATGCTATACTTTTTACTTTCCAGAAAATGTACCTTTTAAATACCTATCGAAAGGAATAAGGGTGTTATATAGCTAAGTCTTCGCATTTTCACAGAACACGCCAAATAATCGTTTTCTGCACCATTTTGTGTTTTTTGAGTAGATGTTCTAATGTATCTAGTTGTTTATGGCAATTAGAAACGTCAGATAATTCATCTAATCTGTCAGCTTAGTTTGCAAAGCCTGTTGCTATAATAACGGTATTATTTTTTGTAAATGTAAAACTTCATTTATTGAACTGAATTATTTGAATATTGTTGTGTTATTGCATTGTCAAAATGAAGATTTATCCAAAGGAAGTGCGTATTGATATATTTTTATCTTTGGAGAATGTCATAAAAATTGTTTGTTGGCTTCTCGAGTCTAAGTTCAAAAGTTACCTGTAAGAAACCAGCCGTTTTTGGAGACTATTAAACCAGTTTCGAGAAAATGGAACTGTCAGTTATAAAAAACCTGTTATAAGAAAACCTGTCATTGAGGATGAAGAAAATATTTTTACTGTATTTGGTTTAGTGATCGAAAATCCCAATATTAGTCAGAATCATATATCCGAAAATACTAACATTAGCAAAGCAATTGCTTTCAAGGATTCTTAACAAATACAGACTTCACCCTTATAAAATCCAGTTTTGTCAAGAGCTTCATGGAAATGATTTTGACAACCAAACTGAATTCTGCTTTTGGATGTTAGATAAAGTGACAGAAAATGAACACTTTTTTGATAATGTGTTGTTTAGTGATGAATGTACTTTCATAACAATGATTTCGTGAATAGACACAATTTTCATTACTATTCTGATTCAAATCTGCATGAATATAGAGTTATGGAAAACGAAAATAGGGGGTCAGTTAATGTGTGTGGAGGAATATTGGGTCCATACTTAATTGGACCCTACTTTTTTGAGGAACCTTTAGATGGTTTGATGTTTCGCGATTTTCTTTTACATCAACTTCCAGTGTTATTAGAAGATATTAGAACAACTATGTGGCTTCAAGTGGATGGAGCTCTGCCTCATTATCATCGGGAGGTTCGGCAATTTTCAAATGTCAACTTTTGAAACAGGTAGATTGGGAGAGACGTATTTCAAAATTGGTCCCCGAGATCTCCGGACTTGAACTCCACCAGATTTCTTTTTATGGGAATACATAAATGGAATCGTCTACAAAGCGCCCCCGACAACATCACAAGATATGAAAATACGCATAAGTGACGCTTTTCAAACTGTAACCCCGCAAATGTCCAGAATTAGCAGTGGTTCCGAGAAAAGAATATGTAAGTGTTTGGAAATGGATGGTCGACATTTCGAACATCTACTATAAATATTTTGCTTCTGTTTTGTGCTATCGTCAATATGTTATTACCATTATTGCTGTTATAGCCTGTTGTATGACTATAAATCGCGTTCTGAGTTTCTAAACATTTGTAACGATATTCCTGATTATTATTCTTATAATTGTAAATTACCTGTCATTTCCAAATGCCATAGCCAACTAGATACATTAGAACATCTATTCATAAAACACAAAATGGTGCAGAACATGATTATTTGGCGCATTCTGTGAAAACGCGAAGACTTAGCTATAGAACACCCTTATACCATTTGATAGGTATATAAAAGGTACATTTTCTAGTAAGGTAAAAAGTATAGTGTTCTATTTAAATTAATCAAGTTAAAGCCACTTAAAATCCTTATTTGATTAGTTTTAATTTTTGGACACCCTGTATAATATAGCAAGTTTATTTCGATCGGTGCTCACACCACACTACAGTAAGCCACCGCATCTTTACGGACTACCAAAAATTCATAAAACGAACATAACATTGAGGCCAATAACCAGCTTCAGAAGATCCCCAACAAATGCACTGGCGAAGTTTCTTTTAAAAATCATACAACCTTTAGAAGGTTAGACGAACACATATGTTAAAAATTCCACACATTTCGTGAACATTATTAGTAGCATCAATCTAGAGCCAGACGACAGACTAATAAGCTTCGATGTGGAAAATCTGTATACTAATTTACCATTAGGGAAATCACTAGACATAATTAAAACTAGACTTTCAAATGATACAATTTTATCACGTTACCACTGGACGGGGTGATGGATCTTTTGGAGTGTTGCCTGCGTAGTGCTTACTTTCAAGTAAAGGGCAAGTTCTACGCTCAGGACGACGGGCTTCCAATGGGTTCTTCATTCTCTCCAATAGTCGCCAATATATATATATGTATATATATATATATATATATATATATATATATATCGTCTCGTTACTCGCTGAGAATTCTCAGCGAGTAACGAGACGAACCGCACTTGAAAATGCCAAATGAGATTTTGGCGAAACGTCGTGAAAACGATTTTTTGAACGAACGGATTGAAACCTGGAATAACCAAACTATTCATATATATATATATATATATATATATATATATATATATATATATATATATATCGTCTCGTTACTCGCTGAGAATTCTCAGCGAGTAACGAGACGAACCGCACTTGAAAATGCCAAATGAGATTTTGGCGAAACGTCGTGAAAACGATTTTTTGAACGAACGGATTGAAACCTGGAATAACCAAACTATTCATATATATATATATATATATATATATATATATATATATATATATATATATATATATATATGGTTCGAAACTCATGCCATAGAAACGGCAACACTAAAACCGAAAGTCTGGTTGAGATATGTCGATGATACCTTCATCATATGGAAAGGCAATGATCAAGAACTTAATGATTTCTTAAAACATCTAAATAACATTCGACCTACAATGAAGTTTATCATGGAAAAGAGGTAAATGATGAATTGTCTTTCCTAGATGTCATGGTGAATCGCTCAAACGAAACTATTAAAACTTCAGTATATAGAAAGCCAACACATACTAGACAATATCTTAATCATAGTTCCAAATATTCTGTTGTAACAAAACGGGGAATTATACGCAACCTCTATAATCGCGCTGTATCTATATGCAATAATGCCGATTCATTGGAAAAAGAGGTAGCAAACATTAAATCCGATTTACAACAGAATGGTTATCCTTTGAAACTAATTGACGATGTTATAAATAACTTTAGAACAAGGAACACTGGACAGCAAGAAACACATTCTTTCTTCGGAGCTTCGGAGAAAATAAGACGAATTGCCAGTAGTTATAATAAAAATCGGGAAATATACTTAAAGCTCATTTAACAAAAACAAAACCAAAAAGTACCGATAAGAAAGAATGTGTTTACAAAGTTCCATGTGAGTGCGGTGAAATGTATATTGGAGAAACCAAACGACCACTAGAAGTTAGAATTAAGGAACATAAAACTCATACACAAAAAGGGAAAACGTCGAGATAAGGTATTGCAGAACACTCCTGGGATAAACAACATCATATAAAATGGTCCGAGGCTGCGGCAATATATATGGAACCCAACATGAAAAATTGAAAATTTATAGAAGCAGCTTACATTAAAAACAATAATGGAATCTTCAGTAAACCGAGTGTTGAGATACCTAATCTTTGGCAACTAATACTTTGTAATATCAAATCATTGAGGTGTGTACAGTGAAGCGAAACTTTTCGCTTCAATGAACACAATCCCCATATAAGCTCGTAGTCTTAAGACAAAACATTCAGTTTATCCTTGATAACGATTCGAGATACAACCTAATCAAAACGTCGTAAAAATAAATAAAAATAGAGACAATCAAGTCCGACAACCACATTTTAGTCAAGTTTATTATAGTTGGGATATAAAATATGGTTTATTGTTACACTTCACTGTAAATTTCAAGTACATCACTGAACTGAAATACTTCTTAAGTATTTGAATCATAATAATTAGGTTAGATTTTGTCAAAATTCAAACTACTATAAACCTTATTAAAATATGCATTTATTTTGACCGGAGAATCCAAAAATGCAATAATGTACAAGGAGTTTCATTTAGAAAAACACAACTTTGATACTTTCAGAGCTCTTGAGCCACCTTGTATAATAATTCTAAAAAGTAACCATATTAGATTTCCATATATCCCAAAAGTTAAACTTTTCGAAAGTCACGTATTTTGGTTGCAATATTCCGTGCCGTATATATTTATGGAATTTGGTAAACAATGGTGTAAGAGGCATTACACAGAGTAAAATCCATATTTATTTTAAATTGTGTTTATTATTGCACGTTTGTTTTTTCACGCACGAACAAAATTTGCGGCAAGGTGTGCCCCAACGATTGCACCGACATGCTTTCGTACTGCAAACTGAACAATTAGAACAAACCATTATTAATCTGCAGAGTATTAATATTTTCTGGAATTAAAAGATCGTCTTCTAGGACGAAGCCAAATAAAGTTGGGTCTAATGTATCCGTATATAATGTTAAACCATGTATCTGAATAAATACGACGTAAAACGCCCTCAGAATATGTAGTTATTAAAGATCTTTTTTGCTTAAAATTACTCAAAAAATACGATCCAATAGTTGGTTTTGCGAAAATTACATTTTTAGAGTTTAAACAATTATTTGTTTATAACAAACTTATTCCCATCCGGACAAAATTCCACTCAACAAATTATTGTTCAGAGACTCAAAATACATAAAAAAAAAAATTGGGTGGGTCCATATAAATTAAAGGGACTGCAGACCCCTTAACCCCTACACTATAAATAGATTTCCCAAAATGTCTGTAGATATGTGTGTTGTCGCCGTTCTCTTAAATATCCTTCAGAACACGTAAGTCTTTAAAAATAAACATATAAAAGCAATTATATTTAAATTAAACATTTTATATGGTTGAAAATACTTAATTTTATAAAATAGAATATATAAACATAAATTAAAGTTACAAACTCAACTCTAAATGAAGATAAGTTTGCAACAGTGTTCGTGAATCTCTTTAATACACATTTCTTCTTAATTTGTTTGTCTATTTAATGACTGTAATACTATCAACTCTAGGATTTTTCGGTTTGTCCTGTCTTCCATACCACGCCTTATATAATTTAATATTACAAATAATTCTTAATGACAAAAAATAAATCAGTTCCACCATGGACAACAAGGAAAAGCCTATAAACAATCCTAAAAGTCCACCAACGTTTGCCAGAAAATCAAATGTACCGTAAAGTTCGCTTCTTTGTTGAGGAATGAAAGTGTTTTGCTTGAAATAAACTTGGAGTTGTGATGAGGACATCCTGAAAATAAACAACAAAATATTAATTTTAATTTATTGTGTCATTTCTATTTCTCTCGAGCAGCTGCCTAGAACCACAGATTATTATAGCTATAGCGTTTATCTATTCTAAATCCTTGCTAGCACTGTAAACACCACGCACGTGTAAAATAAATGTACTGTAATAAAAACCATGCTATTCATTATATTGGGGAAAGTTCAACAACAATAACAGGGAATAACGCTGTCGCCGTGGGAAAATTATACGGGCTAAATATAATCGGTTATCTCTCACTGACAAGGGTAGAAGCAATTCGCATAGCTTTCCGAATTTATATCGACATAAGTAGTTGAATGAAACAAATAGTAGAAAGAGACAGAATGATAGTATTATGTTTGAAACTCACCTAACTGATCCAATTCGTGTCAACTGATTATAATCTCTGAATGTCTGCGATACTATTGGGCTGTTCATATCTCAACAGTATGAGCGTACTGTTTAAAGATGTTTCCCAATGGCCAGTGCTGGTTATGGATTTAACATAAATACTTGTGACCATAATAGCTGAGTATCTTACTTTTAAATAGTTAAGTCTAATATAAATGTTTTCATTAACATAACTTATAAAAAATTTAAGAAATAACAATTTGTAAGATATTTGAAACCTTTATTTTAAGAAGTAACATTAAATTTTATATTCAAATAATGTAAAATGCAACATTTTACTTCCTTACGCTGTGTTAAACACTATACTACACTATCTTCTTCTTTAGTAGCCCTACAACCCGGGGCGGGTCTTGGCTGACGGCACAACTTGCTTCCATCTCACACGGTCGTCCATGATAGTTGGGTCAGTGGGTAACCCCATTGTTCTTAAATCTGACCATATGTTATCTCTCTATCGCATTCTTGGGCGTCCTAAGGATCATTTTCCTGTCGGGGACTCCTCCCAAATTAAGTTGGTAAGGCGGTTATTAGGGAGCCTATGGACATGGTCAGCCCATCTTACGCATTGGAATTTAATTTCCTGTACTATGTCGCTAGCGTTATATATCTGTTTGATCTCGACATTTGTTCTTATTCGGTATTGATTAGTATTGGGGTCGTGATAGGGTCCGAAAATCCTTCTAAGGATTTTCCTGTCAAAACATCAAAGTTTCATTTCCATTGCTTTTGTCAGCGTCCATGTCTCACAGCCATACATGAGCACTGGTTCGTGTTAAGTTCTGGGATTTGATGGTGTTGTTGAGACTATACATACATCTGTCTGCTGCTTGAATTCTCCCTTTTATCTCGTCTGTGATATCGTTATCTGCGGTGCTTGTCGCTCCGAGATATTTAAAACGCTCCACTCTTTCAAAGTTATATGTGTCTATTGTTACATTTTGTCCTATTCAATCTCGATTCTTTTGTCTGTTTATGCACATGTATTTGGTTTTCTCCTCATTGACCATTAGACCGGTTTTCCTTGCCACTATCTCTATTTTGTTGAAAATTTCCTTTACATTGGTGACGGTGTTTCCAACAATATCAATGTCGTCCGCGTATTTTAGTAGTAATTTTGGTCCATTTACTGTTATTAGTTCTGTTCTAAGTGTTCTCACTATTTTTTCCAGGGTTATATTAAAGAGGAGCGGTGACAGTGCATCTCCTTGTTTTAGGCCACTGTTTATTTCAAACGATTCTGAGAGTTGGTTACCTATTCGTACCCTAAATCTACAGCCATTTACGCATACTTTGGCGAGGTGGATCAGTTTTTTTGGAATCGAAAGTTCTGCCATTGCATTCCACAGTTGACCCCTTTTAATGCTGTCGAATGCTTGTCGGAAATCGATGAAAAGATTGTGGATAGTTCTATTGAATTCTCATCCTTTTTCAAGTAGCTGCCTTATAGTAAAGATCTGATTTCTAGTCGATCTATTTTTCCTGAATCCGGCTTGGTATTTCCCTAGGAAATTTTCTACAAAAGGCGTTGGTCTACTTAATAGGATATTCGATAAGATTTTGTATGCCGTGTTAAGTAGGGAGATTCCTCTATAGTTGGAGCACTTGGTTTTGTTTCCCTTTTTATGGATAGGGATTATTTGCTTTCGTGCCCTTTTGCTGACATTTTCTCTTCTTTCCATATAAGTGTGATTAGTGTGTGTAATTGTCTACGTAAAACCTCCCCTCCGTATTTGAGAAATTCGGCCGGTATATTGTCGGAGCCTGGGGATTTTGCTTTTTTTAATTTGTTAATTGCTTGTACTGTTTCTTCTATTGTTGGGTCCTCTACCGGTGGGTCCACCCCAATATATATATCCTCTCTATGTTCTTCCTCTTGATGTATGTTTAGTAGACTTTGGAAATATCCTTGCCATGTTTGGAGTATCTTCTCTTCGTTGATTATGAGTTCATCATTATTCTTTGTAAGTATACACAGAGTTAGGTCTGAAGCCTTTCTTCTCATTTGACACCGATTTGTAGAATGCTCGACTGTTTGAGTTTTGTCTATTCCTTTCCATTTCCTCATATTGCTGTTTTTCATATTCCCTTTTCTTTGGTCTAATTAGTTTTCTTGTTTCTCGTCGGGATGTTGTATATCTTTCTTTGTGTTCTGTTGTTTATTGTTGAATCATAATGTTTCGTTTCTTCTGTCTCTCTTGTAGTTTTTCTTGGCATTCTTTATCAAACCATTTTCTTGATCTCTTCCTGCTTTTTCCGATCATTAGTTCTGCTGTATCTGTAATTGTTTCTTCCGTTTGTTTCCATAGTCTTTCGATATCATTACTCTGGTCTATTTTATTTAGTTGTTGTTTCATTTCCTGTGCGTAACTTTCGCGGCTTTCCTTATTTTGCATTTTTTCGATGTTCCATTGTCCCAATGCTTCGTTCGTTTTAAGTTTCGGTGACGATATTCTCATCCTAATTTTTGCTCTCACTAGATAATGGTCTGTATCTCCATCTAAACGCCTGAGGCTTCTTACATCCAGCACATTGCTTCCATGTCTAGCATCGACAACTACGTGGTCAATTTGGTTCCGTATGATGTTATCGTTGGAGACCCAAGTCTGTTTGTGAATGTCTTTATGTTGAAACATAGTAGACTTCACAAGCATATTGTTAGCTGATGCTAGCTCTATGAGCCTCTGTCCATTGTCGCTTGAGATATTGTGGAGGCTGTGTTGTCCTATTGTCGGTCTTAGGTTAGGTTCTTTGCCAATTTTTGCGTTACTACACTATAATTAAATAAATATTATTCTTCTTCTTCTTCATGTGCCCTGTCCGTTGCGAACGTTGGCTATTATCATGGCAATCTTGATTTTGTTTGCGACGCTCCTGAACAGTTCGGCGGATGATAGTCCAAATCATTGACGTAAGTTTCGGAGCCATGAGTGTCTTTTTCTTCCGGGTCCGCGTTTGCTATCTATCTTTCCTTGGAGTATTAGCTGAAGGAGACGGTATTTGTTATGCCTCATTACATGACCAAGATATTCTAGCTTCCTCCTCTTGATCGTCGGTATAATTTCCTTTTCTTTCCGTATACGGCGAACTATCTCCACGTTGGTGATGTGTTCAGTCCAGGATATTTTCAGGATACGTCGATACACCCACATTTCAAACGCTTCCAGCCTCTTCAATAGAGTTTCCGTCACTGTCCATGCTTCCGCGCCATACAGCAAGACAGGAAATACGTAGCATTTAGCAAGTCTTACTTTTAATGGAAGAGATATGTCACCATTCATGAACAAACTTCTCATTCTGTTAAAGGTCGCTCTGGCTTTTTCAATTCTAGATCGTATTTCGGTGGTTTGGTCCCATCTTGTGTTAACAACTGTGCCGAGGTATATATATGAGTCGACATGCGCTATTATTTTATTATCTATTATCAATTGTCTGGCTGGTTGTTGATTTTTGCTAATTAGCATCCATTTTGTTTTATTTATATTTAGATCGAGTCCTTTTTCCTTGCTAGCTTTCTGGACCTTTTCCATGAGACATTGTAACTCATCTATGCTGTTGGCAAGTATAACTGTATCATCAGCGTATCTTATGTTATTTATTATCTCTCCATTTACTTTGATGCCTACGTCAGTTTCTTCCAGTGCTTTTCTAAAAATTTGTTCTGAATAGATATTGAAAAGTAGAGGAGACAGGATACATCCTTGTCGTACGCCTTTCTTAATTTGGACGTTTTCAGTGAGCATATTGCCTATTTTCACCCTAGCCGTTTGTCCCCAATAGAGATTTGCCACAATTCGGATGTCCTTGTAGTCAACACCTATGTTTTGGAGCGTTTGTAATAGTTGGTCATGTCTCACATTGTCAAATGCTTTAGAGTAGTCGATAAAGCACATGTAGACATCTTTATTCATATCTCTGCACCGCTGTAATAGTACTTGCAGGCAAAATATAGCCTCTCTTGTGCCGAGAGCATTTCGGAACTCAAATTGTGACTCGCTTATGTTTTCTTCGCATTTATTGTATATTCTGTTGTATATGACTTTGGTCAGGACTTTGGTAATATGGTTAATGAGACTTATCAGCCTGTGTTGATCACAAAGTTTGGTGTACGGCTTTTTAGGTATGGCAATGAAGGTTGATTGGAGCCAGTTTTCCGGAATTTCGCCGCTGTCATATATGTTGTTTAAAAGTGAAGTCAGAGTATCCAAGAATTGATTATCCATTTCGCACAGCATCTTTAGAATTTCGCCATGAATGTTATCTGGGCCTGGAGTTTTATTATTTTTGAGAGACCATATGGCTTTCTGTACCTCTGACTTAAGAATGGGAGGTCCGGTTTCGATGTTTTTAATGGTATATTCATAATGGCGGTCTGATGCAAAAAGTTCTTCCACATATAATTTCCATGTTTCGAGTATCTTCGACGGCTCTGATGTAAGGTTACCGTCAGCATCAGCTATGGACGTAGCTGTACCATTATAATTTGTCTTCTTTGTCATTTCTTTGATCTTCCTATGCATGTTTTGATAATCATATTTCTTCTCGCATTGCTCGATCTCTATACATTTTGCAGACAACCATCCTTCTTTCGCCTTTCTAATTTGTGTTTTTATTTTTTTGTGTATTTCGTGATATTTTAATTTGTTCTTATTTTTATATTTTCTTCGTTCTTCCATCATATCAAGGATATCTTCCGTCATCCAATCCTTCTTCTTCTCTCTATCGTGTATTAATAGTTGCGTGCATGTTGTGTGGATAGCCTGTTCAATCTTGTCCCATCTTGATAGTGGTTCTGATGTATGTTCGTTAATTTTGTCTATTTCTTTGTTTAGAGAATCTTGTACCTGTTGTTTAATTTTGACATCAGAGAGCTTTCCTATGTTTATTTTCTTGTTATTGATTTTCTTCTTAACACGCTTTAATCTGACTTCGATTTTGCAGACAACTGGGTTGTGGTCCGACGGAACATCGGCCCCCGGGTAGGTTTTTGATGATTTAATAGCGTTCTTGTATCTTACTGGTACACCTATGTAGTCTATCTGATTTCTTACGATGTTTTCTGGTGTGTCTGCTGGCGACTTCCATGTGTATATTCTGCGAGCGGGTAACCTGAACAAGGTATTAGTTAGAATCATATTATGTTCTTGACAAAAGCGAATGAGGCGATCTCCGCGGTCGTTTCTCTCTCCCAGTCCAAAACTTCCCACCACATTGTCCACTTTGCCCCTGCCCACTTTTGCGTTGAAATCACCCATTACAATATTTATCTCGTGCTTATTGATCATCCTGATTAGTTGGTCTATTTGATCATAGAATTCCTCGATGGCTGCTTCATCCTTGTCTGCAGTGGGTGCATATATCTGGATTATATTTAGATCTACCGGGGTTGCATGCAGCTGCAGAAGTATCATCCTGTCAGAGAGCGGAGTGAAGGCTTTTACTGCTTTCTTAATGTGCGGTGCGACTATTATTCCCACTCCGTTTCTATGCTGTGACGTGTTATTGCCGGAATAGTAAACCATGTAATCCTGAATTGTGCAGTGCCCAGAGCCGAGCCAACGGGTTTCACTAACTCCCATGATATCTAAATATTATTATGATTATAATTTATTAGGACATATAAATTTGAAACCTACAGGTCAATGAAAGAGGGTCCTTCAAAATAAAAACCTTATTTATAGTACATTTGATCTTCAAGTCCCTACAAATCTTTACAAAATAAAAAAAGTATATTAAAAGGTTGAATGTTAGATCTGCCAGTATCATTAATGGAGGTTTTATGGCTGGCCTATGGTTTCAGTCCCTGATCGTACACAGCTCCTCTATCACCCATCAAATTTCAGGTTTTCTTTCACACTTAGTTGTCAGGAAATGAAGTCTTGCAGTAAGAGGCTAGATGTTTAGTGAATTGATACAATAATTGATTGGATGGTTTATGTAGTGGATTTTAGTCATACTATATAGAGCTGCGGTTTCAACCGTTTCAAGGTTTATCAGTGCTGGCTTTCTGCAATTACTCTGTGTAGGAGGCATGTATTCCAATTAAAGTCAGCATATTAGACCTCTAAGGTATTTGGTCTCTGTATACATTTTTGTTTAACAATTCTAACGTGCGAAATTAAGATAATTTTGTGGTCTATATTTACACCTAAATATTTGACTGATTCCTTGGTGCATATTACTTGGTTGTTAAATAATATAAAATAAATTTAATCCAGGAAAAAAACAAATATTTTAATGACAATCAATAACAATGACATTTTTTTGACTTTTCACTGTTACTTTGACGTGCCAAAACGTCACTTTCACCAATGTAACGCCGAGCATACTCCGAACATTTTCCGTTTGACGGCTCCATTACAATCTATCATCCATTTTATTTTAAGAAATCCGTGGTAAACATAGACACGAAGAGAATTCATACTACCTTCACCATGTTGTCAAGATATATTCGTCAAAAATTACAACATTGTGTACCAATTTGCCAACTTTATGATGTAATGTCGTACAACGCTATTTTTCTTGACAACATCATATTGAGTTCTTAACATACTGCCTATGATGAATGAGTATCAACGAATACCGATGTTATCCACGAAAATTTTTAATATTTCAAAAGTGGACGTAGAAGGGTCAGCAGTAGGACTTGTATGTTCACTGCAAAACCTGATAATATTTTTATTTATGTTTGGAAAAGTGTTAAGAAATAGAGCTGATTGTCTTATTTTTTGGTATATACACTGATTCAATGCTATCTTGTTCCAAACAGGGCAATGTAACCAAACTAGCAAATTACAAACTTATTTGTACCAATAGTATTAAAGATTTTTGAAAAAGAATTTATAGGAAAATCTGTTGAATATTTGGAAAAATCAGTTAATATACTTTTCAATGAGGTAAATCAATGAATGGATATTTTTTTTACTTCCAAAAGGCTTTCGACACTATAAACCGTTCATTGGTGTTGGAGAATCTGAATAAGTAATTGATTCAAAGGGCCAACTTTAAACTATATCCAATCTTAGAGAAAGGAATAAATCAAGTCAAAAGGAAAGCATCTTGTATATCATATGTATATTAATTATCTTTCACTGTTTAATAATAGAAGTTTTGCAAGTCTCTTTGTAATAATTGATGATCAAAGTGAGGATATTTTGTGTGAAGTTGCAACTGAATATGTGAGGCAGATTTCAACTTGGTCATGACAAAATCGTGTAAACGCCATAAAATAAGATTTTATTGTAAAGAACTAAAACTTTCACGGCTTTGGTCAAGTTAAAAAGCATGATTCTTGGGTTTAGATCATGTCACATTGGAATTATTATCCGACGTTTCGCCTATGATTGCATGAGGCATCTTCAGAGATCTTTACTCCACAAGATTAGAATACCGAATGACCATTGAGGTGCAACATCCCGGTATTTATACCCGTGATCCGGTCTTCTGTTTGTAATTGGTATTACGTCCCCGCCGGCGATGGTGAATGGGTGAACTGAGTAGCTCAGGAACCATCGCTGCCGGTCCCAAGCCCGGATAAAGGAGGAGGGTTGAGCATGGGGCTAACAACCCTATCTCGTAAAAGAAAACGTGTTATGAAACAAAACGAAAAGCCTCGGACTAGGACTGATTACAGGAAACGACTCCGGCAAAGATCACGGAATATGAATTTTGGAACCTGGAATGTACTCAGTTGGTACAGACCAGGAGCAGCAAAAAGGACGATCCAACAGTTGGATAAAAACCGAATGGACATCATAGCACTACAAGAAATTCGATGGCCCGATACTGGAAACATTACTATTGACAGATATACAATCTTTTACAGTGGCAATAAAGATGGTCGGCACGAGTTTGGTACAGGCTTCGCCGTGAAAGAACATCTAACGAACCTGATAATATCTTTCAAACCCATAAATGAACGGCTTTGCTACTTGCGAGTAAAAGGCAAATGGTGGAACTACTCCCTACTAGCGGTACACGCACCAACAGAGGAAAAGGAGGACGACATAAAGGATGAATTTTACGAAGAACTGGAAAACACAGTTAGTGGAATACCTAAACAAGATATGTTAATAATTCTAGGGGATTTCAACGCCAAACTAGGAAAAGAACCAGCATACCTACCGCATGTTGGACCCCACAGTCTGCATGCTGAATCTAACGATAATGGCCAACGCCTGGTAGGATTCGCAGCAGCTCACAATCTAAAAGTAGTATCAACAATGTTCGAACACAAGAACATCCACAAGGAAACATGGATTTCGAATGATAACAGAACAAGAAACCAGATAGACCACGTTTTAGTCAACTCACGGTATGCGGGAAATGTAATGGACGTAAAAAGCCGAAGAGGAGCCGATGCAGACTCAGATCATTTTCTGGTACTTGCAAAAATGAGGATAAGAATTAAAAATACAAGGAAAACACAACAAATAACTGATAGCATACGATGGGAAACTAATAAATTAAAAAACGAAGAAACACGGAAAAAGTACCAGGCGGAAATACAAAACAGACTGCTACAAAATAGAACGGATAACGACAGTGTAGAAACAAGATGGGACACTTTAAAATCGATTATTGAATCAGCCACAGAAAAATAACTGGGAAAAAGAAGAAAAGCAGAGAAAAAGAATTGGTATGACAAAGACTGTGAGGATGCAGTAAACAGAAGGAATGAAAGAAGAATAAAAATGCTAGAGCTTCCCAATAATGAAAACATCGAATCATTCAAAAGAAGCAGAAATGAAGCAAGGAAATTAATTAGTCAAAAGAAAAGAGCAGCCCAAAGAGAAACGCTGGAACGGGTGGAAGAAAACGCGTTTGGAAATAGCAGAAGGTTTTTCAGTGAACTAGCCAATATGAGAAATGGGTACAGACCTACACCCGGTAGCATCATAAGAAAAGAAAATAACAACGAACTAGTAACAGATGCAACTGAAATACTAAAAATATGGCAAGAATACTTCAACAAGCTGCTGAATACAAACAATCAGGGGGAAATAACGCGCATAACCTACCAAACAGCAGAAATCCAAGATAATGAACCCTCTATACAGGAAACTATAGGCGCCATTAACCGGCTCAAAAATAATAAAGCACCTGGTTGCGATAATTTGCCGGCAGAACTATTGAAAAATGGGGGAACACATCTCCATAAAGAAATACACAAATTAATAGTAGATATATGGAACACTGGAATAATACCTGAAGAGTGGAAGAAAGGTATAATTGTCCCCATCCACAAGAAAGGGGATCGATTAAATTGTTCAAACTATAGAGGGATAACACTATTAAACTCAGCGTACAAAATATTATCTAATATATTATTGAAGCGAATATCACCCTATGCTGAAGAGAACATCGGTGACTACCAATGCGGCTTTAGGCCTAACAGATCCACGGTGGACCAAATATTCACAATACGCCAACTCCTGGAAAAAAGCTGGGAATTCAACAGAGATGTACACCAATTATTCATCGACTTCAAACAGGCCTATGACACCATAATACGAGAGAGTATCTGGATTGCCATGGAAAGCATGGGGATACCAAAAAAACTTATTAGTCTAACGAAACTATGTGTCAACAATACCGAATTATGTGTAAAAATAGGAAACCAAGTCTCTAGCAATTTCACAGTTCGAAGTGGTCTGAAGCAGGGGGACGGATTATCTCCACTTCTGTTCAATATCGTACTCGACATGGTAATCAAGAAAGCGAACATTAATACCGAAATATTCACAAATCAGGGACCACAAATGTTGCTAGCCTTTGCAGATGATATTGACACAATAGGACAAAATACTGTAAGAGTCAAGGAAAGTTTCCTACAAATCGAAAAGGAGAGTCAGAAAGTGGGCCTTAAAATTAATGAAGATAAGACCAAATATATGCATGTAGCACGCAATCTCCGCAGAGATAGAATCAGACAAAACGTAACAATGGAGGACTATAATTTCGAGAATGTCCAAAAATTCAAATATTTGGGAACTGTCATAACATCGGATAACGACATGACAGAAGAAATAAAAGCCAGAATACAGAGTGGTAATAGATGCTTCTTTTCTCTGCAAACGCTGATAAAATCAAAAATCTTGTCAAGGTCCTCAAAGATAAAAATCTACCAAACAATAATAAAACCAGTGGTATGCTACGGGTGTGAGACATGGACCCTCACAAGGCATAACGAACTTCTGCTTAAATGTTTTGAGCGAAAAATGCTAAGGAGAATATTTGGTCCTGTACAAGACCCAATTACGGGACAATACCGCATAAGAAGTAATGCTGAACTAGAGATGTTGTACCATAGCCCAAATATAATAAAAACAATAAAATCCCAGCGACTGAGATGGGCAGGACACGTCCAGAGATCCCCTGACAACCGACTAATTAACATGGTATGGAATCAAAACCCAACAGGAACTAGACCCCTTGGACGACCAAAATTAAGGTGGAGAGATAATATAGCCAAAGACCTACAAACTATGAGTGTCGACAACTGGAGAGAAGCCATGATGGACAGAGACCAGTGGAGGCAAATCGTTTCTGCAGCAAAAACCCACGTAGGGTTGTAGCGCTACTAGATAGATAGATAGATTACGTCCCTTGGTGACTTCAAATATTGTCAAATTTTCTTACACGTATTGAAAATTGTCCGGATGTTTGATTTTCGAAGCAATTTGGCAATCTTGTCAGTGGTTCCGTGTATGTAAGGCAAGACAACACTGTCTATAGGTGATACACTTACAACATTTTATTAAGTAGTTAGGTTTTTATGTTTATTAATAGAACGTCTAATATCTCCAATGCAATATCCATTGCCTCGCAGAACATTAGTCAGTTTTTCTGTTTCTGATTTCAATGATTGCTCGTTACATATTGAAAGTGCTCTGAGTACCAAAGAGTTAATGACCGATTGTTTTTGAGGACACAGAATGTCCTAATTTGTTATTCTCTTTCATTTGTACTAATACATACGAGAAAAGGAAGGGCACCCCTTGATTCAGTTTACCACTGTGACGTCACATCAGTCAAGTGACAAGTATTGGCGTTTCGGAGGTAAATGTTAAACGGAATTTAAAAGTTACAATTTTTAAAGTAATAGTTGTATTAAAGAAAAATTTTAAATATTTTCGGCTACATTAGATACTTATGCATGGTTTTAAACACTTTCCTACTTGAAAATTGTTCTAGCTAGGTCTAGGGACAGCTTATATGGACAGATAGGAAATGTTCTTGCTTATCTACTAAATGAATCAACAACGTAGCACATCGTATTTTAAAAAATTAAGTTTTTTTTTAAATTTCTTGATAAAGCTCAAATGTTATTTTCCCACAATTCATTATCGAGCCCAATAATATCAAAGGCCACAACCGGAATTCCAAGTTTCACTATTTTATTTTTGAAAGCATATTAAATTTTAGGCGATACACTGTCAAAGGTCAAAATTTGGAAAAACTATTTTTTTCCTCAAAAACGACTAAAGTAGGGCAAATTAACTTTGAGTAAAAGTTATCGGAAATGAAGAAAGAAATACAAAAAAAAATAACATACAGAGTGATCCACTTAAAATAAGTAAGTTTCAGACAACTTCCCTTAACACTCGAAGTTGCACAAGATCGTCTGAAGAGGGTGTCACCGAAAATCCCATTATACAAATTACCCAAATTATTACCTAACAGATATATAAAAATACAGGGTGATTCAAAAATCGATCACGAAACTTAAGGTGGTGATTCTACTTGACAAAATAAGGGTAGAGCTTCATATAATTTTTTTTCAAAATGTCATTCGTTTTCGAGTTACAAGCCGTCCAAGTTCAAGTTTTTATTTTTTGTTTTTTGAATTACTCGCTTACAGGAAAACCGATTTGACTAATATTTGAAAGATAGGCTAAGTCTTCTGCGCTTCATCATTTTAGTAACAATTCACATTGATTGTTTGCCGCTAGAGGGCACTTTACCTACATTGAAAATTGTTATTTGTCATAATTTTTTAGTGTTGACAGCTACAGTAGTTTTTGGCATAATTTCTGAAAGACTGATGCCAGGCCTTTAAAAAAGGTGCTCTTTATTTACATCGCTAAACCCAACGGTTTAGACGTAAATCACCCTTAAAAATTAAGTGGTAAATTTACTTTTCTCATTTCATTACCACCAGCTACCAGGTAAATAGCTATCAAAGTATACTAGAGCTGTCAGTTTAACATCAAATAAATTCGCTTTTTAAACTATTTAATTTATAATCTTAAAATAACTAATAATGGCTAATCACCAATATTCAAATATCGAATATTGTGATATCCATTTTTGTTATGGAAAAGCAAATGGTAATGCAGAGTTGCCAAGAAGATATTATATGGAGAGTTATCCGGAAAGAAATATCCCTCATGCTCAAACATTTTCCAGTGTGCACAGGAGGCTTGCGGAATGTGGTTCCTTTAAAAGTTATAATGGAAATAGGGGAAGACCTAGAACTGCTAGAAACGTGCAACAAGAAGAAAGAGTGCTTGAAATTATTGAAGATAATCCAGGTATTAGTACTAGAAAAATTGGGAATGAAGTGCGGCTCTGTCAGGCTAGTTCATGGAGGATACTAAGAGAAGAACAACTCTACCCGTTTCATTCAAAAAAGGTGCAGGCTCTTTATGACGATGATCGGCCGAGACGGTTGGAAATGTGCAATCAGATCCTAGCTAAGTATGAACACGATAATCGATTAATTGGCGTCATATTATTCACTGATGAAGCTGGTTTCACTCGTGATGGCATAACAAATCTACACAACATCCACACATATGCTTACGAGAACCCAAACAATGTGGTAGAAACGAAACATCAGCGTAGATTTTCACTAAATGTGTGGGCAGGGATAATAGGAGATTACCTTATTGGTCCTCATTTCTTTGATGGCCCATTAACTGGTGACGTATACTTAGATTTTATCCAAAATCGTCTAACATTGTATCTGGAAGATGTGCCATTGGAAGTAAGGGCCAACATGTGGATCCTCCAAGACGGAGCTCCGCCCCACTTTAGTATACGTGTCCGACAGTATTTGAATGCAACGTATCCTGAGCGATGGATAGGACGAAGTGGACCATTGGCATGGGCAGCGAGGTCACCAGACCTTAATCCTATGGATTTTTTCTTTTGGGGTCATTTGAAACAATTGGTGTACGATATTCCAGTAATCAACGTCGAGGATCTTCGCTTCAGGATAATCGAAAAGTGCCAAATTATTAAAGAAACACCAGAAATTTTTCATCGAGTTAGGCGACATTTTTTGAAGAGTGTTAGGAAATGTATGGAAGAAAATGGGGGACATTTTGAGAATCTTTTTTAGTTTGTTTAGTACTGTTTCATTAATTTTTATCAATTAAATGTATATCGCAATAATCGATAATATGAATATTTACTGATTAGCCATTATTAGTTATTTTAAGATTATAAATTAAATAGTTTAAAAAGCGAATTTATTTGATGTTAAACTGACAGCTCTAGTATACTTTGATAGCTATTGACCTGGTAGCTGGTGGTAATGAAATGAGAAAAGTAAATTTACCACTTAATTTTTAAGGGTGATTTACGTCTAAACCGTTGGGTTTAGCGATGTAAATAAAGAGCACCTTTTTTAAAGGCCTGGCATCAGTCTTTCAGAAATTATGCCAAAAACTACTGTAGCTGTCAACACTAAAAAATTATGACAAAAAAAACAATTTTCAATGTAGGTAAAGTGCCCTCTAGCGGCAAACAATCAATGTGAATTGTTACTAAAATGATGAAGCGCAGAAGACTTAGCCTATCTTTCAAATATTAGTCAAATCGGTTTTCCTGTAAGCGAGTAATTCAAAAAACAAAAAATAAAAACTTGAACTTGGACGGCTTGTAACTCGAAAACGAATGACATTTTGAAAAAAAATTATATGAAGCTCTACCCTTATTTTGTCAAGTAGAATCACCCCCTTAAGTTTCGTGATCGATTTTTGAATCACCCTGTATATTTACGTATGAGAATTTAAAGAATTTAAGTATTTACCCTTCTATATCCTCAGTGACAACATCAATCCCCAAAGCAGCCATTTTCCTGGGCCAATCATAATCACTCTCAGTAATTTCTACGCTATATTCCATATTATTGCACATACCTGGGCAATCACAAACATGTCTCGACAACTTACTGAGATTCTTTTTAAAGTGTTTTTTAACACGCTCGTATTCCTTTTTGCGCACGTTTTCGTCGAGATGCCCTTTCAAAAATAGAAATGACAGCTGAGCTAAAATGGAAAAAAAATTCTATTTAATTATCGGGATAAAATGTTGTGAAAATTGATGCATTTACCTGTTACATTTTTTACGCAATCGAACTTTCCAATGCCGCATATAGGCATAGATTTTTTTCCTAAAATAAAAAACATTTGATTCAGTTAAGACTTTTTGGGATTTCGGTTGGTAATTGGATAAAAAAACGTTTGTTTCACTTTTCCAACGTTTTGCTTCATTTTAAAGCACTTTCAGTATTGTACAATAAAATTTACAAACCTACAATTGAAAACTTTAATCTCTTTTGTTTTTTAAACTTTAAGCAATTTTGTGATCTTTCATGATAAATCAAATATATTTATTTTAACCTCCTGTATATTATTGCATTTTTAGATTCTCTGATCAAAATAATTGCCTATTTTAATAAGGTTTATAGTGCCTAAACGTTAAGGGTTTTCAAATAATTTGAATTTTGACAAAATCTTAATCTAATTTTCATGTTTCCCATACTTAAGAAGTTTTTCAATTATGTACTCGAATTTTACAGTGAAGTATAACAATATATCATATTTTATATCCCAATTTTAATAAACTTGCTATATTATACAGGGTGTCCAAAAATTAAAACTAATCAAATAAGAAATGTAAGTGGCTATAACTTGATAAATTTAAATAGAAGGCTATACTTTTTAACTTACCAGAAATTGTACCTTTTAAATATCTATCTAAAGAAAATGTTTTTACTGTACTTGGTTCAGTGATCGAAAATCCCAGTATTAGTCAGAATCATATATTCGAAAATACTAATATTAGCCAAGCAAGTGTTTCAAGGATTCTTAACAAATACAGATTTCATTCTTATAAAATTCAGCTTTGTCAAGAGCTTCACGGATATGATTTTGACAACCGAACTGAATTCTGCTTGTGGGTGTTAGATAAAGTGGCAGAAAATGAACACTTTTTTGATCATGTGTTGTTTAGTGATGAATGTACTTTTCATAACAATGGTTTTGTGAGTAGACACAATACAGAGTTATGAGAAATCAGAATAGGTGACCACTTATGGTGTGGAGAAGATTACTGGGTCCATACTTAATTGGACCCTACTTTTTTGAAGGTCCTTCAAATGGTTTGATGTTTCGCCATTTTTTTTACACTTTCCAGTGTTATTAGAATATGTCCTTTTAAATATTAGAACAATAATATGACTTCAACTGGATAGAGCTCCGCCTCATTATCATCGCGAAGTTCGGCAATTTTTAAATGTCAACTTTTGAAACAGGTGGAGTGGGAGAGACGGATTTCAAAATTGATCTCCGGCCTTAACTGTACCAGATTTCTTTTTATGGGGATACAAAAAAGGAACTGTCTACAATGCGCCCCCCACAACACCACAGGATATGAAAATACGCCTAAGAGACGCTTTTCAAACTGTAATCCCGCAAATGTTGTCCTGAGTTAGCAATGGTTTCGAAAAAAGAATATGTAATTGTTTGGAAATGGACGGTCGACATTTTGAACATCTACTATAAATATTTTGCTTCTGTTTTGTGCTATCGTCAATATGTTATTACCATTATTGCTGTTATAGCCTGTTGGACGACTATAAATTGCGTTCCAAGTTTCTGAACATTTGTAAAGATATTCCTGATTATTATTCTTTTAGTTGTAAATTACCTGTCATTTCCAAATGCCATAGCCAACTAGATACATTAGAACATCTATTCAAAAAACACAAAATGGTGCAGAAAACCATTATTTGGCGTATTCTGTGAAAACACGAAGACTTAGCTATAGGTATTTAAAAGGGGTATTTTCTGGTAAGTCAAAAAGTATAGCGTTCCATTTAAATTAATCACGTCATAGCCACTTAAAGTTCTTATTTGAATAGTTTTAATTTTTGGACACCCTGTATAATATAGCGAGTTTATTATAATTGTAATATAAAATATGATTTATTGTTACACTTCACTGTAAATTTCGACTACATAACTGAAATGTTTCTAACACAGTTAACCATGCTAGTAGGTTATTGCCTGTTCATTGCCATCACATCTTCCGCTTTCATCGTTTGCTCTCTTACTTCGTTAAAATATACTTCTTAAATTTTTAAAACATGAAAATTAGGTTAGATTTTCTCAAAATTCAAATTATTTAAAAACCCTTAAGGTTTAGGTACTATAAACCATATTAAAATAGGCACTTATTTTGATTGGAGAATCTCAAAATGCAAAATTATACAGGGGGTTCCATTTAAAAAAAAACACACAACTTTGATACATTCAGAGCATTTAGGACACCCTGGATAACATGAAAATAATTTTAAAAAGTTACTATATTAGACCCCCCTTATATTCCAAAAGTAAAACTTTTTGAAAGTCACGTATTTTAGCCGCAATATTCCGTGCCATATACAGAGAGGATCAGAGTTGTATTTGCAGGAAATAAACTGTTTCAATATATTAGCTTTGTTCGCGGGTCACTTTCCGAACCGATTCAGAACTAGTACGGAACTAGTTCAGGATTGTCGTACAGCTCATGCCCAGTTATTAACCGGTTCAGGATTTTTTTCACCACGAACGATTTTGGAACTTTAAATCGTCTACGGTTTGAGTCTCATTATTTAACATACGGTGTTAAATGCTGATTAAACTAGTTGTTTTTGTTGTTTTAAATAACTTAGAACTGTTTTTATTAGGTTTTATTATTTGCATTATTTTAAAGAAATATTGAATTATAATTGTTGTTCTTATATAATATAAAGTCTAACTGAGAGTTCCTTTTAGAATAAAACATCTTGTTTTTTGCCGAATAGAATTTTTGATAAAAAATATATATATATTTTAACTGAAATCTATTGTTTGCTCTTTATTTTGTGCTTTTTATTTCCTCAAAATAATTAGCACTTCTAGGAATCTTAAATAACTCTAAAATTTCTTTAAAGTCCTCATCACAGGATAATAAATGATTTGACATAATGGGAGTATTCACTAAAAACATATTTTTTTAGGTTTAAACTAAAAGGTAAAAAACACTTTTTTAATTTATCAATTAAGATTCTAGGTAGATTAACAATAACTAAAGTAAAACCAATATAATATAATAAAATATATACTGGAACATCAAATGAAACAAATGACATAAACAAAAGAAAAACCTAGATAAAATAAAAACAATTGTCAAACAGTTGCACATTGCGGCTGCAGCATGAAAGCTGGCGCTGCATAAAATTCTGAACTTACAGTTCTTGTTCATTCTTTAGAACCGGCAGAACTGGTTCAGAATCGATTTGGAACCGAATTATTTTCTCCGCGAACATAAGACTGTCACTAAAAATTCAGAACTTTGTTATCCGCGAACGTTACTATTTCAACTGCGCATGCGTATTAGTTCAGAATCGGTTCTAAATCCTTTCCGCGAACAAAGCTATTATTTCTTCTTTCTCTGCTTGGCAGGAGAATAACATATAGGCAACTATTACGGCAGATAGATTGGATTTATTTCTTACTGAAATTTTTATTTTTAAAGTTTCGCACTGCTTCGGTGAATGCATAGATGTCGTTTCGACTGGCAACTTTTTTCAGTTTGGCATCGAAGTCAGCAGGTTAGTTTATATAGCAGTTATTTCCTGCGAATGTGGCTCTCGGTTCGATACAGCTCCAGTGACGAGACCACAAGGTGGTCGAAACGCGTATGAAGAGAGGAACCAGAGTCCTGTATTGGCAGGTAATAAACAGTTTCTACAAATTCCTTGCTCTTTCTCTATTTGAAAGGAGAATAACATAAAGGAAACTAAAAGCATCTTATATAATTGTGTATTTTCAAATCCCTGGGTGTAATTTTTTCGTCAAATTTAGTTCAATATCACCAATAAACAACTACTTACTGGGCATAAAATATTCCACACATCCACATGTATCCAAAGTCATATTTATTAAACATTCAGTCCTGCAATTGGCCTGCGCGTACTGAGCAAAATATTTAAGTTGCCTGTCGCTTTGAAAGTAACATTTTCTTTTTCTCATAGCGTACTGTCCCACTTCTTCCGAGGTAATTAACATGCCAGGTGAGATGGCTACACTGACGGACTTTTTTAGAGGAATCCGAAAATAGTGAGTGTGAACTGTGGGAAATCTATGGGGACTGTGAAGAACCACCTACAAATTATACAATAATTCTATATACGCCAAATCACTGTATGTCCAGTGGGTTTTCATAGCTGATGAAGAGACACGGCTCCCTCAAAAATTTTTATATGTATTTTGACCTCCTGATTACGAATATTGAGGCTGGGGTGGATCCCCGAAAATTGGCCAGGTAATTTGTTAGCAAAACAATTTTTAATAGTAAAAAAAAAATTATTTTTACATTCTTCGGCCAACGTATATATATATATATATATATATATATATATATATATATATATATATATATATATATATATATATATATATTAGTAGCTTTACTTGCAATTTGATTTTGAAATCAATTTCTGCTTCGATCAAGATGAAAATGAACCAAAAAAAAAAAATAGTAGTCACGTGCTTAGTATTATCTATAAAATTTTAATTTTTTTTCCAAATGTAATTCAAACTATCAAAAAAAGTTATTAGAAAAAGTTTCTCCAAATGTAATTTTTAGCCAATATGCAAAATTTCAGCTGTATAAGATAATTTAGATTTTTTTGTTAATTTTTCGTAAACTGCACCAGTGTAGTAAAATAAGACTCAACGCAATCTACATAAAACTTCTTAGTTTTGACAATGCTTCATCCCAGACATATTTTGTTCAAAGTAGTGCCATATGAAATAGGGCTATTAAAATTTGGTCACGTGATACAAAATTTATTTGTTTTTGACCCTGTATAAGGTAATTTCATAAAATAACTATTTTTTAAAACATAGTTTGTACCTAAAAGTAATACACATTACAATTAATTAATTTAATATTCAAATACCCAAAACAGTTTGTTATCAATTAAAAAGGTGGAATTTTAAATGCGTTTAATTTATATTATGATGTCTTTATTAGGAAATTTGAGTATTTTCAAATAAACTATTTTCTTAATATTAATGTTTATTACTTTTAGACACAAACTTCTTCTTCTTCTTCGAATGCCATGTGCTATGCCACACGTCGGCGACCATTTGTCCATCTCATGGTCACATTATAACTAGAGTGCCCTCCTCAGCCTGTCTAAATGTGGTTGCGGCGTCTGATATACCACACCAATTTCGTATATTGCGGAGCCAAGAGTGTCGTTTTCATCCTGGCCCCCGTCTGCCTTCAATTTTTCCCTGTAATATTAGCCTTGCTATGGAGTAGCGAGGTCCTCTTAATATATGCCCTAGATATGACTCTTTTCTTTGTTTTACAGTGTTCATTAGTTGTCTTTCTACGCCAGCTCCTCGTAGAACGGCATTGTTCATTATGTGAGAAGCCCAGGGGATGCGCACCATTGTTGGAATTTACAAAAAAATGGGCAAAAAAATCTAAATTATCTTATACAGCTGCAATTTTGTATATGGGTAAAAATTGCATTTAGAAAAACTGTTTCTAATAAGTTTTTTCGACATTTTGAGATATAATTCCAGTTCTGATTTTTTTTAGAAAAAAAATTAAAATTTGACAAATAATGTTAATCACGTGGTTATTTTTTTGGTTAATTTGCTTCTCGTTCGCAGCAGAAGTTGTTGCCGATGTCAAGTTTCGAATAAAGCTGTTAATAAAAAAATCCATATATATATATATATATATATATATATATATATATATATATATATATATATATATATATATATATATATACAGTGCCTTCATTTCAAAACGAACCATCCTTAATAACTTTGTTAAATAGAAAAATTTAAAAAAAAAGAAAAAACACGTCAATTTAGATATACAGGGGGAAGTTTAATTTTGCATTTGTTAAAAGTCTGTCAATCACCTCCTCACCTCCAGCTAACCTTACTTTGATATGTCAAATGGGAACCCCCACCTTGTGACACATCATTGTAAGCAGCATAAAATTATCTATCCAACCTTATAAAAAAAATTAAATCGGTTGACGTACAAGCGAACAGTGTGCAAAAATGTCTTGTAATAATGCATAATATATCGGCCTCGAACTTTAGTATGTCAAATGATTACCCTATAGTGTGATACATCATTTTAAAGGGCATACTATCTCCTATTTAGCCAATAAAAAAAAAATAAAATCTGTTGATGTACAAGCGAATAGTAAGAAAAGATGTGTGGTAATAATAGACACCTTATCACATTAAACTTTATTATGTCAAATGGCTACTTCATAGAGTAAAATATTATTTTAAATTTAAAATAAATATGTTTTTTAAAATAATAAACAGTTAAAATATTTGCGAGAAAAAAACTAAGCCTGTTTTAAAATTCATTGCAGTCTAATCAATCTAGTGTATTTATTTCAATGATATTTTTTGCGGTACCTGATAGGTACAAAAAATCACTGCAATAAATAAAATTTTTAAGATATTTAAACACCAGTTGTTTATTATTGTTAAAATTGTCATTGTGACGCCTAGTTGAAACGTGAATATAAATGGTGTATACGCTAGCCGAAAGAATAGAAATAATTTTTCTCTATGGAGCTGAAGATCGGTGCGCTCGTAGAACCGCCAGAGCATTTAACGAGAGGCATCAAGACAAAAACGTGGGCCATAAATATGTACTCGAATTGGTACGAAAGTTTGAAGAAACGGGATCCGTTTGTAATAAAGAATATATTGAGAAAAGGGTTGTAGATGAAGCATGCCAAATCGAGGTACTAGGACAGTTTGCAATAGATCCAACTTTATCCATCTCAAAGGTCGCAGATTTAACCAACATTTCTGCTGGCTCTGTGCATAAAGTTTTAAAACAAAATAAGTTTTTTTCCTACAAAATTCAAATTCTTCAAGAACTCAGAGAAGACGATTTTGATAGGAGAATTCAATTTTGCGAATTAATGTGCCAACGAATTGACGAGGACCCCCATTTACCTAAGAATATCCGCTTTAGTGATATCAACTTTTTTTCTAAATGGACTGGTTAACAGACATAACTGCAGATACTGGGATAATGAAAATCCGCACCTTTTCCGAGAAGGGCATACTCAATATCCCGAAAAAATTAACGTGTGGGCAGGAATTTATGGCAATGAAATCATCGGGCCATTTTTTTTGGAAGATAATTTAACTGGGCAAATTTATTTAAACCTTTTAGAAAACACAATATACCCTGCCATTGTGCAATCTTTAGAAAATCAAGTGGATGAAAATGCTGTTATGGTACTAAATGAAAATAATTTGCATTTCCAGCAAGATGGAGCTCCCCCGCACTACGCTTTGGCAATTCGAGAGTGGCTTGATGAACATTTTCCAGGGACGTGGATTGGCAGACGTGGTGCAATTGAATGGCCAGCACGGTCTCCAGACCTAACCCCTCTAGACTTTTTTCTTTGGGGGTATTTAAAAAGCAAGGTTTATAAAACCCCACCTGAAAATATTGACGATTTAAAAGATCGAATTGTTCGGGAATGTAGAGGAATTAGCAGAGAAACCCTTGCCAATGTTCATGGGGAATTTCAAAATAGGCTTTTTTATTGTCTCGCTAATAACGGCGCACATTTTGAACATTTAATAAAATAATTTTCTTCAACTGAATAAAACTGAATAAACTGCTTATATTTAACACACATTTTTGCATCCTAATTGTCTATAACGTCTATTAACTTAATTTTTTTTGACATCGTTGGATAGCAGATCGTACGTCCTTTAAAATGATGTATCACACTATAGGGTAATCATTTGACATACCAAAGTTCGAGGCCGATATATTATGCATTATTACAAGACATTTTTGCACACTATTCGCTTGTACGTCAACCGATTTAATTTTTTTTTATACGGTTGGATAGACAATTTTATGCTGCTTACAATGATGTGTCACAAGGTGGGGGTTCCCATTTGACATATCAAAGTGAGGTTAGCTGGAGTTAAGGAGGTGATTGACAGACTTTTAACAAATGCAAAATTAAACTTCCCCCTGTATATCTAAATTGACGTGTTTTTTCTTTTTTTTAAATTTTTCTATTTAAGAAAGTTATTAAGGATGGTTCGTTTTGAAATGAAGGCACTGTATATATATATATATATATATATATATATATATATATATATATATATATATATATATATATATATATATGTTTATGCGGCTTTCACGGATTCTTCCGTGTGAGATGCAATAGCAGTGGATAATATCCACATTATGCCGTTGTAGTGCTGAAATCACATTCAGCAAACGTACAACTATATGCAGCTCCGTGTATAGAATGAAGTAAAATACGAACAGTAAATGCAAACTTCTCTTCACCTCATTCTTTCTGTGGTAAAGGTTGCACAGTTAGAATAAATTGTTATAAAGCGCAATTTATCCTATTCCAACCACCATCGAGATGATGGCCTACCTGTACCACCATACCAAGAAGAAAGTCAAAACTTACCCTCCCCGCCACAGTGATACGGCAGAAATACATGTTTCGTCTCTACTAGACTCATCAGGGTACCGACATGCACCTGGCTGTGCAAAGGACAGATCGGAAGGAAGCATGCAAATACTGAACGCGGCTTCGCCGACCTCCCACCGGATGGCCTATATATGTTTATGCGGCTTTCACGGATTCCTCCGTGTGAGATGCGTTCAGTATTGGCATGCTTCCTTCCGATCTGTCCTTTGCACAGCCAAGTGCATGTCGGTACCCTGATGAGTCTAGTAGAGACGAAACATTATCTCTGCCGTATCACTGTGGCGGGGAGGGTAAGTTTTGACATTCTTCTTGGTAGGCTATCATCAGGTGGTTGGAATAAGATAAATTGCGGTTTATAACAATTTGTTCTAACTGTGCAACCTTTAACACAGAAAGGATAAGATGGAGAGAAGTTTGCATTTACTGTTCGTATTTTACTTCATATACATACATACATATATATATATATATATATATATATATATATATATATATATATATATATATATATATATATATATATATGGTGTTGCAGCCTTGTATGGCTACGGTTTGAAGAAAACCCTTTTTTTGTTAGTCAAGCTTTCGAGTATTTATTATGCTCTACATCAGGACAATCTACAATTAATATATTAATTAATATTAAATTAACTAATTATATTTTAAAGGAAACTTACCAATGTGGATTTAAGTTGAAAACAGGAAAAACATTACTCAATAGAAAATTGAAAAATAACAGTTAATAATTATACATTACATTTTTCCTCAACACAATGGAAGAGATCGACATTTGACAAATTAAGAAATTTGGTTTTTTACATTTACATCTTTTATATATTTATTAGTTTTATGCACATGTCGACTGGCGTGTCCTAAGCTTATGAAAAAGTGTAACAAAGATAAACCTATAGAACTGATATAAAACGAAAAAAGAGGAGATGAAAATATTAAAATATGTCGAATAAGGATAGATCTATTATTTATTATGTGAGTCAGAGAGAGAATAGAGTAATGAGTTAAGAATAAGTGCCGGACGTACATGTCTTTCTCTACAGGGTAGTGAAAAAGTATGGAAATAACTTTATTAATTAATATTATTAATTTACGCATTTATAGCTTCACTATGATTTACAAGCCAAACGGCTTCGCACTTCCTCCAGGGAATATTCACTCATACCAGGTACACAAAGATACCAAAAGTATAAAGCTCTGTGGGAACCCTTTCCATGTTATCGGGTCCTAGGTGACGTGGTCTGCTGTATTTCTTACGAACTTTCGGACGGTTCGCGCGGTTGCAAGGACAATTGCTTTCTGCATCGGTTGGCATCCTCCAGTTATGTGCTGAATTGATGAACTTCCGATAGTTCTTCGTCAGAATAACCTGGTCTTGAATAGCTAACAAGAAGCCCTCCGTTTCCGGAAACATCTGTCCTGAAATCAACCAGTAGTTCGACGCGGAGTTGTCGACATTGTCCTGATTGACCTCATTTGGATGCCGTCCATGAAGTGGTTTCTGTAGCCAGGTTTGTAACTTCTCTTGGTCTGTTTGGTGGCGAGAAGCGATATCTTGTTCCTTCAACTGTAGCGGCGTTGAATCGTCTGCCTCGCATATTCCTCGATATAGTGTGGAAGAGTCCGCTCACTTGTGGAAATATAAATGTAAGTTTATTATTTGTTGGTCGAGCTGCTTACCAATATCCACCAATCCTCTTCCTCCTTGGTGTCTTGGAAGCATTGTACGTTCAACAGCACTCCGAGGGTGATGTTTTTGTCCTTTTGTTAGGAGTGGTCCTTATTTTTCTTTGCAGGTTTTGGATGCCTGTACTGCTCCATTTTACAATTCCAAAAGAGTAGCTAAGCGCAGAGCAATAGCTTTACTTATCTTTAAGTTTTTATAATTATTATTCATCATGGGCTGGAGAATCCATCAATGATAAAAATTTTTCTTTTGTCATTTTAAAATATATAAAATAAATTTGAGCTCTATTTACCATTATATTTTAAATTACAAAAAGAAAAATTTCTATGATAGATGGATTTTCCCGCCCCTGATGAATAATAATTATATAAAATTTAAAGATAAGTAAAGCTATAAATGCATGAATTGATAAGGTTATTACTCATACTTTCTCACTGCCCTGTAGGTATGATGAAGACATGCATGTCTGGCACCTATTCTTAATTTGTTACTCCGTTCTCACTCTGACTCACATAATAAACAATAAATCTATCCTTATTCGACACTATTCTTTTATTTTAATTTTTGCATCTCCTCTTTTTTCGTTTCATACCAGTTCTATAGGTTTATCTTTATCACACTTGTTCATAAGCTTAGGATACGCAAGTCGACATGTGCATAAAATTAATAAATATAAAAAAGATGTAAATGTAAAAAAACAAATTCCTTAATTTGTCAAACGTCGATCACTTCCATTTTGTTAAGCAAAAATGTAACGAATAATTATTAACTATTATTTTCCCAATTTCTATTGAGGAATATTTTTCCTGGTTTCAACTTAAATCCACATTGTTAAGTTTACTTTAAAATATAATTAGTTAATTTAATATTAATTAATATATTAAATGTAGATTGTCCTGATGAAGAGCATAATAAATACTCGAAACCTTGCCAATGTGGTTTTTCTTCAAACCGTAACCATATAAGACTGCATTCCCATTAACTATATACGTATATATATATATATATATATATATATATATATATATATATATATATATATATATATATATATATACGTAACAAACACTATTACTTACCTTGTATCCTTGAAAATGGGTGCACCCATAATCCAAATCAGTGTTGTTGATCGATAAACTCACTTCTAATGCATTTGTACTCCCAGATTGGAGAGCTCTTCTTGGATATGTGTCTATTCCAGCATCAGCTGTGTATCCGTGATCGGCTGTCCAATTTTGAGCGTTTCCTTCACGATAAGCGCTGGGTGGGTCATCTATAGTTTCCCTAAAATTATATGTTGTGTTGAGTTAAAAACAGTATTTCTATAAAAACCTTAAAATTATACATGATGGCTCAAAATTTTAAATTTTTTCTAGAGATACCAAAAGTCAAAAAAATTAGAGATTTTGGCTTAGACTTACACTGCACTTGTATACATTTCCTTTTTATTTAACATATTAAACGTAACGCATAACCCTTCATCAGTAATCAAAGGTTGAAATATTTGGTCACAGGGATAGTCGGATCCCATCCAAACACATTTCGTTAAAAAAGATGGTGCACCCTGAAATATAAATTTTAAGTAACGCCCTTTTTAGGTATGGGTCATAAAGAAAATATACATACAGGAGTTTCCACGGTTTTTCCAAGATAAAAATGTGTATTCGTTATGAATATCCTTACAAAAATAAATTTTGAAAGCTGGAAAGTTTCCTTGAAATTTCAATAACAATAAACTTACATTTTTTATAAAATCGTAAAATCCCTCGTCGATAGTGTCAATCTTTTTAATTTTATAATAGTACATATTAACGTTGCTGCAGAGAAGAGACATATATTGTAATTTCTTAGACCTAAAAAGTATGTACTTATTATTATATGCTAAATGTTTCAAAAAAAAAACATGCTCGTCTGAAGATTTCCTATTCCAAAAACAGAAACAGAAAAAGTTTCTATTAACATGGGTTCGGACTGATTGAACTACAAGATGATGAAAATGTAGTAGGCCAACGTAAAAATTCTTTCTTCTAACTAACTTTTATTGAGTAGGGATGCAAATTATCAAAAAGGTACAAGTTAAGCATTGGTTATTACTTGTCCATTGTTCATTGTCAATTGTCGATATACTAGAATATGAATTTGTTCATTTTTTTCTGAAATGGCTCTATGTATAAAAAAAAGCAAGAGATTTTGTTAAGTTAGAAAAAAACAGCTTGAAAAATACTATCAAAATTATGCAAAAATGATGGCGTACCAAATTTTTCTAACATAATATCAATAGTATTACCCGTATGTGTTCCTTTCATGGAAAAAAAATACATTTATTTAGGTAATAATATTACCTTTTAGCATGAAAAAATTTACTTTATACTTCAACAAAACACCAGAAAGTAATTTATTTTCAGATGAGGATTGATGCTTTTTTTTTTGCGGCTTTCACGGATAAACATATATATGCTATCCGGCGGGAGGTCGGCGAAGCCGCGTTCATTATTTGCATGCTTTCTTCCGTTCGGTCCTTTGCACAGCCGGGTGCATGTGGGTACCCTGATGAGTCTAGTAGAGATGAAACATGTATCTCTGCCGTATCACTGTGGCGGGGAGGGTAAATTTTGACTTTCTTCTCGGTATGGTGATACAGGTAGGCCATCATCTCGATGGTGGTGGAATAAGATAAATTGCGTTTTATAACAATTTATTCTAACTGTGCAACCTTTAACACAGAAAGGATATGATGGAGAGAAGTTTGCATTTACTGTTCGCATTTTACCTTATTCATACACGGAGCTGCATATAGTTGTACGTTTGCTGAATGTGATTTCAGCACTACAACGGCATAATGTGGATATATCCACTGCTATTGCATCTCACACGGAGGAATCCGCGAAAGCCGCATAAACATATATATGCCATCCGGCGGGAGGTCGGCGTATGTGTGTCGGATATTCTCACGGGTGTGATGTGTAATCGAAGGTTTTCGGGCATCCCGAGTATGTGCTGAGTCTCTCTCAGGAATGTAAGACAGCTGACGTTTTAGTAAAATCTCATTCACCATTTTCAAAAGCTCGCTGTTAAAGAAACAGCCAACGGAGGAGCCGGAAGTTGTATACAACTTATCTGACAAAGTTTTGACACCAGCCGCCAAAAGTGTTTTAACCAAAGGTTTTAATTTCGCGATAGCACCATTACGTATCCCAACCGATAATATATATATATATATATATATATATATATATATATATATATATATGACACAGCAGAAACCATCAGCCAAGAAATTTCAGCCGTTTTGAGCAAAGCAAAACCTCCAAAAAGTAATCTATCTGCAGAAGAACAGCGAGCCCTACAAGACCTGCGCAAAGATACTTCGAACGTAATACTTCCAGCTGACACAAGAAATCCTACAGTGGTCCTAAACAAAACAGACTGTCATGAAAAGATGATCGCCCTGTTAAACGATCCAGCTTATAAGCCCATAAACAGACCATACCACTTAAAAGACCACCAAAACATTGATCAGTGCATCTCCACTTACCGAAGAAATAAAGAAGAAGATCACACCAAGGAAAAAATCATTCAATTGTTCTAAACTTTATGGCTTACCCAAAATACACAAACCCGGAACCCCCTTGAAACCCATAGTAAGCTCTGTTGGCTCTCCAACTCAGGCTCTAGCAAAACATCTAGCCACCATTCTCCAATCCTTCGTCGAAAAAACGGCCTCCTACGTTAAGAACTCGCAACATTTTTGCGAAAAAATTAAAAATACACGTTTACAAGAAAAAGAAGCTCTAGTTAGTTTCGACGTAACATCACTTTTTACGCAAATACCAGTCAAAGAACCTCTTTCTGTAACAGAAAACAAATACAATCTGTCAAAATATATTATCGAATTAGCTAGACACTGTGTTGATAACACCTATTTTATTTATGAAGGCCGACGATATACATATATATATATATATATATATATATATATATATATATATATATATATATATATATATATATATATATATATATATATATATAATCACTGTGGCGGGGAGGGTAAGTTTTGACTTCCTTCTCGGTGTGATGGTACAGGTAGGCCATCATCTCAATGGTGGTGGAATAGGATAAATTGTGTTCCTTAGCAATTTGTTCCAATTGTGCAACCTCTCACTGTACGGAGTCCACGAGCGAACTGACACCTCCGACTCGGATGCTGTCTGTCCCGTGTCGGGCGCGTTCGTTTTCCGAATGGTTCTGGCCAATCAGGTTGCGCGTCATCGGCCCTGTGTTTGGGGTTGCGTTGCCAAGTTGTAATTTGTTTCGTTACAAAGTGGTACTGGTTGATGTTTTGTAAGCAGATTTTTCCAAGTATTAGGCACACGTTGGCTATCATCTCTGCTATTTAAGTTGTTGGGCCTCTTTGTAATTTCGATCGCTTCCCTTATAACTCTTGTGGACAGGTTTCCACATCTCGATAGCATTTTTGTTCCTGAGAAATTTATCTTATGTCCTGTGTTTAACCAGTGTTGGACCAGTGCAGAAGAAGTTGTTTTTTGCTTGACAGTGTTTATATGTTCGTCTTTTCTGGCGCTTATTTTACGATTGGTTTGGCCTACGTAAGATGAGCTGCATTCTCCGCATGGAATTTCATACACCCCTGGTTTTCTAGAGGGATTCTTTCTTTAGATGTTGGCAAGAGATCTTTTACTTTACGGTCTGTCATGAAAGTGGTTTCAATGTTGTGTCTTCTGAGAATTTTTGCGATTTTGTCTGTGGTGCCTCTGACATAAAGAATAAAGAATCCCTCTAGAAAACCAGGGAATGTACGAAATTCACTATTTCCAAAGCTTACTGTACGTTCGCCTACAGACGCCTGAAAAGGATTCAGCACATACACGGAATACCCAAAGATATAACTTTTTAAATTCATCTATCCAACAGTATATAACAGAAATGGTTTAAAAAAACTATCTTTATATAATTATTATGACATATTTAATATATCCTAAGGATCTTTCATCTAGGTATCATATATTTTATACTTACAAATCTTCCGGTAAAGTATCATTCTTGTACATTCTGAGACTATAAGAATAATTAAAATAGTCACTGTAAACCTTCGTCTCCGGGCAAATAGTTACCGCAGGAAAAGTAATGTCGAAAATATTGACTTGTTCACTTGCAAAGTTGACTATAACTGGACTCCGTTGCCATTTTTTAAAGAGCTCGTATACGACTATGATGCAGGTGAATAGACTGAGACAGAAAATCAAGGTCCAGCAAACTCTAAAAAAAAAAATGATTTTTAGCAAAGAAAAAGAATTTTTTTTATGATTTTTCTATAATTGATTTTTTCGTACTTAAATACGACATATATGTATAGTGAAATGGTAAGAAACATTTGAACATTTGTATTATCAAGCAAATTACATTCTCATGATTTACTTTTATATTTTTTTTTAATTCAAGAAAAGCAATTTTTTAATTTGTTACTTACAGCTGGATACTCACTTAATAATAAGGCAATTTTCGCCAACTTTTTCGTCTATGATCACTATCCGAAAAAAATGTGAATATGATATTCAATAAAATTTTTAAAAGTGCGCTAAAAAGTGAAAAATACACTATAAATTTTTATATGAAATTAAAATTTTTGAAGTCAGCGCCAAACTAATTCCTGACAAAATGTGATTCGCATAAACAAATTATAAATACTTTATTTGTAATTGCCTTCTTACCATAATTTATATATATTAATAGTTATTTATTTCATTTAGAAATAATTTGGCGCCGACTTCAAAAATTTCAATTTCATATAAAAATTTTAGTTATTTTTTACTTTTTAGCGTCCTTTTAGAAGTTGGTTTAATTTTCTTTATAAAAATATTTTTTTTTTCGATTTTTAGTTTTGAATTCATTATGATATCCATAAATTATTTGAACTAAGTACTAATTGAGATTAGTGTACCTCGCAATGACTCTAAGGTGGCAAAAAGTACCCATTTTATTCAAAGTTGTAAATCACAATAAAATGAACGACTAAAAATTCTTTGATTTTTAGAGTTCTCCAAATACCTATGAATTGTATTAAACAAATATTTAATCTGTCATAACAAATTCACTATCTTAAATTTCAAATTAATTTTAGATTGGTAATAAAGGCCCCAAAACCTTCCAATATTGATATTTAAAGAACTTGAGACGTAAATATATTTTATACTGCATATTGAGTTTGTATACGCCCCACGAACCCCGCAATATCAATTTTAGACAAAATGGGGAAATGTAAAATTTCCTGTCCTTCATATTGTATCTTATCAACCTAATAATTATAAAAAATTAACGTCATATCCGCAATACACGACCCCGAAAACCCCCTAATACCAAATCTGAAAAAATGCGAATAAGGTAAAATTTTGAACTCACCATATTGGATCAGCTATATTGAATTTCAAAAAAAAAATTTAACGTCTTAATCTAATCTAAATCTAAACCTTTTAAAGCCCTTTAGTACCAATTCTGGATGAAATCGGGAAACTTAAAATTTCTAGACCATCATATTGCATCTGATATATTCGCTGTTTACATCCTCAAAAACAATTCAGTCTCACCTTTGAACAAAATTGAAAAATGTAAAATTTTTTTTCCGCTATATTGGATTCGCCATATTGAATCATAAAAAAATACTTTTAAATTCAAAATTTACACCCTCAAGGACCCCCTATATCAGCTTTGGAGAAAATCGAAAAATGTAAAATTTTTAGGACACCATATTAAATCCGCTGGATTGAGTTTTTTAAAAAATATTTTAAATTCGTAATTAACACCAACAAAATCCCCAAATACTGATTTTAGACTAAATCGAATGTAGAATCTTTAATCCGCCATCCTGGATAAGCCATATTGCGATCCCAAAAACTCCCCCATATCAATTTTGAAAAAAATCGGACAAAATTAACTTTTTATCCACTATATTGAATAGGCCATATTGAATTTTTTAAAAATAATTCCAGATTGGTCATGTGCGACCCCGGAAACTCCCCCATACCAATTTTGAAGAAAATCGGACAAAATTGATTTTTTCGTCCACAATATTGAATTTTTAAAAAATAGTAGATTCGTTATGTGCGACCCCGAAAACCTCCAGTACCAATTTCGGAGAAATTCGGTTAAAAGTAAACTTTTTTGTCCACCATATTGAATTTTCTAAAAATAATTTTAGATTCGTTGTGTATGACCTCGAAAATTCCCCTATACCAATTTTGAAGAAAATTGAACAAAATTTTTTTTTTTCGCCACCATATTGTCAGTGCCATCTAGGATTTTACTGCATCAATTTCATCCAAAAAAAAATATGGGACCCCCGCAGCAACTTCCTGAACATATCGTAAAAAATTTCATTTAAATCAGTGCCGCCGTTCCGGAGTAACCGGTGTACATACATAAAAAATACATAATCGACGAATTGAGAACCTCCTTCTTTCAGAAGTAGGTTAAAAATAAATCTAAAACATTTCTTCAGTACTTACAGAAAGTGAAGGAATTATAAATATGTTTTTATCGTTTTAGATCGATTTTACCTCTCTTAAAAACGATAAAATTTTTAACTTTATCATTTGAAAAAAAATTTAGATATTTCTGCTTTTTGGATTATTTGTTTTGTATCTTATTTGTGTCACTTGATAATAATTTAACGCCTACTTCTAAAATTTCAATTTCATAAAAAAATTTAAATTATCATTTTTTGCTTTTTAGCACTTTGTTAGAAGTCGGCTTAATTTTTTTATAAATTTTTTTTTTCGATTTTAAGTTTTAAACTCAGTTCATATTCTAAGGTCGTAAGGAATCCAAGATTGTAGACCAAACAGAAACAAAACATTCTTTTGATTCTAAGAATTCTCCAAAGATCAGTTTTGAATGAAATTGTACCAAGCAAATATTCAGTATACTAGAAAAAACTCGCTATCTTCAATTTCAAGAAATTAATTTTAGGTTCGTAATTTAGGCCTCCAAAACACTCCAATGCCGATAGTGAAAGAACTTAAGACAAGTACGTTTTTCAGTCCGACATATTTTATCCTACATATTTAGTTTAAAGAAAATAATTTAAGATATCCTAATATCAATCTGGACAAAATCGGAAAAATATAAAATGTTTAATCCTTCATATTGAATCTGCCACATTAAAGTGTAAAAAATTAACATCACGATTCCGAAAAGTCCCTAATATCAATTTTTGAAAAAATGTGAATAGCCTAAGACGTTCAACCCACCATCCGCAACATTGAATTTCAAAAAAATAATTTTAAACTTTTAAACTAATCTTAATCTATACTGTCGAAAACCCTCCAGTACCAGTTTTGAACATATTCGGGAAATATAAAATTTTTAGATCAGCATATTCGTTATTTACACTCTCATAACCCCCCCCCCCCCTCCACAATACAACAAATTTTTGAGAAAATCGAAAATCCCACTATACAAATTTTGGACCAAATCGAAAGATATTAAATTTTTAGTCCGCAATATTTGATCAGCCATATTGATTTTTTGAAAAATAATTTTAGATTCTGGCCTCGAAAACTCCCCTCTATCAATTTTGGTGAAAATCAGAAAAAAACAGCACTATCTTGGATTTTTATGAATTTCGACCAAAAAAAATGAGACTACCGCAGCTACACCTTGAAAATATATATAATAAGTATATTCTTTTGAGTAATTATCACTTTCAGTTCTGTCACTTGAAGTAATCATGATCACTTCAACCCAATGACAAGTAAATGCATATTTAAAAGAACATGAATTTATCAGTTTCACTTTGTTCACTTTGATCAGTGATAATTTACTCAAAAGAATACAGCTAATAACAAAGGAAATTTCAGTCAAATCGGTGCTGTACTTCTGGAGTAATCGACGTACGTACATCAAAAGAGCGGTGGAATACATAACCTCTTTCTTTTAGAAGTCGGTTTAAAAAAAATGAAGTCTACATTGTTCAAATTTAAACCATGCTACTGTCCGACAAAAGTAGATTCCAAATTTGAAAAATTTAATCAGAGAATAGAGAATGCATTTTTGGGCGGTAAAAAACAGCAGTAATTTCAAGATAGTTAGTTTTTTTTTACTTTGTTTTAAGGTTTACCAAATGTTAAATTATTAAGATTGTGAGCATAAAATTTGATAAAAATGAACATCAGCTTATATACATATTTTTTTTAATTCATAGGAAAAACACTATTTTATTGTTCTACTTTTATCCAGTAGTATATAGTTAAAACTAAATTAATTTTATTTTTAATTACGGAGTAACAAAAATAATGATAAATTAAAAAATTCTAATAAAATTAATAGGTCTTCTTGTTTGTCAAAAAATAACAGTTCCTTGTAGCAGAAAAACTAGTAGGTTGTTTTTAAGTTCATCCCTATAAAATACCGATAAATTGTCTTCAAACCCAAAGAAAAATTATAATTTAAATTTCACAGGTCTGCTTAATTTTGTATTTTAAAAGACACTCACCACATTGTCAGGAAATGTTAATTAATACACCTTCATAGATTTAAACAATATATTTGTTTGAAGGCTGTTTATGGTCGGTGGGGTAGAGGCTTTTTTGATGTTTGACAGACATAAATATGTTTACTTATCTTTCATTTCAGTCGTGACTCTTTTTAGTGTTTTTGAGTGTTAGAAATTACTATAAATGCGAAGATGAGAATTGATATTAACAAAAAGAGGATTTAAAAACTTATTTTTATCGGTAAATATTGTTAGATATTGTTTACATATTGAAAATAACAATAATAAAAATTCAGGCAACCATAAATTCATACTTTAATGTATCCTAGAACTGATGTACCGATTATCGTTTAAATAATGCAGATAAAATCGGTATCTGTGTACCAAGAAATGAAATATCTACTGTTTACCAAAACTTTTTCAAATATAAATAAAAATATTAATGCATTATTTAGCGTTCAAACAACCGGATCCAAGTTCTGACATTATGTTAATTCTACAGGGTATGTTCGAAGTAATACACAGATTATTTCAGCTCTACTAGATTTAAAAGATCTGAGCATCCTAAAACGAACCTAAAATCATTGTAAAATAAGTAAAAACGATATGGGAAAAAAAATTCCTGTCACGGATTGATTAAAAATAAAGATTCTCCTTTTTTTTAAACACTGTAGTATATGAATAATATCAATTATTTTTTTGTTATCACTACTGCTGAAAATAGTTTTAAATCAGTGCCGTGCTAATGTTATTTATTTAGTAGATGGATATATTCACTTGTTTCAAAAATGTCCACTCTTGTTGGCTCTCGGCTATTTTGTCATGAAAAATTTCTTTCTAAAATTATTATATTTTTGATGCAATAAGTGAATGATAGTGATTCGTGTTTGCTTTTTCCTCTACTTAAAATAAAAGAAGGAAGGATGTTGTAATAAAGCTGAACCAGCACAAATTATATCACTACATAACGAATAATAAAACCAAAAATGTCTATATCGCTCAACGTTTCAGGACAGGTCAATGTACAGTGTTAATATTTTTAAAAGGCATCAAAAGAGTGAAAATTTCTCACGATGGCCCAGTTAAAGGTACAACAGCTATATTTTTAATATGTTGAAAATTAAAAATCCTTAGAGTTCCGTCATATCCTTCCATCTGTATATCACCATCCATATAACTTAAACTTTTCATCTCTGCTATGATATTTACAAGAATCATGCTTTAGATTACGCTAAAAATGAACCTGAGAAGAAACTATAAAAAACCAAGGTCTTTTATGAAAAATGGGAGATGAAATTTTTTACCCAGTAATATTTTTTAGTTAGTATTTTTATTCACAACATGATAGGTTCTAGGGTTGCTTACAATTGCCGCATTATTTTAGGAAGGTCGCTTTTTGTGAATGCGCATGCCAAATCCGTGGCTAAATGTGAGTTATAGTCAAAGGTCGATATGAAGTCTCTTCGCGGAATGACTAGTTTATTCTAGGTTTGACTTCAGCAAAGAAAAAAACTATCACGGGCAGGAGATTATCATCATGTCAGATAGTCAAGCAGACATCAGTCTTCTCAAGTAATAGCTCCAAGATGGTCTGGGACTGACTACAGGAATTAAGTGACTTGAGTCAGAATATTAAGGTTATAGGGGTACCGGGACACACCGGGGTAGAGAAGAAAGAAATAATAGATAGGCTCGCGAGAAAGGAGCTGAGACACCGGCTCTGCGGCTCGGGCTTTTCTGTGGAATTAGTGGCAGTGTAATGCTGGAAGAACTAAAAAGACAGGAAGGAAATAGGAGATCTAATTATTGGTTGAAGCAGCAAGGATTTAGACAAGCGAGGATACTTCTTAGGAATTACGACCAGAAGAGATTCATGGAATGCATAAGTCTAAGGAAAAACTAACACAGTTCTGACAGGAATTCTGACGGGGCATTACCACCTCAAGGAACTCTGATTGACAGAAAGAAAAAAGAGCAGATTCTGTGAGGAAGATGAAAACTCTATTCACATCTTTTCAGATTGCAGCGCTCTAAAAAACCCTAGGATGCAGTTCTTAGGACCATACCAAATCGAAGAAGGGGAGCTACCCACCTTGAAGCCGTCCAACATCCTGAGATTCCTGAGGAAAATAGGAGTGAAGGATCTGCTTTAGCCGACAAGTTATCCCTTTCGACTTGGCAGTAGTAGGGGAGCACAATAGCTATTAAGTTGCAGTGTACCGACTTCCAATTTTTACGCACATACCTATGCAAACCTCAAAATAAATTCGAATTTCGACCTTTGACTGACATATTTTAATAAAACTTAAAAGTACCTAACCTTTTTAGTTAAACGTCGAAAGTAAAATAATTTGTTTCGGGATTTGCCTAGTATATCCTAGAAGCGACTAAGACAAATTCGTCAAACGTCAATTTGTACTGTACTTGTTATATGTTTTAAGCAGATCTTTACATATCAGCCTAACTCTTTGCGGCCTTTCAATAAATTATTTTGTGTACATTGGCCGTGTAGGTGTGTAAGCTTAAAAATACGTGAAACAAACGGTGTTGTGACTAAAAATGTGGATAAAGAAGCTTCAAAAGCGAAGTGTGTGCAGAAAATTACGAATTTGAATAAAAATAAGTGTTCATTTCATATTGAGAATATACGAAAATATGAAAATATTGTCGGTGAGATAGAATCTGTTAAAGTGGCTGTTAACAAAAGTTCTTTATAGTAACGCCTTTTCAAACACTACAACGTTGTCTGCTTCATTTTCTCAGACCTACACCTTAAACATATCAATTTTATGAGGTTATGTTTACTGATAAACACTTGTAGACCACTTGTATCAATACGTCAGGTAAGCTATTTTGTAATCAAAAAATATAATAGCTTACAAAAATATTGGGCAGTATTGCGTAACCTACAAAAAAAAAAAAAAGAAAAATTTTTTACGTTATATTCAGGAAGTTGCTGAGGTGGTCCCATATTTTTTTGGATGAAATTGGTGCAGTAAAATCCAAGATGGCGCTGACAATATGGCGGCCAAAAAAATTAATTTTGTCCGATTTTTTCCAAAATTGGTGTGGGGTAGTTTTCGGGGTCACATATAACGAATACAAAATATTTTTAAAAAATTCAATATGGCGGACAAAAAAATTAATTTTGTCCGATTTTCTCCAAAATTGGTATGGGAGAGTTTTCGGGGTCGTACATAACGAATCTGAAATTATTTTTAAATAATTCAATATGGTGTATCGAATATGGCAGATAAAAAATTAATTTTGTCCGATTTTCTCCAAAATTGGTATGGGAGAGTTTTCGGGGTCGCACATAACGAATCTGAAATTATTTTTAAATAATTCAATATGGTGTATCGAATATGGCAGATAAAAAATTAATTTTGTCAGATTTTCTCCAAAATCGGTATGGGAGAGTTTTCGGGGTCGCACATAACGAATCTGAAATTATTTTTAAATAATTCAATATGGTGTATCGAATATGGCAGATAAAAAATTAATTTTGTCCGATTTTTTTCAAAATTGATATGGGGGAGTTTTTGGGATCACACATTCCGAAGCAGAAATTAATTAAAAAAAAATAAATATAGCGGATCCAAAATAGCGGATTAAAAATTCTACATCTCTCGATTTTATCTAAAACCAATATTGGGGGATTTTTATTAGTGTTTAGTACGAATTTAGAATATTTTTTGAAAAACTAAATTTGGTGGATTCAATGGCGTCCTAAAAATTTTACATTTTTCGATTTTCTCCAAAACCAATATAGGGGGTTCTTGAGGGTATAAATTATGAATTTAAAAGTATTTCTTTAGGATCCAATATGGCGAATCCAATACAGCACAATAAAAATTTTACATTTTTCGATTTTGTTCAAAGATGAGCACGTAAATAGAGAATATAAAATTATTTTAAGAAAATTTAATATGTCAAATAAAATATGACGGTCTAGAAATTTTAAATTTCCAGATTTCATCCAATATTGGTACTCGAAGGCTTTGAAGGGTTTAGATTTAGATTACATTAAAACGATTGAAATTCAATATTCGCATTTTTTCAGATTTGGTATTAAGGGGTTTTCGGGGTCGCGTATTACGAATATGAAGTTAATTTTTTCCAACTATTAGGTTGATAAGATACAATATGAGGGATTGAAAATTTTACATTTTCCGATTTTGTCTAAAATTGATATTGCGAGGTTCTTGGGGCGTATACAAACTCAATATGCAGTATAAAATAAATCGGGCTAAGAAATTTACGTCACAGATTTTTTAAATATCGATATTGGTAGGTTTTGCGCCTATATTACCAATCTAAAATTTGATTTATGTGACTTATAACTTTGGATAAAATGGGTGTTTTTTTGCAACCTTGGAGTGATTGCGAGGTACACTAATCTCCATTAGTACTTAGTTCAAATAATTTCTGGATATCATAATAAATTCAAAACTAAAAATCGAAAAATAAAATTTTTATAAAAAAATCGAATCGTCTTCTAAAAGTGCGCTAAAAAGTGAAAAATAACTATAAATTTTTATATGAAATTCACATTTTTGAAGTCGACGCCAAATTATTTCTAAATGAAATAAATAACTACTAATATATACAAATTATGGTAAGAAAGATATTACAAATACAGTATTTTTAATCTGTTTTTGTCAGCTATTAGTTCGGCGCCGACTTCAAAAATTTTAATTTGATATAAAAATTTTTAGTTATGTTTCACTTTTTAGAGCACTTTTAGAAATCGGTTCAGTTTTTTTTATAATTTTTTTTTAAAAATAGGTTAAAGATTCGAATACTTATACTTTTTTAAATTATAATGGAAAAATAACCGAAGTAAAAATCAGTTTAATACATTGATTATGTAGTTATTACGATGTATATTTTAAATAAATGCACATGGATATATAACGATAATATAGTCCAGTAGATCGCCTGTGGTCCCGTATGAACCATTTCTATAAAGGCTGGAAACTTGCATAGCATATTTTTTTTGGGTAGATTGAAAATTGGATTATTGTAAAATTCACATGTTTAAGACATGGGTCTGAGAAAACGGCCCGTGAAAATTGTAGGCCAATATAATCATTCGATTGTACTAATATTTATCAAACAATTGCGGGAAAATCCGATGGTTGTTGACAAAATTTCATACCTTCGTTGTTTTTCATTTAGACGTGGAAAAAATAAAGTTTTTTTTTTGATTTTTTTATATAACCCATTTTTATTGTAGGTCACATATATTAGTGCATGTAAACAAAAAAAAAAACAAAAGAGAAATGGTTGTTCATCAGTAAACATAACTTCGTAAAATTGACATTTTTAAGGTGTAGGTCTGAGAAAAATGCCCACGAAAATCGTAGGGCAGTATGACCATTGTGTGAAAATCAGCTGGTTGTTGATAAATTTTCCTAACCTAATTATTTGAGGTGGAGTCTATCTAGCCAAAGGGTCCATTATTTTTGTAGGCCACTTTTTTTCTGTTTTTTTTTTATATCATTATTTTACGATTCTAGTAGAATATGTCATCTAATCGACATATTTTCCCCTTTTCACATTGAAAATTACCCATTTCCGATAGTTTTCGCAAATAAAAAGTTGTAGGTTACGTCCAAATGAAGGCACACACGAAGTTTCAGGTAAGCGCTAATCGTTTTCAAAATAGGGCCCTGTACAGTGGGCTATAATTTAATTTTAAAAAAAAAACAATAAAATAACATGGGGAAGTAACAACTGCTACTAAGCCTTAAAGTAATACTTGCGGATTTAAGTGCTCAATCTATTTGTGCAAAAGGATGTTATTTAGCTGACTTCCTAATACTTACTTTTCACATAATGACCTCTTTTCTCCTATAAATCTCAAGCCGTGAATGCCAGTGTAATCACAATATTCCCTAAAATAATTTCTACAATTTATAAACGACTTTTTGTTACTTTTTATGTCCGCCATGTTGCTCTCTTGGATACTATAGCGATGGAACTCGGCACCCCTCTGAGGACAATTGGTCTCCATAGCTAAGAAAACGTTGATTTATTAAACTCATATAAAATTGTCTTATTGTGTTGCGTTGTGTTTACTTTGTGTATTATCTGTAATACAATGCTTGAAAGTTGAAACATTCTTCTCTATTTTTAACTGACTTGAACAAAAAAATAAGTTTTTAGTTCGATCAATATTTTCGGTTTTTTAAAGTTTATTCAGGTATAACTTTTGATATTAGGGAGATATTTTGATGCGATTTGTAATATATTGTATAGTATGCGGACTTGCCTCAGGAAAGTAGATCCTGCAATATTGAAAATAATTAAAATTCTATATATCTCTCACATACAACAACAAAATAAATTTTTAAAATTATAAAATCTTTAAAAAACCCAAAAAAGCTGGGGGTATGATGAGATTTCAAATAATTTAATAAAAAATGTGCCTATCATGTAGTCGAACCCTTGAGCTATATAATCAATAATTCTTTTAGACATGGCATTTTTCCAGACAATTTAAAAATGATTAAACCTCTATTTAAAAAGGGGGATAGTACAGATTTCCATAATTATAGACCCATATGCCTATTACCATCCTTCTCAAAGATTTTTGAAATTGATGTGTTCCAGACTACTCAAATTTTTTGATTCAAAAAACTTACTAAGCCCAACACAACATGGTTTACGATTTCATTGAAAAAATTATAGAAAGCTCTGAATACAAGTCCTTATCGTTGGGGACATTTTTGGACTTATCAAAAGCATTTGACAGTTTAAACAATAAGATTTTGCATCAGAAACTTGAGAGATATGGTGTAAGGGGGCCTGCTCTTGATTGGATTCGTTCATATCTAGAAAATAGAAGTCAAAAAGTTGTAATGGAATTTAATGGGGTTCAGTATTTTTCAGATGTTGACTTTTTAACCATGGGCATCCCGCAGGGAAGCATTATGGGATCACTACAGATCTCATGAATATTACTGATGAACACATTATCAAGGCTAAAAAATGGTTTAGGGAGAACAAATTAATACTGAACACTGAAAAGACCCATCACATTTGTTTTTCAACAAAGCCAAACAATCGGACACTTCCCAAGTCAGTTGAGTTTGGGATTGAGAGCATCTCACTAAAGGAAGATACAAAATTCCTTGGAATCCATATTAATCGTAATCTAGTTAGTCAGAAAAGTCAGTTCGTATACTTTCTGGCATTGAATACTTGGATTCCTGCAAGGGAAAATTTAAAACCTTGGACATCTTAACTTTACCACCAATTTTTATTTATGAATACCTACGGTTTCTCTTTAAAAACAAGGACAAGTTTACGAAGCATGAAGTTAAACACTGCTTTGCCACAAGATATATAGGATATAATGTCCCACAGCATCAACTTAGTGTGGCAGAAAAGGGGCCTGGTTTCTTGGCAATTAAATTTTTTAATGCTCTACCAATCGGGGTGAAGTTGGATGAGGATTTCAAACGTTTTAGGAAAACGGTTTTTGATTTATTGGTTCATATTGAACCATATACGCAGAATGAGTTCTTTGCATTTTTTAAATGAGTTTTAAGTGTCATCTCTGATAATAGGATGTTATAAGAATGTTACTTCATTTTAATATTATGGTATGCCTTAGGGAAGTATTCTGGTTTTATCTTTGTTTTTTAATTACATTAATCCAATTGCATTGTTCGACAATAGAAGTACTATTATTCCCTTTGCAGATGACATTTCTGCATAACTTGATGCCTAAAGTGAAGATATTTTGCGTAAAAATGCGTTTGTGAGGGATATATCAACTTGGTCGAAATATTAGTTCGGTAAGAAAGTATTTGTGGTTGTCACACATAGAGAGCGTTGTAATTGTTTTAAAAGAGATTCAATATTTAAATTACTTTAAAGGCAACTTGTGCATAATTAAGCATATAACTATCAGTCAATTTTAACATGGAGTGCAGAAACGAATATTTTCAACATATTTTACTTTTTTATTTCCATAAAGGAAAGAAAGCCGCTGTGGCTCACAAAAAGACGGAATTTTGGTGTTGATTAGTTAATAGAATGCACCTGTCAGAATAGATTTAGAAAATTCCGTTCTGAAGATTTTTCACTTAAAGATAACCAATGTTCTAATCAACATTTTGAAATTGATAATGACGAAATCAAAGCTATAACTGAACGACTGCAGATTAAATATATAACACACAACAATAGATAATCACTTAAAATGTTTGGGACTGCTATTTGGGTTCCGCATAAGTTGAAAGAGATTCACTTAACGCAACGGATCAATATTTCTCAGATGTATCTCACGCGCATCGAAACCGACTCTTTTTTTTTTAAATGTGGATCTTTTACAGTAACATCATTCGAAAATGATCATGCAAGGGTGATGAATCAGCATAAATCACATCTGAAGCTGAATTGCATGAAAAAAGGTCGTACTGTGAATTTGGTGGAACTACAAAATTGTTATGCCTTTTTAGCTGGTTTTAGAAGACCGAAGGATCAATTCAGATGTTTACAGTCAATAACTAATAAGACTATATGAATCAATGAAAAAAGACTGCCAGAACTGACAAATGCTTCACTTATCTTTAGTAATGCGTAGGAAATTACTGGAGCTTGGTTAGGAAGTGATTTCACATCCTCCATACAGGCCTGATCTGGCACCTTCTGATTACCATTTATTTCGAAGTTTGCAAATTCCTGATGATGATAACCTTAAATAGCTTCGTTCAGTTTTTTGCTGAGCAGAACCAAAATTTCTATGAGCGCGGACTAATGACGTCGCAAAAAAGATGGCAAAAGGTCATCGAATAAAATGGAAAATATATATTTGATTAAAATTTATTCTTTGTATAATAACAAGTTTTATTTCACACTACTTAACCGAAATTACGCTCTTGCCAATCTGATAAAATGGTCTTATTTTTAACTACATAAAATCTAATTTTACTCCTCAACAAGGTTGGGATTTAAAACTAAATATCAAAGTGTTAAAAATATTGAGAAGACCAACAACCAAATTCCGTTACCGTGCAGGATATTTATTTTTCGATGTGTTTATGCTACATTAAGCGTCGGAATTGTTTGTCCGGGTACTCCTCTGCATATGCAAAAAGTTTTAATTGAGGAAAAGAGGATTTAAACGTCGAATTTTCCTATTACAGTGTATGAATCTTCTAGCTAAAAATTTACTCATTCTTGTTAGCCTTAGTGGGAGCATATTTGTGTCCTAAAACAAAGCTTGATCTTTCAAAACAACCTTATTTTATTCGTCTAGAGATTTTGGACCCTTCAATTTTTGTTGCGTGTATAAAAAGACTATCATTAATAAAATAACAATAAAGTAAAAAAGTAATAATTTATACTTATGTCACTTACCAAATAAAAGTTTTCTAATAAGACAAAAGCAGGCAATTAAATAATTGTTTTGTTGTTAACTTCTTGGGATGTGACGAAGGACGTCACTAAAATGAATGATGAAGTATACCGATAACATATTTTGTCTAGATTACCTTTTTCATTTCCTTAATAAAGAAAATATGTCTACGTAACCTACCTATGTCAACATAATTGGAAATTAAAACGCTTTTGAAATTAATTTTATTTATAATAGCGTATACTTTTAGCTCTTATATCTAGCCCTGCTCTAATAACAAACTCAATCATTAAGATAATTATGATAAGTTAGGAAAATTTCCAAAAAAAAACACTCATAAGCCTCATTTCTTCTCTCTCCAAATAAGGTTGGAAAAGGAATGAGTGATTTGCGGGGAAAAAAAGGATTTAAAGAAAATTCTTAAAAACCTATCGTAGCAAGTCATGTAGACTACATCTTGGAAATATTAAAAAGCGTAATTTTAATATAATATAGGATGTAGTTACACAACCTAGAGCTTAATCATAAAAATAAATGTGTTCATATCCATTTCCATAACGTCTCTAAGAGTTGCGTAAACCGCTTTCGTAAACCTTATACGACTGGTAACTTTCAGATCTTGGTTGTGTATGCTGCTAGTGATTATCTGTCCTAAATACGTATCTTATTCAACTCTATTTGATTGGCCGTATTCGTATATATATATATATATATATATATATATATATATATATATATATATATATATTGTCGTAGTACTACGGATAAAAATTAAAATCACGATGTCTGGTCGATAAAAGAGAAATGCCACAAATAATCAATATCCTACCGACACGTTCCGCCCGAAAATAAGTAGAAATATCAGTTCCAACTATATATATATATATATATATATATATATATATATATATATATATATATATATATATATATATATAAGTACGTCAACACAGGGTGTCTGGGAAAGATGCCAGCGGACCCACTGATGAGTCCAATCGCTAGTATCGTGGACGAAACACCGCTGTAAAAATTTTAGGTCAATTTATCAGATTGTATATCGCGTGCCGAATACAAAAATATATATATATATATATATATATATATATATATATATATATATATATATATATATATATATATATGGTAAGTTCTTTGGATTAGGTTTCAAAAATTAATACTACTATTCTGTGCTTGACGTTTGGCCCAACGAGTGGGCTTTTTCAAAAGTATAATCTAAAAACAAAATACAACTAACATGGTCACAAACGCACACTCACAAGACTTAGAATTAACACTCAAATGGTACAAAATTAATTAAAAATATCAATTGATAAAATAATGTGACATTAAAAATCAAAAATTAAAATTAAAAATTACAAATTCATCCCAGATACGCACCTCAATAATTTACCTTGGCCAAGTTTCTCAGTGAAGTATTTGACGATTCCTTCAGTTACTATCAACTTAATATTTCTTTTTTATTTGGAAACCTTTTTACTCAGTTTTTTCTGATTTATAAATAAATTTTATCGAAATTGACTATACAGTGTGTTGCAAACAATAAGGGCTACAACAGGTGGTTTAGTTTATTAGGTTAAAATATATTTGGCTCAGCTTTTTGATATCTTGTTTGTCATTGATTGCTTGTTTTTCTTTTTTTATATGTAGCATTTCCTTTATTTGAAGTTTATGGTAGTTTCTTTCCTGGGTTAGAATCTTTGTGTTTGAAAAATCAAAATCATGTTTAAAATTTGTCTCGTGTTTGTGTAATGCTGTCGTTGCGTTTTTTGTGTATTTATGTCCGTTCAATCTGCTGTCTAGATATTGTATTGTCATTCCAATTTATTTCTCTGGAGAATTTAGACATGGTATGGAATAGATAAGGTTGGATTTCTTTTTGTGGGTTCCCTTACTTTTTAACTCTGTAAACAATGGTGACAAGTGATTGTATGTTTTGTGGCAAATTATAATATCGTGCTGTTTGAGGATGTGTGTAACCTTTTCTGTCAATAAATTAATGTATGGTATTGAAACGTATGTTCTTGGGATATTATTATACATGATTTACAAGCCAAACGGCTTCGCACTTCCTCCAAGGATTATTCACTCATACCAGACATGCAAAGACATCAAAAGTATGAAGCTCTGTGGGAACCCTTTCCATGTTATCGGGTCCTAGGTGACGTTGTGTGCTGTATTTCTCACGAACTTTCGGACGGTTCGCGCGGTTGCTAGGAGAACTGCTTTCTGCATCGGCTTATACAGATGCTCACTAAGGCCCAGTCCCTTGATGTTCTGCAGGAGGCTCCTTGGTATCACTCCAGTTTTTGACAGTATTATGGGAATCGTTTGGACGCTGTTCATTGCCCATTGTCTTCGGATTTGCACCACCAGATCTCTGTATTTGGCGATCCTCTCGTTGTATTTTGGCCTTAGGTTGTTGTTGTTAGGTACAGCAATGTCGATTAGTGTAGTTCGCCTAAAATTTTTATCTATTGGTATAATGTCTGGTCTATTATGAGCTACTGTTTGATCCGTTAGAACCGTTCGGTCCCAATATAACTTGAACTGGTTGTTCTCAAGAATAGGCTTCGGATTGTACTTGTAATAAGGCACTTTTCCTACCTGTAATAGGTTTAACTTTTCTGCTAACTCTTGGTGGAGTATCTTAGCGGCTGAGTCGTGTCTTTCCTTATACTCGGTTGCGGCAAACGCTTGGCATCCTCCAGTTATGTGCTGGATTGTCTCTGATGTTCGACAGCCATATCTGCATTGGTCATTTTCTATTGAGGGATCTCTAATGATGAACTTCCGATAGTTCTTCGTCGGAATAACCTAGTCTTGGATAGCTAACAAGAAGCCCTCCGTTTCCGGAAACATCTGTCCTGAAATCAACCAGTAGTTCGACGCTGAGTTGTCGACATTGTCCTGATTGACCTCGTTTGGATGCCGTCCATGAAGTGGCTTCTGTAGCCAGGTTTGCAACTTCTCTTGGTCTGTTTGGTGGTGAGAAGTAATATATTGTTCCCTCAACTGTAGCGGCGTTGAATCGTCTGCCTCGCATATTGCTCAATGTAGTGTGGAAGAGTCCGCTAACCTGTGGAAATATGAACGTAAGTTTATTATTTGTTGGCCGAGCTGCTTACCAATATCCACCAATCCTCTTCTTCCCTGGCGTCTTGGAAGCATTGTACGTTCAATGGCACTCCGAGGGTGATGTTTCTGTGCTTTTGTTAGGAGTATCCTTATTTTTCTTTGCAGGTTTTGTATATTCGTCCTGCTCCATTTTACAATTCCAAAAAGGTAGCTTAGCGCAGAGCAAGCATACGTGTTGAGCGCCTTGAGCAAATTTCTACTATTTAAATTAGTTCGTAATACCCGCCTTACCTTCCTGACAAATTCGGTTGTCAATTCGGCCTTCATAGTGCCATGGTCAATTCTTTTAGCCTGTTTCATACCTAGATATTTGTATGTTTGGTCTGCTTCCATTGCAGCTATATTTTCACCGTTCTGCATTTCAAAAGCTCTCGGTTGTATCTTCCCTTTAACGATGTTCAAAATACGGCACTTGTCAAGTCCAAATTGCATTCCGATATCCCCGGAGAACTCCTCTACAATTTTAAACATTTGTTCCAGCTGGTTTCTGGTAGCAGCCATTAGTTTAAGATCATCCATGTATAGAAGATGATTCACTCTGACTACCTCTTCGTTGTTATTTCTAACACTAAGGCCGTATCTGGTTGAATTCAAACGTTCAAATTATTAGTATTATTATTATTATTTTGTGGAAGGACGTTCCTATTATATAGTTTGTAAGTTCGCTGTTTTATTATTCTGTTTGTAAGTCTTTCGGGGAAATTATTACCACTTAGAACTTGTCTGACTTTATTTAAGGCTTACCTGGTGTTCCCCTAAGACCAATAGTATCTATTATACAATCACCATTTTACAAATTTTCGAAATAACTTTTGCAGCTGTTTATCGAATATAACTGGAAAAAATATTTATTATATAAAAGACTCTTTTACTTTTACAAAAAATGTATTAATGAAACAAGTAATCTCACTAGATTTCGTCTCGTTGTATACAAATATTCCCAATGACCTATTAACAGATATAATAAAAGTAAAATGTATCAGTAGCTTGATGGTTGAGCAATGGGCTCACCAATATCATCTGCGGCAGCACAGTTGATCATAGAATATCTGGAAGAAAATGCCGTTGACAAACTTGATATATCGATTCAATTTTTTAATAGATACGTTGACGACTGTCTTAGCAGCTGTCCCTGAAAATGAAATTGACACTATACTAAATGCATTCAACAATTTCCACCAAAAAATGCAATTTACATCAGAACTCCAACAAAATGGAAAAATAAATTTCCTTGACCTCACACTATTTCGAAATTATGAAAATAAAAAGACTGGAAGGATGCGGTATACAAAAAATACATGGTTGGGACGCTATCTCGACTATCAGTCACATCATCCGAAATCCCAAAAGAACAACGTAGTAATAGGTTTAGCTGATAGAGCTTTAACTCTAACTTCTGCGAAATATCATCAAGAAGCTTTAAAGAAAGTCAGACAAATCCTAAGTAATAATAATTTCCCCGAAAGACTCACAAACAGAATAATAAAACAATGAGCTTACAAACTGTATAATAAAAACATCCCTACACAAAATAATAATCATAACAACCCAAGAACATATGTAGCAATACCATACAATAATTTATTGTCAGAAAAAATTACACACATCCTCAAACAGCACGATATTATAGTTTGCTACAAAACATACAATCACTTGTCACAACTGTTTATAAATTAAAAAGTAAGGTGACCCATAGAAAGAAATCTAACGTTATCTATTCCATACCATGTCTAAATTGTCCACAGAAATATATTAGAATGACGAGAGAATATCTAGACAACAGACTGAACGGGCATAAATACACAAAAAACGCAACAACAGCATGACACAAACATGAGACAAATTTTAAACATGAATTTTATTTTTCGAACATAAAAATTCTAACCCAGGAAAAAACTACCATAAACTTTAAATAAAGGAAATGCTACATATAATAAAATTGAACAGACTTCTAAAAATGCGCTAAAAAGTGAAAAATAACTAGAAATTTCTATATGAAATTGAAATTTTTGAAATCGGCGCCAAACTAATACCTAACAAAATGTGATTCGCATAAACAGATTAAAAATACTTTATTTGAAATTGCTTTCTTAACATAATTTGTAGATATTAGTAATTATTTATTTCTTTTAGAAATAATTTGGCGCCGACTTCAAAAATTTCAGTTTCATATAAAAATTTATAGTTATTTTTCACTTTTAAGCGCACTTTTAGAAGTCGGTTCAATTTCTTTATAAAAATTTTATTTTTCGATTTGTAGTTTTGAATTCATTATGATATTCATAAATTATTTGAACTAAGTGCTAATCGAGATTAGTGTACCTCGCAATGACTCCAAGGTGGCAAAAAAGTACCCATTTTATCTAGAATTGTAAATCACCTTAAAAAGAACCACTAAAAATTATGTGATTCTTAGAGTTCTCCAAATATCAAATGAAATTGTGTCAAACAAATATTTAGTCTGTCATAGTAAATCTACTATCTTAAATTTCAAATTAATTTTAGATTGGTAATATAGGCCCCAAAACCTTCCCATATCGATATTTAATTTGATACGTAAATTTCTTAGCCCGATATATTTTATATTGTATATTGAGTTTGTATACGCCCCAATAATCCCGGAATATCAATTTTATATAAAACCAGAAAATGTAAAATTTTTGGTCCCTCATATTGGATCTTATTAACCTAAGAGTTGTAAAGAATTAACTTCATATTCGTAATACACCATCCCCCAACCCCCTAATACCAAATTTGAAAAAATGCGAATAAGCTAAAATTTTCTTCCTACCATATTAGGTCCGTCATATTGAATTTCAAAAAAATAATTTTAATCTAATCTAAATCTAAACCCTTCAAAGCCCTCTAGTACCAATTTTAGATGAAATCAAGAAATTTAAAATTTCTAAACGGTCATATTGTATCTGACGTATTAGATTTTCTTAAAATAATTTTATATTCGCTATTTACATCCTCAAAAACGATTCAGTTCCACATTTGAACAAAATCGGAAAATGTAAAATCTTTAGTCAGCTATATTGCATTCGTCATATTGAGTCCTGAAAAATACTATAATTTACGTGCTCAAAAACCCTCTATATCAGTTTTGGAGAAAGTCGAAAAATGTAAAATTTTTAGGACACCATATTGATTCCGCCAGATTGAATTTTTCAAAAATTATTTGAATTTAGTAATTAACACTAACAAAAATCCCCCAATATTGACTTAAGACAAAATCGAAAGATGTAGAATATTTAATCCGACATCTTAGATCCGCCATATTTATTTTTTTAAATAATATTAGATTCGTAATGTGCTATCTCAAAAACTCCCCCATATCAATTTTAAAAAAAATTGGACCGAATTAATTTTTTATACGCCATATTGAATTTTTTAAAAATAATTTTAGATTCGTCATGTGCGACTCCGAAAACTCCCCCATACCAATTTTTGGGGAAAATCGAACAAAATTAAATTTTTTTGTCCTCCATATTGGATCCGCCATATTGAATTTTTTAAAAATATTTTGAAGTTGTTATGTGCGACCTCAAAAACTTCCCCATACCAATTTTGGGGAAAACCGAACAAAATTAAATTTTTTTGTCCGCCATATTGGATCTACCATATTGAATTTTTTAAAAATAATTTAAGATTTGTTATGCGAGACCTCGAAAACTTCCCTATACCAATTTTGGAGAGAATCGGATAAAAAAAATTTGTCCGCCATATTGGATCCGCCATTTTGAATTTTTTAAAAATAATTTCAGATTCGTTGGGTACAGGTCCGAAAATTTCTCCATACCCATTTTGGAGAACATCGGACAAAATTAATTTTTTTGGCCGCTATATTGTAAGGGTAATCTTAGATTTTAGTGCACCAATTTCATCTAAAAAATATGGGATCACCGCAGCAACTTCCTGAACGTAACGTAAAAATTTCATTCAAATCGGTGCCCCCGTTCCGGAGTAATCGGTGTACATACTTAATATATGTATATATATATATATATATATATATATATATATATATATATATATTAAAAAAAAAAAAACTAGCACTCAATGACAAAGAATATATCAAAAACCTAAGCCAATAACCTAATAAACCAAACAAACTATTGTAACCCTTATTGTTTTGCAACACACTGTATAGTTGATATTGATAAAATTTATTTACAAATCAAAAAAAAAAAACTAAACACAAAGGTTCCCAAATAAAAAAATAACGAGTTGATAGTAACCAAGAGAATCTTGAAATATTTCACTAAGAAACACGACACAAGTAAATTGGGGTGCGTAGTGTGAATAATTTTTATTTTTGCTTTTTTAATTCATATTGTTTCATCGATTTTTTAATTTTAAGTCATGTGAGTGTGCATTTGTGACCATGTTAGTTGTACTTTCCTTTTTATTTTAGAATTTTAGATTGTATCTTTGAAAAAGTCCACTACATTGGACAAAACATCAAGCACAGAATAGTAGTATTAATCTAAAACCTAACACTAAAAAGTTACCATACATTTATATATATATATATATATATATATATATATATATATATATATATATATATATATATATATATATATATATATGTATGCGGATTTCACGGATTCCTCCGTGTGAGTTGCAATAGCAGTGGATATATCCACATTATGCCGTTGTAGTACTGAAATCACATTCAGCAAACATACAACTATATGCAGCTCCGCGTATGAATGAAGTAAAATGCGAACAGTAACACAGAAAGGATATGATGGAGAGAAGTTTGCATTTACTGTTCGCATTTTACTTCATTCATACGCGGAGCTGCATATAATTGTATGTTTGCTGAATGTGATTTCAGTACTACAACGGCATAATGTGGATATATCCACTGCTATTGCAACTCACACGGAGGAATCCGTGAAATCCGCATACACGTATATACGCCACCCGGCGGGAGGTCGGAGAAGCCGCGTTCAGTATTTACATGCTTCCTTCCGATCTGTCCTTTGCACAGCCAGGTGCATGTCGGTACCCTGATGAGTCTAGTAGAGACGAAACATGTACCTCTGCCGTATCACTATGGCGGGGAGGGTAAGTTTTGACTTTCTTCTCGGTATGGTGGTACAGGTAGGCCATCATCTCGATGGTGGTAGAATAGGATAAATTGCGTTTTATAACAATTTGTTCTAACTGTGCAACCTCTAACACAGAAAGGATATGATGGAGAGAAGTTTGCATTTACTGTTCGCATTTTACTTCATATATATATATATATATATATATATATATATATATATATATATATATATATATATATATATATATATATATATATATATATAAACCACAGTTTTATTTGCAGGGAATAAATTATCTGTGTATCTTCTCTTTTACTACCTGAAGTAGAAAAACGGTAATTTGTTAAACCAATTCTACCGCTGTAAAAATTTATGTATTTATTACTAAAATTTTAATATCTCATTTAAATCTGAGACATCCTTTATTAATAACATATAAGGTGTTTGATTTTTTACTAAAATAAAATAAAACACAGAACCATCTAGTAGTGCTTTACGCAAATAACGTCATTATATCAGAAATACTAAAATTGTATTCTATTATCCTTCCTAAAGACTTGCAGGTAGGTGCCGTCTCTGATTCTAATGGTATCGGTACCATCTTGAGTACCACCACAAACAAAGAAAGTAGACAACCATTCGCACATTGTGGTATGAATAAACAGCTATTTCAACTTTCTTACGTGCAGGTAAAACCAGTTCCTCCGTTCTTGAGGCCATCGAAGTACTACTTTCAGACTTAGTACGACTAAAGTAGTTCCTTGTGACTTCGCACGACCTAAATTACCCTTATTTTCGAGATTTTTTGCATTAATTTCGAGTTTTTTACGTTAAAAATGAACTGTGGCTGAATGCCAAAGTGTTTCTTGAGTTATTTTGATACTATCTTGTGTATTTCGCGTGTTTTTTTGGTGATTTAAAGAAACTTCAACGTAGGAAATATGCCTTGTTCTGCGGTAACTTTAAGTTTAGCTACTATTACTAGCATTATAGCTGTAGCGTTATTGGCTATAGCCTTTGCTACGGATAATTGGCTTTATATCGAAGTAAAAAGGACCAATATACAGGTGAGTACAAAAAAATCTTATTTAAAATAATTTTAATAATGTAGTTTTGACCGTACACACCTATTTTGAGAGGTTCGCATTTTTACTCGTATTGTCATAAGTTCTTAAGAACTTATGACATGGTTAATTACGTTTGCTAATCACATAACTATGCAAGGTTTTTTCGATTTTTAATTAATGAGAAGCTAATATTTTAACATATGGCTAAAAAAAGTTTTTTTCTGGGACAAAAAATTAATTACGGAGATTTTTTTTAGACTTTCTCTAATAACCGCTTTTTTGACTATAACAGAATAAAGTTTTTTTCATCATAAAATCGTATATTACAAAAGTTGATGAAAGTTTGGTTTCTTTCCTCATATTTAGCGATTCCGACAATCAGTTAGGACAGAAACCTTCCAGGAAACACAAAAAAAAAACAAAAGGTCTACAATGTGTGATATAAAACTTACATAAACTAGAAACTTGTCAAGTGAAAGTTTTAGTAACAGGATATTTTTTTATTTACCCTACTCTAAACAATTATCACATATTTTTTCATATATAATTTTGAATAACAGTAGAAATTTAATTTATTAGATTACGTTTTAAATATTTTGGATATTTTTCAGAATTTTCAAAAAAATTTTAACAGGAACGTAAATGTTTTTGAGAAATTTTATTTACAATAGATTAAACTATCATGCGACATAAGAAATAAAATTGTTTTCACTCAAACGCCAAAAAAAAGTACAGCACCAACAATTAATATTTAGTATTATGTCCTGTGTTTCTTATAACAGATCTACAGCGTCTTATATTTAAAATTAAATTTCGAACATTCTCTTCCGAAATATCACTCAACTGATCCAAGATTTCCGGATTGATATCAGGTGAGCTTGCTGGTCAAATCATTACCTATAGTCTATTCATGAACTAGAGAGAGTAGTAAATCATTTTTGATCCTTTTTTCTTTGGAAACTACCTGCATTTTCTAGTCCGGTGTGTTGAGAAAAATCCGTTAGATACATATATTTTTTATAGGATTGAGTTAGAAATTTTATAATCAAAAATACCTATCTATAATAATGGACTATTTGGGTTGGATAACAATAGATATTTGGAAGTGTAAAGTGTTAAAAAGGATTTTAATCCTTGTCATAGACCTCGTAAGGAGGTTTATTTTATCATTAAGTATTTATGGCATAGAATATTATTTTGGTAATAAACTTAAAATAGAAGTTGTTATAATAATATTATTTTATTTCTTATGATTTCTTAATAATTTACGAATATAGATAATTTTGCCAAATTTAACACAAATCACAAATGTCTTTTTATTATTTTTAGTTTTGGCATAGAAATCGGTTTAGGCACGTTCAAACTGAAACGTAACCTTATTCTCTCAAAAAATTCCAAGTTATAATTTAAATACTTATAAAATATCCATTATCATAAATACAAGTTAAACATATATAAAAAATTAATTCGTCCATATATTACATTTTTTTGGGGACTATTGGTCATTTTATTATTAATTAAAAACTTATAGGATTTTTGATGTTTCAGTTTATTTATTTCTTAAACCATCTGCAGAATTACAATAAACACTAAAACGGGATTCAAATGTAATTCATTTTTATATGTTATAGTCAAAATTAGATTTACTCATTTTTATTTCTATTACACTGACATCTTAATTTAATTTACTTTATTATATATAAATCCGATAGCCCCCCAAAAAAAAAAATAAAACAAATGTGTTAATTCTACACGTTTAAGAAAAATACACAAATACAATAATAAATAAATTACGGCTCATTGGATTTAAAGATATTTAAAATTGAAGAGCGGGACACACTAAAATAAAAACATATAAAAAAATAAAAATATATATAAACAACATTAAACAATAAAATACAACAAAAATTTAAATAATAAATTATGTTTACACTGGTAAACATTATGTATCTAATTCGTAATCAAAGTCAGTGAAGCTATCTTCTCTCAAATTAATTATAATTGGTTCCTCTATAGCATCGATCATAAGATCGAGTTTCCACATTTTCTTTTATTCTTTTATTATAAGGTCCACACATTTTTTCCAATTTTCTGCAGTAAATTTATTCAAAAAAACCTTTCAAAAGTTCAGTTGAATCACTAGTTTTGCAACTTGTGTTATTTTTAGCAACTCTACCTTTTACTTGAGCCCATATCGCAATGTTGCTTAACTGTTCGGCGATATTTCCTTTCTCAACGGATTTCCTACCTGATTTTTCTCCAGCAAAAAGTTCTCTGAGCAATTTCCAGAGCTCAGTTCTTTTAATTTCAGGTAAATTCCGATCTCATTGATTTTAGTTAGAATTTTGACGACAGCTGGGATCTGCTTCTCGTAATAAAACATATGGACAACTCTTCTTATTGCAGTTTTCATCTCTTCTACAGGATTTTTCGTCTTCTTGTGACCGAATGTGGCTTGGGAGTACTAACAATTCCACTCGTTTTTTTCTCCTTCAGCATTCGGTAAACAGTAGATTTTCTAACTTCTGGTATTTTGGAATACATGTCAATAGAGCTTTTAACATTATTATTTGGATATTGATATCTTAAGGCATCAAAAACATTCATCGTTATAAGTTTTTCGTTTAGGAAAAAATGCCCTCGTTTAACGATTTTGGAATAAATATAAAGGTGAAAGCCATATCTTTTGGGTATCTCACTAATCTCAAATAATATATAAAAACAAGCGCAAACAAGATAAATCACTAAGGGCATACTGTAAGGTGTACTCTGTTCACTGAAAGTTTATTGTCGCAGTAAATTTATAAAAGTTTATAATATTTAAATATAATTAGATTTATGGCAGTCCTCAGTTACCAGAAACACTGGAGCAGATACATCCGAGGTTTCGGTGACATTTACTCTCTCTAGTTCTTGAATAGAATATAAATATTGGTGTTATATCTTTTTTCACATTAATATTTTTGGTGAGCTTTCATTACATTTTTAAAAAGTTTTATTTATAATGTTAATTTTGAATTCCCACACCAAACATAGCACTGAACAACGAAATAAACATCAGTTACACATAGGTGGAACATGCACTTAAAAACTTTAAATCTCCAGGACAAATGTAACATATGTCCAACTAAAATATGGAGGACATAGTTTATGAAGCGAGCTAATAAATAAATGCAGTACAACAGACAATCTATTGTGGGTTTTGTAAACCTACATAAGCATTCTATCGCATACAATAAAAAGATGTCGTACATTACTGCACTAGTATCAAAATCATTAACAAACTCAACCCAAAATGAACGAAAAACTTACAATTCAATACCTGTTAACAATAGAATAAGACAATATATCGGGATCACAATATTATACTATACCAACGACGCTTCTTACTGCAGAAGATGACATGTAACACCTATTAAACATAAAGATATGATCTGAAAATCAGGAGTGCAACTTCTGCAAAACCTCTTAGATGTAAACTAGAGATAGAAGAATGAATCATACAACAAGAAAAAATTTATTTTTCTCAGAATAGTAACATCCAAAATGAAATAAAATGACGAACAACTAAAGTTACTAAAGTAATTGAAGCTTCAAGTGACACAATCTGGCATAATAGACATCTTCAACTATACATAAATGCGAAAATCTGTAAAATCATTATGACATGTATGGAGGAAATGGGACCTTCTAAATCTAATACATCTACATCACAGAGAGCGTAATTATAAATATTTATACTTCTTACAGAAAAGACAATTCTGGATAGGGAGAAAAGTAAAAACACAAAGACATCGAGTAATACTGAAAATATCAAAGAATGAATTCTTAGAAGGAAGAAACAGTGGATTTTATGCTATATTCGATACAAAGTCTGTATGGAGGCAACTGCAAAATTAAGTTGAGAAGTTTTAGAATAACAAAAAATAGATTTTGATGATTGAATGTTAAAATAAGCTCTTTTCTGAGGTTGTAACTAACTATTCAACACATAGAAATCAATGTTTGAAATTTCTGCAGATGAAGATAAGAATTTTAATAAGATGTATTAAATTTTACGTCTGCTACAAAAGAGGGGAAAAGCTATAGGGGTGGAAGGCCATGCATTTTATACAAATGGATTCACGGCTTACGCCTTCTAGTTTTTTCTCGAATTTAGGAAGCTTAGTACCGTTTATGTGGATAAATTTTCACTTAAACTCTGTGTAATTAAAAGAAAAAAATTTTCATCTGCAGAATCTCACAACTTAGGAATGATCTTTTTGAGATCGTATTTGTCAACAAATACAATCTTCAGGTGTTTATTACCGACGGCAGTGGCAATATTGGTATCTTCTTCTTGCGGTGCCTATTCGTTCCGAATGTTGGCGACTAGCATGGCTATTCTTACATTGTTGGCAGCTGCGCGAAACAGTCCAGTCGTGCTCATATTGAACCATTTTCTTAAGTTTTGGAGCCAAGAGATTCGTCTTCGTCCTGGCCCCCTCTTGCCGTACACCATCCATTGCAGTATTAATTGGAGGAGGTTATATCGCTGTTCATTTCTCATAATATGTCCTAAGTATTCCAATTTGCGTTTTTTAATTGTTTTGATCACTTCGCACTCCTTTCCCATTCTGCGCAGGACTTCATTATTTGTAACTCGGTCGACCCAGGAGATTCTTAAGATGCGCCTATAGCACCACATCTCGAACGCTTCAAGTTTTTTAATGGACGCTTCAGAGAGTGTCCAAGCCTCTGTTCCGTAGAGCAGAACCGGAAAAACATAGCACTGTAGTATGAAGACCTTGGTTTTCAGCGGCAGATCACGGCCCTTGAAGACGGTGCTCATTTTTGTAAACGCTGCTTTGGCTTTTGCTATACGTTGTTTTATTTCCAATGAGTGATCCCATTGACTGTTTACATTGGTGCCAAGGTATGTATAGCTTTCAACCCTTTCAATTGTTTGTTGGTTGATGGTCAGTTGTGTGTTTAGAATTGGGCGTTTGCTGATGACCATATATTTTGTCTTCTTTGTATTTAAATCTAACCCATAGTGCTTACTTACTTCAGTTATGCTTGTCATCAACATCTGCAATCCCTCCAGACTGTCTGCGAATACCACTGTGTCGTCTGCGTATCTGATGTTGTTCAGACGTTCACCGTTGATTAGTATTCCCTCGTCACATTCTTCCAAGGCTAGTTTGAAGATATGCTCAGAATAAACATTAAATAGCATCGGGGACAGTATACATGCTTGCCGTACTCCGCGTTCTATTGAGATTGCTTCTGTCAACTGGTTGTCTACTCTTATGTTAGCAGTTTGGTATACAAATAGATTTTAGAATGCTCGAAAAATTTCCCAGTGTAATTTAACTTTCTCGTTATTCTTCCATTTGGCATACAATTAGTAATTTCTAGAGTGCCTGAAAAATATCTTAATGTAATTTGACTTTATTGGTATTCTCTTATAAGCAGGTACGTTACGAAAAATAAAATATTTGGCACTGATTTAAAAATGTTGAAAAGACTTCCGAACAACTAAATTAATAAGTATACAAGTTGCGTTAATTATTTACATATATCTTATTAAAGCATAAAGATATTGTTTAAATATTGAACACCAAAAGTATTTTAGTTAATTTGCACAATTAGAAATCACAAGGTCGCGGTTTGTCTGTAAGAAACCCACTGCTAGTAGTCATCAACCGAACTGTTAGTAGTCAACCAGAAATCCTTTGCAAATTATGAATGTTAGTAGGTCGGTTGTGCCGCCGTGCAAGAAATATTTAAAAACATTCACGACATTACAATATAACTAATTTAGTATATAATAAAATTTTCATAAAAAAATTGAACCGATTTCTAAAAAGCGAAAAATAACAATAAAAATTTTTACATGGAATTAAAATTTTTGAAGTCGGCGTCAAATTAAGACCTGACAAAATGTTATTCACATAAAAAAATTGAGAAATACTTTGTCTGTCGTTGCTTCCTTACCGTAGCTTCTATGTATTTCATCCTGGAAGTTATTTTTTTGCATTTAGTAATAATTTGGCGCCGACTTCAAAAACTTCAATTTGATGTAAAAATTTATATTGTTATTTTTTGCTTCTTAGCGCTTTTTTAGAAGTTGAATTAATTTTTTTATAAAAATGTTTACAAATCTTATAGCTCGACTTATTTTATCTTGCATATGTTTGAAGAAACTAATTTAAGTTCCGTAATATACACCCCAAGAACCTTCCAACACCAATTTGGTCGAAATCAGAAAAAGGTAAAATATTTAATCTCTCATATTTTATGTCATATTAAATTTTAAACCTTCTTATAACAATTTTAAAAAAATGTGAATAACATACAATTTTCCACCCAGCGTATAGAATAAATCTGCCATATTGAATTTTTAAGAAAATAATTTCAAATTATTTGTTTGATTTTAATATACACCACCGAAAACACTCCAGTAACAATTGTGGACATAATCCGAAATTTTTAGACTGCCCTATTGAATCTGCCTTACCGAATTTTTTTTAACCAATTTTAAATTCATTATTTACAACTCTAAGAAACTCCCAGTATCAATTTTGAAAAAAAAACGAGAGTCCGTGTTATTGGATTTTTTTAAAATAATTTTAAATTTGTATTTTATACCAATTTTGAACAAAATCAAAAGAGTTAAATTTTTAGGATCCGCTATATTGAATTTTTAAAAAGTAACTCTAAATTCGTTATGTACGTCTCCAAAAACTCCCTTATATCCATTTTGGAGAAAATACGTCAAAGCTAATTTCTTTATCCGCCATATTATCAGTGTCATGATTATACTGCCTAAATTTCATCAAAAATGATATGGGACTACCGTAGAAACTTCCTGAACATAACGTAAAAAATATCGTTCAAATCGGTTCCGCAGTTCCGGAGAAATCGATGTACATATAAAAAAAAGCGGTCAAATTTAGAAGTCGGTTAAAAATTAAGATCTGTTTTTGATATTAAGATTTTTTTATTAAAATAAAATCCTTACATCATAACAGCATATATTTACTGTTAATATACAATGTCCGCATTATATGGGAGTTTATTTTTATTAATAAGTTTATTCGAAATTTGACTTTGGCATCAATATCTGCTTCGATCAAAATGAAAATTTAGCATTATCTGTCAAATTTTAATTTTTTTCCAAAAAAAAAATTCAAAAGTGGAGTTATATCTCAAAATATCGAAAAAAGTTATCAGAAAAAAAATTTTAATGCAAATTTTAGCCCATGTGCAAAATTTCAGCGATATAATATAATTTAGATTTTTTGTTCATTTTTTGTAAATTACACCACTGTTGCAAAATAAGACCCAACGCAACCTACATAAAACTTCTTAGTTTCGACAATGCTTCCTTCCAGACATATGTTGTGTTAAATAGCGCCATATTAAATGTGTATTTTTCTATAAAATCCAAATAGGGCTATTAAAATTTGGTCACATGTGATGCAAAGTTTGTTTTTGACCCTGTATAAGGTAACTTAATAAAATGACTATTTTTGAAAACCTAATTTGTGTCTAAAAGTAATACACATTATAATTAAGACAAACAAGTGCGCATGTTACGCTGATGACGCCGTCATAGTCTCGGAAAATGAAGACGATCTCCAAAGACTTCTATTTGCATTCCACACCATAAGCAAGCAATTCAATATGAAAATATCCATCGATAAAACTAAGTCAATTGTAATAAGCAAAGTGCCCTTAAGATGCAAACTAGTAGTGGATGACAAACCAATAGAACAACTCATGACCTTTAATTACTTAGGAGTTGAGATATCCGCAAATCAAGACAGAACAAGAGAAGTAAGAAACCAAGTAAACAAGGCAAATAGAATTTCAGGAAGCCTGGCGGATATAATATGGCACAACACATACATGAGCAAGGACGCAAAAACAAAAATCTACAAGACCTGTATTCGACCGATAATGACGTACGCAATAGAGACGAGAGCTGACAACACAAAAACAAAATCAATTCTAAGAATTGCCGAAATGAAAGTACTAAGAATATCGGGATACACATTAAGAGATCACATACGCAATTCAACAATACGCGAGGAACATGGAATGCAGGATATAGTAAGATGGGGACGGAAGCGCAGAAGAGCCTGGAATGAGCACGTAGGAAGAATGGCGCAAAATAGGATAGCGAGAATCGCCCGAGATGGAACACCGGAAACCAGAAGACCAATAGGTAGACCACCTAAAAGGTGGAGAGAGTCCTGGATTTCAACATCGAATGAAATGAATGATTGAGTTGGGAAAAACAGGCTGTAAGCCTATAACAAGAGGAAGAAGAAGAAGAAGTACGCAGTGTCTTCAGTAAAATCTGCATAAGGTGGAAAATACATTTTAAATGCACTTCATTTTTATATTATGATTTTTTTATTAAAAAATTTTAGTATTTTCATTAAACAAGTTTCTTAATATTAAAATATTAAACAAATACGTTTCTTCTTCATGCACTGCTGACAGAACACTACACAAACAATTAATGCATGCAGTAATTGTTCTTAAAAACCCGGCACTTATTAAGAGAGAAATTTTATTGCTACCTTGTTGAGCATAATTTAAACTCTGTCTGCGCGACATTTTTACGAATTATAAATTCTTTAGTTAAAAGCAATGTGTGTAATTATTTACAGTTAGAAAATGTTCACGATAATTATTATTCCGTGTTTCAGCTCTGTCCTGTAATACTTTGCGTGTGAATGGAATTTCCAATCAGTCTGAAAATGCTTGAAACATCGGATTATTTTTTCCACAAGTTAAAACTATTTACTGGGATCACTTTATAGGAAATTAAAAAGCAAAGTTCCCACCAAAAAAATATCACACAATTCCATGCCTAAACTGTCCTAAGAAATACATTGGCATGACGACACAATATATTGAAAATAAAATTACTGGACACAAGTATGCTAAAAATGCGTCGACATCTTTACATAAACATGAGCAAACAACTAAGCATGAATTCGATTTTAAAAACACCAACATTTTAGATACTGACAGAAATTATCACAAACTGGCCATCAAAGAAATAATATATATAAAAAGAGATAAAAATGCTGTAAATGACAAACAAGATATCAAAACCTACGTCAAATATACTATAATTTGATATTTTAATATGACATACTTGAAGCGGCACTATAATAAATATTAAAAATAATGTAATGATGCATAGCACAATTTGGTATAAACTCATGCAAATCAAAGACCTTATTAAAAAAAATATAATCTTTTTTCCTATTTTTGGCTATTATAAAATATAATTTATCCATATCAATTGCATACAAAGTTGTAATAATTAAATTTATTTTTATCATACGCACAAAGCTACTTTCAAGGTATGTAGTATTTTATATTTTTCACTATTTTAACCTGGGTATCGTTTTGTTTTAATTTTAAGACTGTTGTAAAATCTGTTTTATTTTTATTAATTTTAATTAACATAAAAATATAAATATAATAGGTATGTAAGACAATTACTGCGATACATATTTAATAAAAAAAAATTGTAATTTTGTAGATGAAAGAAAATATACCATAACTTTGAAGAAGCTACAGAGCGAAACGTCAGAAAAATTTTTGTTTTTTGATTTTAAAATGGAAAAACCTATACCCAAGAAAATATTACAGAAATTATATATATATATATATATATATATATATATATATATATATATATATATATATATATATTGCTGAATAAGACCAATAAAATTTAAATAAAACTTTCTGTAATATTCGTGAGTGATTTTCGAGTATTGAGTCTTGCTGACTACAAATCTAACATTCAGCGGTTGCACACAGTGCTAACTATGCCAATGATTCGACTCTACGTGACACCTCCTAATTACAACAAAGTATAGATAGGCGAAGAAGCGTATTACTTCCTGTAACAATGTTTAATGTGTGACTGATCCAATGTAATAAATAATAATAGATATTGTATTAACTAATAACATAATAATTTAGTCACTGTAATTCTTAGTTTTTTTTGTAATACGTAAAATAAAATTTTAGCGATCACAGGCTTATAATTTTATATTTAATTTAAAAGAACACCAGCATTTTTATTCCTTTACATTTATGCAGTAATACAAATCGAATTGATAATTTTTAAAAGCTTTAATGAAACATTTCGCGAAAAAAACATTGTTTTTGACCTACTTTGTACATTCTAAAAACCCACGGCAAGATTGTACATAGAATTGTTGTCTAGACATTATAATACCTTAATAAAATATGATGAAAAAAAATTAAAATACGTTTCAAGTGCATTATAGAAATTAAATCTGGAACAGGTGTAGAATTTAGAATTGCAACAAAATACGTATGCTTCGTTTAAAAAACATACTATAAGATATCTTAGTAGATTGAAATGCTTTTGAAAACTAGAAAGTCGTTTTGAAATTTAATAAAATTTACATCATAAATTGGTTTATATAAAAAGTGTTACAACAAGAACCTTGATTTTAAATAAAATTAAAAAAAAAATATTTTAATAAATTTTTATTGATACGTTCAAGAGTTATTCACATTAAGAATGAAATAAAATGTCATATGACCATCGAAACCTCGTTAGCAGATATGTATGTACTAGAGCGGCCCATCTATATAGGGGTGAAAAAGTTTTTTCTGGGCCACCCTGTGAAAATATTCTTTCATATTAAAAAACAGGTCCTGGACTTAATATTTTTACCTGCTTGCGGCACGTGTTCCTCTTGTCGGACTGAGTTGAATATTTAGTAATTTTATTTGTTAATATAAAGGAACATTTTCACAGGGTGGCCCAGAAAAAACCTCCAAAAAATTTTTTCACCCCTATATAGATGAGTTACTCTAGATGTACAGGGTTTTTATGTTTAGCACCATACCTAGAAGCTTAAGTATAAGAAATGCATATACATATATATATATATATATATATATATATATATTATATTTTCTTTGTTTCTTGAACCATAGATTATATCATTTTTTTTTTATCTTGTCCTTTCTTAGGTTTAGGTTCTATATTTAATAAATATACAAAACGATTGACGTTTCGCCCTTTATTCAAGGCATTTTCAAAATTTTTTCCTAAAAAAATATATAATTAAAATACATCACTTAAAAAAGATATTTACCATTTCGAAAAACAAACAAGACACTTAAAAACAGTAGTCAAACTTTAAATTTTTTTAAAAATATTTAATTTTACCGGTACATACCTTGACATTTTGCTGTTTTGTTACTAAATAAAATTTAAATTTTACATCGTTTACTGAGGATACGTGGAATGCGAATGTGTTTAATTTTTTTAATATATTTTATATTTTACAATGCAAAAAAAACAAATAAGGTAAATATTTGGTTTTATGTTTAAGAGGATATTCCATTTTTGATTCTTATGTGTCCGGATCGAATATTTAATATTTTTGTTTAAATTAGGCTTGCGTAAATGTGGTTCAAATTTCCCATATCTGCGAGTACACGAAACGCGCTGCCCAAAAGATAGGGGTCGCATTTTTCGGTACTGGCAAGCAAGCATACCGCTATTTAAGCAGCCAAAGCCACGTGCCGCACCAAACGATCCCACCATGAGAGCATGGTTTAGCGTGTTTCAAAGCCAAACAAGTAAATAAATATGTAGATAAGTTTTTGTCCGTGTAATCACTCCATAGTATAAAACAAAGTCGCTTTCTCTGTCCCTTTGTCCCTTTGTATGCTTAAATCTTTAAAACTACGCACCGGATTTTGATGCGGTTTTTTTCAATAGATAGAGTGATTCAAGAGGAAGGTTTATATGTATAATAACATCCATTAAATAGTGGAGAAATACTGTTATTTTTGAGGTTTCTAATGTGATGTCGTTAATTATCATATTTTTTTCCGCTTACATTGCAAACGCAGGCTGAACCCTACGAGATTTATCAAAATAATGTACTAATTATTTGTACACATTGAAAAGGTCTACAGAAAACTCCGCGATGGTATATGTCTATCTCTCATGGATATCCCACAATAACATTTTTTTTGTCATTTACTTTTTACGACAAATAATGGCAAATTTTGAAGCGATTTTAACCAATACAGCATTAATCCTTATCCAATTAAATAGCTTAAATACATTGTTGATTTAATATAGATCTATATGGTCCTTTACAGCACAAGATTTAAATGAATATTTTCGAAGATATTACAGATTTAAAATTGCGGGAAGTAGCGCTTGCGGCGGTACTGGCCGACCGGGGCGGCGGCAGCGTGCCTATAAATAGCGCGTCGGAGGCCGATGTAATAATTGTTGTAAAAATAAAATAAATAGTCACAGTTTTTCTGTAGTGTATTTAGTATCAGCATTGCACCCGTGCGAAGCCGGGGCGGGTCGCTAGTTTAAAATAAAATAGAATAAAATATTGGCGAAGCGGACTTGAAAATTTGTCAATCTACATGATTCTCGTATTAAAAAGTGCGGAGCACTCCAAAGTATGGAATAACTCTGGGTCCGACAGATGGCGACAGCGCTGTTTCGTCCTAATATGGGACTCGTCAGGCCACCGCAGTCGGTACAAACCATCATCTCGCCCTTGCATCGTATAAGCCATACTTATAATCAAAATACGGCAAATAAGACGACAAAGGCGACATCTCGATGGTCCACTTGATAATACAAGAACCATACAGATTAACAAAGTTTGTAAGAGAACCGTCATATGGTGGCGCGACGGTGAATTAAAAAAGAAATATGTAAAATCGAGTACACGAAACGCGCTGCCCAAAAGATAGGGGTCGCATTTTTCGGTACTGGCAAGCAAGCATACCGCTATTTAAGATGATTTTTGTCAGTGAACAGAGTGAATACACTTTGCACAGTGTGGTCTTAGTGATTTATCTTGTTTCCGCTTTTTTAAATATATTAAAGCATTGTTTGAGATTGACTTCCACCATTATATTTTTTTCAAGATCGTTAAAACTAGAGCATTTTTTCCTCAAGGAAAAACTTATTACGATTAATGTTGACGATGCCTTGAAACATCAATATTCAGATAATAATGTTGGAAGCTCTTTGAGATGTGTTCCAAAATACCAGAAGTTGGAAAATCTACTGTTTACTGAATAGTGAAGAAGAAAAAGAAGAAGAAGAATGTTATTATTAGTGCTTCCAAACCACATTCGGTCACAGCACGACAACAATCTCCGTTGGAAAACAAATGGAAAATGCAATAAGAAGAGCTGTTCACACATTTTATTATAAAATGCTAACTAAAATCAATGAAGATCGAGATTTACTAAAAATGAGGAGAACTGGGCTTTCGAAATTACTGAAAGAACTTAATTTTGCTGGGAAAAGCCAGATAGAAAAGCTATCCTTATAGATCGCCCAGAAATTGTACGTTGAAGAAAGAAATATCTCCGAACAATTAAGAACCATAGCGAAGATAGAAAAGATATTATTTAGGCGAAACAAAATAAAAATGTTCACAGCTGCATTGGAAGGTTTATCGACTGAACTTATACCATAGGGATCATTAATAGTTATGAATAACTCCCCGTACGACTCGCGTAAAAGTGAATGACACTGCTAACAAATATATGGAAATTAAGATGAGATAAAACAGTGGCTGCTTTCCAAGAATTTAGGTGATTTCCCCTTACAAATGATATAGTCAAAAGGGAGCTTTTAGATATAGCAAATAAGCATAAAGATAAATACAACAAATAAATAATAAATGAAATGGCTCTATCAAAAGAAATATCTTTTCTTCGTCTTCTGCCGTAATATTGTGAGCGGAACCCTACTGATCTGATATGGACTCAAGTAAAAGGTAAAGTTGCTAGAAATAACACAAGTTACAAAGTTAGTGATTTAACTGAATTATCCATATATCCTGATTAAAATTTCTTTTAATACTTCATACTTCCAAATATCTATTGTTATCTGATCCAAATCTACCATTAAGATGGGTATTTTTGGTTATAAAAGTTCAAATCCATTTCAATGAAAAATGTATGTGTTTAAAAGATTTTATCAAAGATACCGGACTAAAGAACTCAGGTAGTTTGCACAGAAAAAAAAGGGCTAGAAATAATTTATTAGTCCCTCTAGTTCTTGAATACACTATAGTTATAAATTTTAACGTCTCTGACTATTCCAATACAATGTTAACATTTTCACAATAAAACATTTTAAAATAAATAAATGTTTACCATAAAATTTGTAACATTCTGTGTGTTTTTACAGGTGTATCTCAGATTAAAATTTTAATCAATTCATTTGTGATTTTATATAAGCAGTGTGAGAGTATAATTCAGCAACAATAATTTAAAATTCAACCAAATAAAATTAACTTTATTTTGCGAATATCCTGGATCGTTGTTTGTTGTCTGAAAAGAATCATTTTTAATTAACAAATAAACATCTTTAAACATTAATCACCTGCTTAATTATACTCGTACTCCCACATAAGGTATCGTAATATTAACTTGTGGTAACAAAAAAGCAATTGGGTAATCAATTTAAGCAATCATTTGGTGTGAATAAAAAAAATCGTATTTTGCGTTTAAAAATAGTGCTAATCAGAGACAAAATGATGATAAAGAACATATATCCTGGTTAAGAAAAAAGATTATTTTTGCTTTAAAATGGGTAGTGTCTCAAATCAAGGACAAAACATAGTTCATTTCTTTTATACACACTTTTAACTCGATTAAAAAATACCACTCTTGGTTATTTTGCAGCAAATTTATCATAAATATTAATATATATATATATATATATATATATATATATATATATATATATATATATATATATATATATATATAATAAAATAGAATAAATCATTGGCGAAGCGGTGAAAATTTGTCAATTTTCATGATTTTCGTATTAAAAAGTGCGGAGCACTCCAAAATATGGAAAAACTCAGGGTCCGACAGATGGCGACAGCGCTGTTTCGTCCTAGTATGGGACTCGTCAGGCCACCGCAGTCGGTACAAACCATCATCTCGCCTTTGCATCGTATAAAGCTGAATTTATAATCAAAACACAGCAAATAAGACGACAAAGGCGACATCTCGATGGTCCACTTGATAATACAAGAACCACACAGATTAACAAAGTTTGTAAAAGAACCGTCATATGGTGGCGCGACGGTGAATTAAAACAGAAATATGTAAAATCGAGTACACGAAACGCGCTGCCCAAAGGATAGGGGTCGCATTTTTCGGTACTGGCAAGCAAGCCTACCGCCTATTTTAGCAGCCAAAGCCACGTGCCGCACCAAACGATCCCACCATGAGAGCATCGTTTAGCGTGTTTAAAAGCCAAACAAGTAAATAAATATGTAGATAAGTTTTTGTCCGTGTAATTTAAAATAAAATAGAATAAAATATTGGCGAAGCGGACGTGAAAATTTGTCAATCTACATGATCTTCGTATTAAAAAGTGCGGAGCACTCCAAAATATGGAAAAACTCCGGGTCCGACAGATGGCGAAAGCGCTGTTTCGTCCTAATATGGGACTCGTCAGGCCACCGCAGTCGGTACAAACCATCATCGCGCGCGTTTCGTGTACTCGATTTTACATATTTCTGTTTTAATTCACCGTCGCGCCACCATATGACGGTTCTTTTACAAACTTTGTTAATCTCTGTGGTTCTTGTATTATCAAATGGACCATCGAGATGTCGCCTTTGTCGTCTTATTTGCTGTGTTTTGATTATAAATTCAGCTTTATACGATGCAAAGGCGAGATGATGGTTTGTACCGACTGCGGTGGCCTGACGAGTCCCATATTAGGACGAAACAGCGCTGTCGCCATCTGTCGGACCCGGAGTTTTTCTATATTTTGGAGTGCTCCGCACTTTTTAATACGAGAATCATGTAGACTGACAAATTTTCACGTCCGCTTCGCCAATAATTTATTCTATTTTATTTTAAATTACACGGACAAAAACTTATCTACATATTTATATATATATATATATATATATATATATATATATATATATATATATATATAGGTCCAATTAAGTATGGACCCAGTATTCCTCCCCACACCTTAACCGACCACCTATTCTGATCTCTCATAACTCTGTATTCATGCGGATTTGAATTAGAATAGTAATGGAAGTTGTGTCTATTCACGAAACTATTGTTATGAAAAGTATATTCATCACTAAACAGCATATCAAATATTCTGCCATATTATCTAACACCCACAAGCAGAATTCAATTCGGTTGTCAAAATCATTTCCGTGAAGCTCTTGACAAAGCTGGATTTTATAAGGATGAAATCTGTATTTGTTAAGAATCCTTGAAACACTTGCTTGGCTAATGAAACTTAATTCTTTTTTAATTTTTTAAAAGACAATTTTTTAAATTTTTAACACTTTTTTGTTTATAACAAATTATCTGAACATTTTTTAGGAATCCATCCTCAATGTTCTTAATCAGGGGGTCAAAATACCTATGAAAAACTTTGGTGAAGCCATGTTTTTTTGTCGGCTACGAAAACCCACTAGACTCGACGACAAATAAGTTACTAACCTAGATAAAAAAAAAAATTGTTTGCTACAACAACTTCTGCGGAACCTTAACGTAATACATATTTGAGCGATTCTTTTTATTCACGCCTACTGGACAAATTGTTGTTCTGCTATCACCCAACCTAAAACTCAATCTGACCTCGCCAGTAACTGTCACTTCACCTGTATTATAGTGTGATATTTTGTTTTTTTTATAGTTTCGGTACTTCGACATTTATAATTAATAATTTATTAAGGAAACATATATACCGATTATGAAAATTTCAATCGCCAATCGCCTTGAATAATTTCCTGAAAATCGATCAAGTGCTAATTTTTATATTTCTGTACCTCCTATACCTAATTAACAAAGCACTTGACATTGCTATCAAATGTCGACATACCTAAAAATAAAGGATTGTAACATTTTTAATTCTAAATATTCGACAGCAGGTTTAAATTTTATTAAGTATGGTTGCATATTCTTAACTTGCGACCTCGAAAATCCTCAACTGAAAACAATAATTCTGTTTTCGCCATATTGAGTGGTCTGAGCTACTTTTTTTATCAACCCAAGATAAAAAGAAACATCTATTACTAATTTCAGGTTTTTAATTGATCAACAAGTCACAAAAAAAACACAAACATAATTAGATATTAGGTAAAAATTTTGATTATAAGATATAGTTCTTTGCATCGAAAATATTTCGAATAATTTAGATAATATTGCAGACAAATCCTATACTTTTAACACTATCTCAAATTGACGCTTTGCTAACTGATGAAAATAATAAATAGAATTATGTTAAGACTTTATTATCTTTCAGCCATTTTTTTTCAGTAACTACACACAATATCCATCTGAAATTTGGCTTATTTATAAAAGTTAGTGGGAATTAAAAAAAAACATTGTTTCTTTTTAAGGATATTTTTTCTTCTTCTAAGCTATGAAAACTTACCTCTTACATATAATTAATTTATGATACTTATGTGAAAAATATATTTAACTATAATTTATTAAGACAAGATTAGCTTGCTGCTAGTTATTATCTTAAAATAACCCTGGATTACAGATTTCAAGGATATTTCTATACTCTGCATACATAAACAGATCGTAAATGTGCATTGATTGCAAGGAAAAATATTAAAACACAGTTAAATTGCACACTATAAGGTATTTATACTTTATTTTAATTATATACTTGCAGTAAGATTTATACTGACGATAAATAAAAAATTTTGTTACTTCCTTCTATTCATAAGAAATAATGAATTACCCGAAAATACCTGGAATACCAAAAATAATTCATTTAATAATGAACAATATAATGTTTTTATTCAGATAACCTTAATCTACTACGGACTTTGTCCACTGGAATTCAATCTTCAAGCGAGTTTCTACAAAACAATGATCCCGTAATGTAAATCTAATCAATGGATGTTAATATGAACTGACGGTCTTATTTACACTCCATATAGGAAAATATAAAGCTTGCCTAATTTGTTTGAAAAAAAAGTATTTGGCACAAAATTATATCTCGGCTTGTAAAAATAATATTTACGATTTCATTATTTCTGTTTTTACTAGGAAATAAATTTGAGAAAGATATATATATATATATATATATATATATAACTGAATAGATAAATTTTTGTTCGTGTAATTGGACGTGAAATTTGTCAATCCACTTCATTCTCGTGTTAAAAAGTATGGAAAAACTCCGAGTCCGAAAGATGGCGACAGCGCGATGGCGAGTCTCATATTAGGACGAAACAGCGCTGTCGCTGGACCCGAAGTTTTTCCATACTATGGAGTGCTCCGCACTTTTTAACACGAGAATGGTGTGGATTGACAAATTTCACGTCCGCTTAGCCAAGATTTTATTCTATATATATATATATATATATATATATATATATATATATATATATATATATATATATATATATATATATATATATATATATATATATATATTTATATATATGAAATATTATTTATTTCTTGGACCTTCAATAATATATTTTTTATTTTTTTTGTTTTTCTTGGGATTATGGTCCGTTAAAAAAGGAATGAAAATATAATAGTGGTGTTTTATTTTCTATATTTTACATTTTTTAAACGATTACCTTTTCGGTAATTTATTTTATCTTCGTCAGAATACACAGTATGTAGCTCAAAACAATAAAGTATGTCATTGATATAACTATCAAATTATTTACATATTGTGTATTTAGTTTGAAACAATAACTCACGAACAAACCCTGCACTTACTCTGTGTAAATCAATTTAATATAATCTTAGCAATGTAGATTTCGTAAAATAACAGAATAAAGATGACCACCTGTGTCATTTTGAAGTCAGAGTAGTACTGAAAAGACCAGATGGGATTTTTTTGTAAAGTAATAAAGATTGTTCTGGCTATTGAGGGTTTAAGGGGTCTAGTCCGAAAGTGCATGGCATTTGTGGTTTTAGACGTTTTCACGAATGGTGGAATGAATGGTTTGGTTATTCTGGGTTTTAACCCGTTCGTTCAAAAAATCGTTTTTACGATGTTTCGCCAAAATATCATTTGGTATTTCCAAATGCGGTTCGTCTCGTTACTCGCTGAGAACTAAACTTAGAAGAAGGCTAGTTCTCAGCGAACGAATTGAAACTCGAAATAATCAAAGTTATATCAACAAAATACTTTATTGTTTCTAGCTACACACTGCATATTCTGACGAAGGTAAAACAATTACCGAAACGTTAATTTAAAAAAAAATGTAAATTATAGAAAACAAAGCACCACTATTACGTTTTAATTATTTTTTAACGTACCATAATCCCAAGAAAAACAAAACAATATATATTTATATATTTATATATATATATATATATATATATATATATATATATATATATATATATATATATAAATAAGTAGATAAGTTTTTGTCCGTGTAATTTAAAATAAAATAGAATAAAATATTGGCGAAGCGGACGTAAAAATTTGTCAATCTACATGATTCTCGTGTTAAAAAGTGCGAAGCACTCCAAAATATGGAAAAACTCCGGGTCCGACAGATGGCGACAGCGCTGTTTCGTCCTAATATGGGACTCGTCAGGCCACCGCAGTCGGTACAAATCATCATCTCGCCTTTGCATCGTATAAAGCTGCATTTATAATCAAAACACAGCAAATAAGACGACAAAAGCGACATCTCGATGGTCCACTTGATAATACAAAAACCACACAGATTAACAAAGTTTGTAAAAGAACCGTCATATGGTGGCGCAACGGTGAATTAAAACAGAAATATGTAAAATCGAGTACACGAAACGCGCTGCCCAAAGGATAGGGGTCGCATTTTTCGGTACTAGCAAGCAAGCCTACCGCTTATTTTAGCAGCCAAAGCTATATATATATATATATATATATATATATATATATATATATATATATATATATATATATATATATATATATATATATATATTTGAAAACTTAGAATCCGCCATCTTGTACGTAAACATTTGAAAATTATTACTCGATATTCGTGATTAGCGACTCTAAAAACATTTAATTGCATACCCAACACGTACTTTTATAACATAGAATTATTTTTACACTTTTCAGCGGTCATCATGGATTCGCCATCTTGAAATTGTAAAAAACTAATAGAAAATTCATAAGCATCGACTCCAGTAAATCCTTTATTGCAGCTGATAATTTTATGATACAAAATTAATTTACATTTTTCAGCGGCCATTTTCAATTCGCCGTATTGAAATTTTAAAACGCTAATAAATTAAATTTAGCAGTTACTTTCTTTTGGCGGCTATTGTTCTCCGTCATTTTGAAAATCCAAATATACCATAAGGCATTAAAAAGTAGTGGAGTTAACAAAAACTTTAATCCCAATAAAGTTTTTTTATCTGAAAAATTTGAGTGTGCGGGGAGGGTGCTGATTTGCAAACGAACTCTGTACTATGTGCAAAACTTTTTCGCTGCTTCAAAAAGGCTGTTTTTTAATCAGGAAAACATAGAAGAAAACTCCATTTAAAAGTTATTAATATTTACGTTAAGATTCTAAATACGAAGTTTGAGGGGAATGTCTATACTGTATCTATTTTTTTGCTTTACATATGCTGCAGAAATATTTCTACATACATCCAGAAAAATGATGAAATTATGAAAATTACATATATATAAAATGCACTTAAAATAGGATGCAACAGATTATCATAAAAAATTCAAGGCAATTATTTTAACAACTCTAAGTATAAATCCAGAACATTTTACGCGTATATTCTCCTTATAAGTCGTGAGTATTATACGGTAATAACCTGCCATTATGTTAACATTGAAATGCGAAACTAGATGTGTAATTTCTGAGGTCAGTTTTAATAATATCTGAAAAACTATTAATTTAGTTTAGATATTATTTTTAATTAGAAGAAGGCTTAGCTTTGAAATGTATGTTCGCTAAAATGAATTAACTATATCGGAATAATTATCTAATTATATCTATTATGTATAGTTTTATCACTAAAGCAATTTAAGACAAAGAGGGGTTTTCTTAGTAACTAATTATATTAGTATTATATAAAATTATAACCAATATTAATTTTAACATCCAAGCACAAAACAGGGCACAGAGAAGTTCCCAAAAAACGATTGCAAGCACGACAAGCACTACTTCCACGAATCATTTCGAAGCTTTTTATCCTCTTTCTAATTCGGAACCTTAAAAGCATACAAAATTGAAATTTTACTTACGTAATAATATGGAATCTCAAATTTTATTTATATAATTTTAGTATGTCCTGAAAAATGAACCCAACACTATTTTTGACGATGACTCACGCACCTATCATCAAAACCTTCAGAACAATCGATCTAAAAATATGAACGTTGGGTACGTAGCGAGTGCTTTGTATGTATATTAACGGAAAAGTCTAAAATTGGTTCAAAAGAGACATGGTTCTTAATGCAGTTACTTATTTAGTGTTTATTTAAACGAAACGTACTTAGTAACTTTGTTTTATGTTATAATGAATTCAAACCTATAAAATGTTTGCTAAATGATCCACAGCAAATAATCATAGTTTGCAATATTGTATTATACCGAGTTGGTAGATTGCTTAATACATCCAAATGTATACGGCAATATAATATGACATATATCATAAGAGACAAGACAACTGAGACGACGCACATGGTGATTTGAAGTACAGAGAGGTCACTTGTTTAAATAAAATTAAAACTTACACCTCTAGTAATACTTAAAGCGTCGCTTATCTAAAAAATATGAAATCTTGGAAATACTCGTCAGCAAAAGAAAACTATCTTAAATATGTATCAGTCAAATTAATCACGCATTAACGCTGCATTAGTCTTCTTCTTCCTTCGTCGTCTCTCTGCCTATTGCAATACTAAGTTGTCACTCCATCGTTTTCGGGGGCGTCCTAACTCCTGCGACCTAACGGTGATTTGTCATGTGCAATTCTGACTATTCTTCTGTCGCCCATTCTACTGATCTGCTCGTTCCATTCCGTTTTTCTACCCAGTACCCTCTCACTAACGTTTTCTATCTTGCATGTTCTTCTTATATTTTCACTTCTCTCTCTGTACAAAGGCGTTTTTCCAGTTACTCTACGAAGTACTCTCATTTTGATTGTCTCTATTAGTTGTTTAGCTTTCGCTGTGTCAGGTCGAATTTCCACGGTATATATCCTAGTTGCTCTCACCATTGCCATGTAAATTCTTGATTTGGTTTCTATTTTAATATTTTTATTCCTCCATATTGTGTCATTCAAACATCCTGCAATTCTTGTTCCCTAGTTGTCTGTTCTCTTACCTCCGCCTCAATATCACCATAACCTGAGATTTCTATGCCTAAATACTTAAATTTCATTTCTTGCTGGATAACTTTGCCTTCAACTTCCAGTTTGCACCCTAATGGTGATTTTTACTTTGTCATGCATTTAGTTAAATGATTTTGCAGTGCAGTTAAATCGATGTAATAGTCACTGTAGATTGTCTTCATTCTCAGCTACCAATACAGCGTCATCGGCATAAACGTACATTTCTTATTATTTCATCCATTCTGATGTTGAAAAGAAAAGGGCTCAGGAAATCCCCCTGTCGGATACGACGGCCCACAGCTACTGGTTCAGTCAGGACCTCATTTATTTTTGCTTGAATCCAATTTGCTTCATATATATTTTCTATGGTTTTGATGAGGTTATGTGGAATTTGCTGTTGTAAAGAAGGTGTATAACATCTTTCAACTGCACCCAATCGAACGCTTTTTCCAAATCAATAAAATTAATTTGCATTAGTGAACAGTAAAAAATCTGGAGATAAGAGAACATAGGCAATTAGTGAGGATAGCAACTGAGAGCAGAAAAAGTAACAGATATAGAAAGTTTAATAACAAAATTTCCAAAGTAAAGTTCTCATTTCTATCAAAATAAGTCAAACGTAAAATATTTATCGCTCAATTTAAATTTACAGAACAGTCACCTTTATGACTCCCATGAAAATGCTTGTTAGTTTGAAAATCTTTGGGGGGGGGGCGGTAATTTTTCATATTTTAAACCTTTTTTTAAGATTTTTTTTTGAAAAAATGGTAAATATAAATTTATTTCTAAATGAATTACATAATAATGCAACTTTAAGAGTATTATGTTAAATTTTTGTAAGAAAATCTTGAGAAATAAAATAATGACAGCAAATTTTCGCAGACACCTAAAAAAAAAAAGTTGATTTGCGATGAACATCACTACTCATCACTGTATCATCTGATCACCAAAGAACAAAAAGATTGCTTATAAGTTTCCTGAGGTAACGCCGTCGTGATATTTATTTTAAAATGATTTTTCAGTTTTTAGTATTAATACGAAGTCAAAAAAACGAATTTTTAAAATTTTTCAATTGAAAAATCGACTAATTTGTTATTGTAAAACAAAGTTTAATGATTAGTAATAAATTATCTCGACGGAGCTACCTCGTAATTTGTGTAAAGAAAAAGTGTGCAAAATTTGAAAATGATCACATGAATAGAATTTGAGTTACAGCGTTCACCGACTTTAAAAAAGCTAAGTGTTGGAAAAACACGTTTAAAAAACTTATACAAAATAACGCACGTGTATAAACACTTAGTAATAGATATGACGTTGAACTAAGCAGAATTCAGAGTATATGTGAGGCATTCACACACATATATGTCATATATATTATATCAAAGATAGCTAAAGCTACTATAATAATTTTTGATTATATGTATATACTCTACAATAACGAGAAAAACAATGTGCAAGCGTCGAGAAACCGCTCGAAAACAGTTTATAGCGCGCCGAAGAGCTAAGATTCAAAATCCTGCACCTCCGTTGATTTTGCTCCGATCGGTCTAAAATTTTAACTGGATATTCTTGAAGAGTTATACTATCGAATAAGATAATAAAAAAAATTGCAAAAATTTTGAAAATATTACCCTAACCCCCCCCCCCTTAAAAAGTATTTTTACGGGAAATTTAAGCGGTATTTTTAAAGAACAAAAAATGATATAAAAACACGTGTATATGTTACGATGTTTATAACTCAGCCAGTGGCCAACAGTTACAAGAAAGAGAGAATGTGAACATCAAACTCAGTTAGATCTTGCTGCGGCTTTAAGAAACAGAATGAAAGAAGGTTTATGATACAATCTACTTCGTATCTCGATTGGTACTGTATATTATAAACGTTCACTAAAGTTTTCAATCTGGGCGTTCATGTGACATTAAAAACAAACCTTCTTTCATATCTGATTGGAACAAGAGGTTGATCAAGTTTCTCAAGAAGTGAGGTCTGGCATAAGAAAATTTATATTAGAAAAGTACAACCTACTACAAAATATTTACTACTTTGAGAGAACTTACAGTGGACAAAATTGCAGAATAAAGATGGTATTAATGTTTTTACATATTTTATTAAACCACGATAGATTAGAAAAATGCCCAACGATTCAGTTTGGCGTTAAAATTTAAACATAGACTGAATACGGATCTTGACCAGATCAAAGTAATAAAAAATTATCGTTCTAAAAATAAATTTATAATTAAACATATATATTTAAAAGATTTTCTCCTTGTTGAACCCTTGTGAAAATCAGACAAATAAAAATAAAATATCTTGACTACCTTTGAAATAAGTCTTAAAATTGATACTCCTAACTTAATTCATATGAAAGATCAATTAGATGATATAAAACATTTATATATTAAAAGTAAGTCAAAGAGAGTTAACAAATATTTCAAAGATAAATTCACTGCCTCTTTCGTGGCCTGAGGGTAAAGGCCTGTCAAAAAGAAAAATTTTGAAGAAATATTCAATTCAATACCTGCGGATTATAGAGAATTTTATAACTCTCAAAAAGTGAAATCTGCAAATCAAATTAAGTAACTAAATTATTTGATGCAATATAATGATATATTAACTATTTTGCACAAATGTACCAAGGAACTTACAACAATATATCATACAATTATCGTTAAAAAATAATTTGTCTTAAGATTTTTGTAAATTTAAGAAATTGCAATAAAACATATAAATAATTGATTTATTGAGTACCAAACTGATATCTAGATCTATGCATTGACACAAAACAGTCGCATTTATCAGTTAAAATAAAAAAACAAATTAAGCCTAATAACCATTTTCATGCAATGACTTGAAACTAAGTTTTTTGGGTCGATACGTTTTGCAGAAAAAAAAAGGGAAAACTGGCCAACTAGAAGAAATAACTTCCAGAGTAGCTATATACAGTTTAAAACTTACACCTTTTTAATGAATCTGGCTACATAATTATTTTGAAAAAATGTCACCTTCCGACAAAACATAAAAATATTTTTTTCTTTAATGTTAATAGTAACGTAATAAAGTATAATACAGTTATTTCTGATGGTTACTATCTCTTGTTATGTTATATTCTATTTGAAATAATGTAAGAACACTAAACGCATTTCAACGAGCAACGTATGTTACAATAACAGTACATTTTATTAAATACACATTATTTTCTATGGTTACGCATTTACCTCATGTTCTTATGGAATTAACTTCTAGCGGTATGTTCTGCATTTCAACTGAACAATTTATGCATGTGCTACAAGATATTATATATATATATATATATATATATATATATATATATATATATATATATATATATATATATATATATGTAGATCAACAACCAGCAAGCACAAATGCCAAATGAAATTTTGGTGAAACGTCTGCAAACTTCTACAAAAAACCAAACGAACGAACGAATGTATTCTCGGATTAATACTGAATCACATGTTCCCATACGTGAAACACTATGTAACAACATATACATATACATATATATTAAATTTGTTTTATTATTATTTTGTGTCGGACGTGAATTGTAATTTTTGGTTGAAACTGTTAAACTCTTGGAGAATTTTATTGATTTTAATAATAATAATGGTTTATTAACGGCAATAAATCATACAAATTCCATTTTATATAATACGTCAAATAAGAATAAAAAATCTAAAACGAAACAATCACAAAATATCACAAGTCACATCAGTAATAAAAGAATAACAATTAACTAAAACAATAATACTGTCCTACAGTCTATTATGTATAAAATTCAATTATTTAAAAATTCTTTAATACAACCCTTAAATGAGTTCAGAGAGAGTATAAATGGGTCAACATTCCTAGGCAGTGAATTCATTTCCCTACTCATTCTGGACATTGGGGTGTTAAACGCATAGTTTGTCCTATGGTATGGTTCATTAAAAAGACTATGGGTCCGAAGCACCCTCTGAGGTACAGCGAATCCAACAGCCCCCAACAATTCAGGAGCATCAACCATAGAGTTTATGATCTTATAAAATAATATTAGGTCAAGATAGATGCGTCTATTATATAATGATAACAAGCTCATATAATCCCGTATTACACTGAATGGCACATCTTGCTTAAAAGCAACAAATTTCAAGAAACGGACCTGTACCTTCTCAATTTTATTTTTGTATATTTCATAGTTTGGTGCCCAGACTGGAGATGCATACTTCAAGACAGATCGAACCATTGAGCAGTATACAGATTTAAAACACTGCACACTGCTGAAATCAGCTAATGTGCGTTTAATAAAGCCAACAAGCCTCAAACCACGGCTCGAAATACTATTAACGTGCAGGTCAAAAGAAAGACCCTCATCAAATATCACCCCAAGATCCTTTATATGATCTGAGCGAGTCAGCATTGTATTGTGCAATGTGTAATTATAAACTATACTATCTTTTTTCTTTGAGAAAGTAATGGCAGAACATTTTGTTAAATTAAGTTGCATGAAATTGCGGTCACACCACTTAGTAAAACTATCCAGGTCACTCTGCAAGGCCACACAGTCCTCTATCTCTCCAACAACCTTAAATACCTTTAAGTCGTCAGACATCTACTTGAGATTATATAATTCTCTATGTCATTAACGAAACAATTAAAAAGAAGGGGTGCCAAATGTGCACCCTGTGGGACTCCAGAAGTGACAGGTATATCAGCAGATTCAACGCCATCAATCTTCACCCTTTGTGTTCGATTGGAAAGATAACTTTCAAACCACTTAAGAAAAACTCCGTGGATACCCATACTACTTAGCTTCATTAAGAGAAGCTGATGATCTACCTTGTCAAAGGCCTTGGAGAAGTCAGTGTAAATAGCATCCACCTGACAACGCCTCTCCAATGCCTCCAACAAGACCTGCTCATAAGCCAAAAGATTAGTGACTGCAGAGCGACCACGGACAAAGCCATGTTGGGCAGTAGAAAAAATACTTATAAATAGGGGATATATTTTTTGATGGACTATCTGTTCAAACAATTTGCTAAATATAGAGAATTTTGAGATACCTTTATAATTCTCAACATTCGTCCTATCACCACACTTGTAGATAGGGGTAATATAAGTAACCTTCCAAACATCAGGAAACACACCAGTGGACAGAGATACATTAAATATTTCTGATAATATTGTGGAAAGAATACACTGGCAACCTTTGATAAAATGATACAAAATAACCTGAAGAGCTCCACTATGTCTGATTGATTATTAGCCCAAGAATCACCATAGGACATTGAGCTGGGGAAACAACCTCTTCCATTTTTTGCATTCACATAATCCCAAAATGCACTATTATCGGAGCACATAGTCCCCTCCATATTCGAAATATAAGCATGGTAGGTACTTTCATATAACTGCTTACATGATCTTCTCAAATCAGAGAACACCATATAGTTTTCAGCAGAATTAGACATTTTAAAATTTCTGTGTGCCTTCTTCTTTTCTAAGATCAGTGCCCTTAATTCAGGGCTAAACCAATGAGGAAACTTCTTATTTTTAGCAATTGCTTTAGGTACATAAATATTAAAACATTCATTAAGAATATCATAAAAGGTATTCAAAGTAACATTCACATCATGTTCATCAACAAAAAAGTACCAATCAAAACAAGACAAATAATTATTAATTTCTAAATAATTGCAGTTTTTAAAATCATTATAGATACAACAGTACTGAAACTCATGCATTTGCTCAGGCATTGGGATCTCCAAGCTTAATGCTGGATGATAGATATCACATCTGGTAATAGGGACATTTGATATATTCAATTTAACTCCTGGAGTACTACTAAACACCAGATCCAGTACATTACCAGATATATTGGGAAATGAATTCAGCTGATACATATTTAAATACACAAACAAGTCCAACAAAATGTCTGCATTTTGGTCTGAACCACCCGAGAAAACAGGAACAGCTCCACATTCTTCATTCTTCCACATGATACCAGGCAGGTTAAAATCTCCACACAACAGAATGTGATCATAGGTGTTATTGTCTAAAATACTCTCCAATTTATCCTGTAACCTCCTTCTAAACCTAAAATACTTTCAGTACGAAAACACCTCTTATAAACAACTCGATGGATGTGCTATGGGATCAACAATTTCATCTACCATTGCTCAGTTAGTAATGGAATATTTAAAGGAAAAAGTTTTAGAAAAACTAAATTTTAATGTATTTTTCAAACGCATTGCATAGCAGTCGTGCCACAGAATTTCGACCAAGAATACTTCGAAAAGTGAAAAAGACACTAATGAATAATAATTTCAATGACTATCACCGAAACAATTAATAAACGAACATATACATTTTATAATAACCTTATAACAAGAAACATAGAACATAAGTAGCAAAAATATGTAGCACATTACCTTACACTAGTGAGCTGTCAAAAAAACATAAAACACATTTTAAAAAAGCATGATATTATCGTATACCACAAGTCTCATAATAAACTAAATACACTATTCACTAATTTGAAAAATAAAACTCCTCTCATGAATAAATCAAATGTAGTATAATCGATCCCCTGCACAAAATATATAGGCATGGCGAGCCAATTACTAAAGAAATATATGGCAATATAAACACGAAAAATGCCTCAACAGCATTAAACAAACACACGTAGGACGAAAAATATATCTTCGGTTCTAACAGTACCATAATTAAAAACAAAGATATGAATTACCAAAAAGTGCAGATAAAGGAAATGATAGAAATTAAAAAAGATAAAAACACTGTTAACGACAGAACGGATATAGGAAATTTGAGAACACTAGCCTAATTTGAACAAAAATATTAAGTATTCGATCCTGTTAATAAACATCAAAATTTAAATATCCTCTTAAATATAAAATTAAATGTATGCATTCTTTCAGGTTTTTTTTGTCCATTGTTAAAATATAAAAAATAAAACACACTCGCATCCTATGTATCCTCACTACCTATACCTACTACTATACACGATGTAAAAGTTGCATTTCATTATTAATAAATAAACAAAATGTCAAATTTGAGTAATGTTTGCTTGTTTTTTAAAATTGTAGATATGTTCTTGTATGAATGTTTTTCAAAAATATTTTTAGGAAGATAAATAAATAAAAAAAACAAACAATTTTGAAAATGACTTAAATAAAGGGCGAAACGTCAAATTGTTTTGGATGTTAGTTACAAACACTACATCTACCATTTCTAGGAAGGGCTGTTTGAAAATTGTACCTTAGAGTCCATTTAAAGCCTTCATATATCTTGGTTTTTTAGTTAATATCTCAACAAAATGTTAGCGAAGACCTCTAAAAGCTCAGTGAATATTCAGAAAATAATTTCACCATATACAAAACAATTTTGAGGCCGATACTTATGTATAAGGCAGAGTCTTGGAAAATGGCATAAAACGATGAAAGAATTGTAGACACTTTTGAACAAAGGACATTAAGAAATAGGTTTGGAGCGGTACAGAAACATGGCATGTGGTGTAAAAGAAATAATTACATTCTACAACAAAATACAGTGTCTAAGGTGGGCTGAACGGACATCCGTTTCAGATGGCGAATATTGAAATTTTGAAAATATTAATAACCGGAATCCAGGATGGATGAAGAAACAGAGGTCGATCATGATGAGCTAGGTAGAAAGACGTTGGCTTATAGTTGCTAAAGACTGGATGAAATGGAGGAAAATCTTCTATCAGGCCAAGGTGTACATGGGATCGTCGTGCTAGATTTAGTGATGTTTAGTAATTGTATATTTATTTACTTAAACGATTACTTTTACAATTAATTTTAGTTAAATTAATAGTTTTTGCATCATTATAACATTCTTTAGATAACTACGACTAGCTTTCATTTTTTTGCCTTAATTAAGAGTGTCGTTGCTAAGTTTGTAGGTGTTTCTTGTAAATTTTAGATTTAACTCTTACTTCAAAAAAGAAGAAATTTTATTGAGATAATATAAAAAAGGAGATGGCTCAGAAAAGACGCAGAAATACGATAAGGTTCGCCACATATATCAGCGTACAGCCCAAACTTTTAAACACAGAATCATGAAATTTTGGGTAAAGGTTGACAACGCCATGTAGACATACACTAAAAAAAGAAGTTTTCAAAATTCACACTCTCAAAAGGAGAAAAGAAGCAAATTATTATTATTACAGAGATATGGACTTGATTTTAGTTTCAAACAATACCTAAGATAGTCATTTCTTAATTTTTCATTATTCGCATTTTAAAAGCTGTAAGACGTTGATATTACGATTACTTATTGAAAAGCAATTTTCCATGCGAAAAATTACGATACGAACATCATTTTTATCTTCAAATACGAGGATTGTTCAATAAGTTCTCGGCCTGATAAAGAAAACAAAAGATTTTTGAAAATGTTTTTATTTAATTTTTCAGCATAGTCCCCTTGTACTTCAATACATTTAGACCAATGATAACATTTTAATACCCGTAATATAATGCGATTTGTCCAACTCTGCAAAATAAGCGGCTGTCGCTGCTCTGACCTCGTTATTTGAAGGGAATTTTTGTCCAGAGAACCATTTTTTCAAGTTTGGGAAGAGAAAGTGATCGCTGGGAGCCAGATCCAGCGAATAAAACGCATACGAGAGCTTTTCGAAACGTAGGTCATGGAACTTTGCAGCAACAACCATAGATTTGTGTGTAGACGCGTTATCCTGATGAAACAGCACTTTTTTTTGGCAAAATGTGGACGTTTAGCCTTAATCACATGCTGCTGACAGTCCAGTAGTGAAGCGTAATACTCCCCGGTGATGTTCTTGCCTTGTTCTAAATAGTCTATAAGCACCACATCATGTGAATCCCAAAAAAAATGCCATGACTTTCCCTGCAGACGGAACCGTTTTTGTTTTTTTTGGCGCATTTTCACCTGCCCCCACCCACTGTTTAGACTGCTGCTTTGTCTCTGGCGTGTAATGGTGAATCCATGTTTCATCTACAGTTATAAAACGTCGAAGAAACTCAGCAGGATTGAGTCTGAATAAGTCTAATCATTCTTTCGAAGTGTTCATTCGAAGGCGTTTTTGGTCGACTGTTAACAAACGCGGCACCCTTGGCGCAGAAAGCTTTTTCATGCCAAGAACATCATGTAAAATGTAGTGTACATGACCTATCGAGATGTTTGCTATACCAGCAAGCTCTCGTGCTTTCAGTCGGCGGTCGTGAAATATGACATTGTGAATTTTTGTGAAAATTTCGTCAGTTGTAGCGATTTTTGGACGTCCCGAGCGTTCACCATCTGGAATTGATGTACGAACACGATTCAGCAGCCTATTTTTTTTACTGTCGGAAAGGAAGGAGAAGAATCCTTTAAAGTAGAATCTAACTCATTTTTAATGTCCGTAGGAGTTAAACGCTTTAAAACAAAGTACTTATATATATATATATATATATATATATATATATATATATATATATATATATATATATATATATATATATATATATATATATAACCGCTCGAACTTCAATTTTATCCATCTTTCAGAAAATATCGAACCTTATTTGTTCACTCGATCGCCACAAACAAGCAACTGAACGCAAACATTTGAAACTTTGCAGGGCGTCATTTCAAGGTTAATGCTTACAAAATATTATAGTTATTTGATCTTGCTGGCGCCCTCTCCGTTTCAAGCCGAGAACTTATTGAACCATCCTCGTATTCTATATACAATTATAAAATTATATAAAAATAAATTTCTGCATTTTTCGGAATTCCTTTTTGTAATGCTGAAAAGGGTTAAAATGTGTTTTTACTATTTTGCTATATAACCCTAAGATCACTGTATATATTTTGTTCAAACTTCACTAGTTTACAAAAATAGCATAAAAATCGATTCCACGTTTATATCGTAAACAAAAGCAGATATAACGGCGAGAAAAATAAATTATTTATTGCGGCGTAATATATTAGACTCTCAAAACCGTTCCTCACTACTTCCGCGGGCAAGACCGCTTATTTAAAATTCACATTAGATGCATAAAAAATGATAACTACTTATGGAATTAGTTCAAATAGAAAAAGGAACCATTATTTTCGACTGAGAATGCACTACCTACCTAATTTTTCTTCACAATTATGTTACTTCCTGTAGAAATTAATTTTTAACAGCATTCTCTATATATCTATACAACAATTTTCTATAACCATAAATACAATGTCGATAACAATAATTATATGCATTAGACAAACCCAAACTTTTACTCCTTATTAGTAAACCAGCAAATAAATGTTTAATTTTAAATTATTAGGTTAATTGGGTCTGATAGGTGGCACAACATTAGTTACAATAGAAGGTAGCAATTGTTTCTGTCTTTTGTATTCATTATTTTCAATAGAACTAGCTTAGCGAACATTTTTAAGGGTTACTTTTTGTTGTATATAATTTTCACCATTTGATCTATTGATCTATATATATATATATATATATATATATATATATATATATATATATATATATATATATATATATATATATATATAATCATAGTAAGTGTCTTACATATCTATTACATTTATATTTTTAAGTTAGAAGCTTTTAAAATTAAAAAATAAATAAAACAGATTTTACAACAGTCTTAAAATTAAAACAAAACGAAACACAGGTTAAAATAGTGAAAAGTATAAAATAGTACATACCTTGAAAGTATTGTTTTCATACAAAATGGTACACAAAAGATACTTGGTCAGGCCGGTACTCAACATAAAAATAAACAGAAAAATAGTGTCATAATCGGTTTAGTTGATCGAGATATAAAATTATCTTCACCCGAATTTCGCCCATAAATACTAAAAAAGGTAGAAGAAACCCTAATAATAAAATATTTTCCCCAGCTTCCTATAAAAAAAAATAATTAAATAAAGAACCTTTTTACTTTATGAAACAAACAAAAAAAATAAAATTAACAATACCACAACACAAAACACTTTCATTGCATTACCGTACCTAAACCAACTATCAGAAAAAATAAAATATATTTTAGGTAAGCATAAGATAACAGTATGTCACAGGGCGAACAATTTACTGGGATCACTTTATAAGAAATTAAAAAGCAAAGTTCTTAGCAAAAAAGAGCTAACGTAATATATGCAATTCCATGCCTAAACTGTCCTAAGAAATACATTGGCATGACGACACAATATACTGAAAATTGAATTAATGGACACAAGTATACTAAAAACGCATCGACATCCTTACATAAACATGAGCAAACAACTAAGCATGAATTCGATTTTAAAAACACCCATATTTTAGATACTGACAGAAATTATCACAAACTGGTCATCAAAGAAATGATACATATAAAAACAGATAAAAATGTTGTAAATGATAAACAAGATGTCAAAAATCTAAATCAAATATACTATAATTTGATATTTTAATATGACATACTTGAAGCAATTCTATAATAAATATTAGAAATGATGTAATGATGCTTGGCACGATTTGGTATAAACTCATGCAAATCAAAAAAAAATAATAATCTTTTTTCCTATTTTTTGCCGTTATAAAAAGCAAACTATCCATATAAATTGCATACTAAGTTGTAATAATGGAATTTATTTTTAACATACGCACAGAGCTACTTTCAAGGTATGTACTATTTTATATTTTTCACTATTTTAATCTGGGTATCGTTGTGTTTTAATTTTAAGACTGTTGTAAAATATGTTTTATTTTTATTAATTTTAATTAACTTAAAAGTATAAATTTAATAGGTATTTAGGACAATTACTATGATACATGTTTAAAAAAATTGTAATTTTATAGATTCAAAAGCAATATACCATATCTTTGAAGAAGCTCACTATGTAAAGCGAAACTTCAGAAAAAATTGTTGTCTTTTAATTTTCAAATGGAAAAACCTATATCTAAGAAAATATTTAATATATATAAATATATATATATATATATATATATATATATATATATATATATATATATATATATATATATATATATATATATTTGGAAGAGAGCTTGGCATCTCTTTAGGTCTCAATTCTTTTGTCGCCGAAACGAGCTGGTAGAATAAATTTTGTCAACAAATTGAGTTACATGATTTTTTCATGGGGACGATGATTTTCAAATGAGACGTGTTACAACGATAAAATGTAGGCAGTAATAACAGTTGACGCAAAAGAGAAGAAGTTTCAATGAGGCATTACGTGACCAAGAATATAATAGAATGCAAGGTGTAGGCAGGTAATCCAAGGTGCGTGTTCACCAGACAATACAATTATTGGCTTTAGATACACCCAAGCAAAAATGTTTATACTTTTCTTTAATTTTGTTTGTAGTAATTTATTCTTTTTGAATATATTTATGTTTTTTTTCTAAAATATCACGTCTGTGATCTAAAACCAAGTATTTAAGAGAAAAAAGCCCAGTAACAGAAAGGAGGAAATCACATAAAACCACAATTATATATTCAAATTAATAAATATATGATTACGCAGTCTATGCCTTTTGCAAACCACTTCAAAACCGCATAAATATTATATAAGAAAATCATTGAAATATATGAACAATTTACTGCATGCAAAACCACGTAAAAATCAATATTATGATCAAACAATCAACATTTATGAATTCATTAAAGTTATATGTGTAAAGTGAATAAGGAAGTACCTTAAAATAATTAGAAAGTATACAAGGAAATTAACAAGATAACAAAATGGCTATAAAGTTAAGTTGAATACTTCGCTTTAAAGGTTATTACGCGAATTGAGTTAATATTTTCTGAGAGTGGAATACTTAGATAAGAATATTGAAAACAGTTCTCTCCAATATGTAACGTTTTATCACTCAGCCTTTCAAAAGGAAAAAAGACTTGTTTTAAATGTTAAAATTTTTAAAACTGTCTAACTTGTGTAGGTATAAAGTATATTAAATACATATAAATCCTTTATTTAGTCATAGACTAATATAATTACATACAAATCTTAAAAACTAAGTTTAAAGAATAGAGGTTTGTGTTGGTGAGAACTACCCGATCGGATTTTAAAAATAATGATCAATTTTTGATAGTGAAAGGGCCTCCACTGACAACCATTGCATTTCCCTCAACATGTAGTTAATTGATGTTTTTCTTGTACACGAGAGTATAACTCTCATGACTCTATTTTGCAATTTTTGAAATTGTGCTTATTCATTTTGATTAATCAGTGATGATTTTGCAACTGCATCAGAAAGTGAGAAGTACATTAATAAGTGTTTTAAATTGCCATTAGTTGCAGACTTACTTACTTTATTACATTGTATTGGCTCCATTCTTATTTATTTTAGTAAATAGTGTGTTAGACAAATCGTACGAATTTTCTATCAATTTTAAATATGGCCCCGACTTAAAGAAAAAAAAATAACAATTTAATCTACATTCTTTAAGAGAATTATAATATAAAACAAGTTGTTAATTTATTTTTTATGTATTAATTTTATTTTCTTCAAAAATACATTTTTTTTTAAATATTTATACTATTTAAATAATTACTGTAGAACACTATCGTGGATATTTTATTTGTATCCAGTTAAATAGGGATTCAACCTCGAAATTAAAGATAATCAGCTATAAACTTGTATAATTCTTTGTTTTGACATTTTATAAGTCAGCTTAAAAGTCTCATAGAATATCGTGTTTGCGAGTTAAAATAGTCAAGGCTTTTTGTAAATATCTTGTTTCCTTTGATCTAAATGATATTTAGAGATATTAGAAACATTATAGAGCATAAAATTCTCTACAAGCTTGGTTTTAAACAATTTTTTTTACATATATCACTTCTTGAGATAAAGGGCAAAGAGTGGGAAGCGCTTAGTCGTAAGTAACGGCTAAGGCTTGGTCAATTGTGGAATTAAATACATAGTTAATCGTTTACTAAAATTGTTATAATTATGAAAAAAACCTTAATCATTTACTAATTAATAAATGATAATATTTATACATATTATTCATAAATAAAACATTCATTTAATAATATTTAGTTAATTTATGAAGTAGTTTTGTATGAGGGGAACTTTTTCCTGTTAGTTTCACTATTAATAGCATAAATGCAACTTAATATTCCTCTTGTTCATCATTATCTTATTCTTCTGATCGTTCAACTTTAAATTCCAATTCATTATCATCATCCTTATTGCCTATTATATTCGGCTCTAAAACTTCAAGGGCTTTAAGTACATATTCACTTTTTTCATAAAAATCATTTGGATATGATGAAGCTTTGAGGCACGCTTGTCCGTAACATTGACCACAAATTGAGGAGCATTGCACACTTATATCTGCAACACAAACCAGAGCCTTTCTTGTAATTGCAACATATCGTATTGAGCAGTTTTTCTGGTGCTGGTGGTTTTTATTTTGCCATGCCCATCACTGCATCTGAGGTTCTTGAACATCAGCATCATCTCTGGCTTGTTTTGAGACCCTTGACCTTGAATTTTTTAATTCGTGTCCATGAAATTCTATCAGACTTTTGAGCTAATTTATAAAATATGGAAATTAACTTTTATATAAGTTTATAGCTTATTGTCTTTCATTCCGAGGTTTATCCTCTTTTCGGATAATTTGCGTTTTATAATTTATCTGCTGCCACCCGACGCCTATAGATTTTAAAAGCAGAATGAATATTAAATTTTCGTATCGCGTTCTATTCATAGTTTTAAATATGTAATTAAGGATTTTGTTTTTGAAATAGTTTTTCATTCTGTATCAGAATTCAACAATTACAGGGAATGAGCCTGATGACTTTAATATATCTATTTGTACACTGTACCCTTATGAATTGTTTTCGGTAATCTATTCTATTCTGTATGAACTAAGCCTTCTTGAAACTACATTTATGTCCTATGAACTAAAAATAAAGCCTAGAAGTTGTTATTTTATTTATTTAGATATATTTAAGAGATCCTTTTTAGCTCAGATATTGTATATTTCTCTTTGAGTGGAAATTAGCAACCAAGTTTCCTCCATTAACCGTTCAATTATAATGAGAACAGTTATAGTAAACAACTAAATCACTAAAAATATTTTAAGTCTTAATCAAGAAAATCTTAAAAATATCTCAAAATTAATTTTATTGCCTCATGACAACTGAATTGTGAGGAATTTTAAAATTTCAATCTGTACTGAGAATCTTGAAAACGCATTTAAGGTCTTGGAATTAAAAATTGAAACTTGAAAAATATTTTTGACCCCTGAGTTCAATGCAGAATTGATGGAATTGTTAAAACAGAAAAGCGAGCTTTGAGATTTATTCTGTATTAATTCTACAAAATTGTTCGCTAAGTCAGTTGCAAAAGAAAAATAATAGTATCAATCCGATTCCCTATTATTAAAAAAGAAGAAATTTTGGGGAAGTATTCTTTAACAGGTTTTTGGTCCTAAATTCTACATTAATAAAAAAAAGAGCCAGGCCAAAGGTACTTCCAAAAAGTCCAAAATTACCTTTCAAAAAACTATATCAAAAACACTTAAAAATTTTACTATTAAAACCATAAATTCTCGTCGACACTATTCTTGAATTTACTCATTAGGAGGTTGACGTGTGAGATCTAGTTGTAAGAAATATCTATTGTACTGCCACAAAGTTTTGTTAAGGTATAGAGGTTATTCACATCCAGGTCATAAAACGCAAAGTTAAATAATGTACGTAGATTACAATAATAAAACTGGAGTAAAAACAAAAATGGCTCTTTCGCAGTAGTTTTTTATCGCCTTGCAACAAACTTATAGCAGAAATATTTTTAAGCAGCCTCCTCCCTTTGAAATGTGCTGAAAACGAAATCGAGATATCTGACTCCTTTCAAAACTTATGTACAAAAAATCCGCATATCAATAATTTTGTTTTTTTTTTCTCTTTATATAAACCTAATGTAAAAATACATTTTCAATTTTTAAACCCTTTACAATAACCCTATTTTCAAAATTTTTTATGGGATCACCTTGAAGAACTCAAGAATATTGTACCGAATGACTAGGGGAATTTAGAGGCGTCCTTATAGAAATGTTATATCTATTAGTCATCATTTTTATTCATGCTTCTAGTGGAGTTCGAGACTTTTCATAGAGTATATTCTATAGGTGTATATAAATAGGTAGGGTATAAGTTAGTTGTATTTGAACAGTGATAGTGTTAACAAATAGTGAATCAAAAGTTGAAAGTAATTAGTGAAAAGGTTGTTTTTATTCGAACCCAGTGAGAATATATGTTGAAAATTTCACTAAAATATTTTACTCCAAACATAAATTCCATATGTGCCAATGCGATTACAAAGTTAATTAAACAGATTTAATTTTAAATAACTGCGACACCAACTTCAAAAAAGCATGAAGTGAAAAATCTACAATTATTGAAATAATTTGAAACAGTTATTAATTAATTTTCTGCATCTTAGTGCAATGTTTTTAAGGTGATTTATTTTTCTTTTAAATAATTCACTATCACGTTGGTAAGTAGGATAAGAAAGCCTTCGCTCTTTTTCCAATTAGTTTCTTATTATATTACACGCCACTGTAATTTATCTATAACTGTTGATAACTTCTAATTGCACAATGATCGCATAACTCCGCAACAGGCTACACCTTTAATTCCTTAGATCTATTAACAAGTTCATTAATATTTATAAGGAAAACGATTGTAACTTTGCATTAGCTTTTATTAAAAATCCTGATGTTTACCGGTTTTAGGCGTTGTATACAAGTTTAGATGTTGTATATAATATAATATGCAAAAAGAGTGACAACTACGCATGAAGGATATCTATAATTTATTCATTATTGCACTATTAAAAATTATGGGCAGGTTAATAAAAAAATGTAGGTTGTTTAGTTACTTTTACTCTCCCTCTCTCTCAGAATGAAACATATTCTCTTAAAGCAGAAGATTAAAATTTCTGTGTGTTACTTTAAATTTGTAATTTTAATAACAAATTTGTGATTATTAATTCCAACTTTATCTCTAACCTTTTAAAGTTTAGAATTGTGTAAAGGATATTATTTTTAAGCTTGTTTCCTCTACAAATTATTGATTGTAAAGCTCGGGGGAGGGGTGGGTGGGTTCTAATCTAAATTTAGAAAATGTAGGCTTAGGTACAAAAGAAAAACATTAATAAAAAATATATATGATTCTAAAGAAATAAAAAAATACTGGAAAGTTAATAACACCCAAATCATCCAAAACTTATAAAGAACCTCTATAAAAAATTTAAAGAATTCTTGAAATTGAAAATCTTTGAATATTTAACTTTTTCAAAATTAACAAAGATATTCAGATATTGTAAGTTAAAATACTAATAAAATAAAAGAAATTTGATCTTTCTTAACAAAGAACAACGGTATATTTTAATAGATAAAACTGGGTCTGTCCTTTTGCTAGTTATATCAAAAATATACTTGAAGATAAAAGGGCATTAAAATATGTGTTTATGTAATTAAATTGAAGACTGTTGCTTCAAGATAATATGCTGCTAAAGGTATTGTAAGATAAAATGTCTTCTACTAAGACACGATAAGATAAGATAGGAATAATAATTGAGCTTTTTAAACTTGGAACAGACTAGCAGCTGGAGTCAAAATTCTACAGATAAGCTTGAAATAAGCCAAAAATAAAAGAAAAAAATTAAGACTTACCTGTAGTAGGTTGGAACTCAAATATCCTGTTTCATATAGCTTAGGCCCAAATGTGCTTCGTAGAGTGTTTATCAGCCAAGTTCCCTCGGATAAGCATTTTATCAGCTTAGGAATTTGTAGCTTGCATAAAGACATGTGCCTTTCGGATATGTTTTATTCTGTTGATAGTGCTAAAAAACAAAACCAGGCAGTACAATTCCTAACACAGTATTAGCTTGCCAAAACTCTAGCAACAGGTAGTTCAGATAAAGAAAAAAGGTAATTTAGACCAGCAACAGGTCTTTAAGATAATTTTCATGAATTCGGGGATGACCTTTTAGAAACGACATACCATCTTTATATCTCCGTGCCAAGATGACCTACCATGAATTGAAAAAAATGCTGCAAAATGAATATTAGCGTTAAATATCAAATAAATTTATTCTTTGCAGATATATTTAAGCAAAAACAAAAGCATCTCAGAGGAGAAAATGTGCTAAATTTTTAAAACTAAATAGAACAAAGAAACGTATCTTGGTCTTTCGCAGTCGAGGAACGAAGAATTATTTTACAATTCCGGTTTCCGACCACAGAAAAATCTCCAATTTCAAACTTGGCCAAAACAAACTAACCGAATATAAAAAGGTGTCAAACTGACAAGAAAAGTCCAAAACTTTTTTAAACTAAATAAGTCAAGTACAAAAAAATAATTACCTTTTTCTATTCACCAGAACACTCTTTTGGACACAAAATCCTTTACACTTATTTAATCTATGCTTGCAAATATGAAAAAATGGTTCAATGAACTGACTTTTATTTGCGATCGATAATCATTCAGGAATTGAACCGTTGATCATGGAACGTTGGAACTACTGGAAGTGGTTATATACCCTCCTACGGGTTTATAACAGCTGTTAAAATAAAAGAGACGGAATTGCAAAAATTTTCATAACCATTCTTAACTGATTATGAGTTTCCTGAAACACAAATTTTGGCTTTTTAATCAACGTAAGCCCCCCGCAAGTTCATCCACACAATTCGATCCAGCTCTACTTGCATTCAATATGTTGCCACTCTTTTTAAGTCATCAGTCCATCTTGCCGGTGGTCATCCTGGAACAAAAAAGATTAGTTCAGGTTAGTGTGGTCATCCTTGATTTCTCTTTACCTTTATTCTCGGTCTCGAACCTAAAATTTTCTTCGTCCAACAACAGTCTGTTGTGTTTGCTACATGGCCAACGTAATTCGACTTTAGGATGGCTACTCTTTCGATAACATCTGTTATTCCTGATTTCTCGTAGCGAGACCTCCATCAAACACTTTTCCTTCTAGGCTTATTGGAATATTGGATCTGAATTTATCCTTCATCTTCTGAAATGCTGCTCAGGTTAGGGTAATTCTTCTTTTTAGCTTACATTTTTTTCTTATTGGTCACAGAGATATTTTTGCTGTGAACGAGGTTGGATTAAAATTGAATTTATGAAAAGTTAATTCTAAGATCAATTCTCCGTTTACGCCTGAGACCGTGTGTGAATTTTAAATTTTTTACGAATTTTCCGCCTATATTAATACCCGTTTCGTCTCAACCGATGGTATTGCATTCGTACTCCATGAAGCTTTATAGATGTTGTGTTCCCTGTCTAATACCTACCCTTTTCAATACGGAAAATGTCGATGTCTTTATGAAGCCTCATATAAGCTGTAGCGTGTTCATAGATATATTGTCCATATATCAATAGTCTAATTCACAGTCGGCCAAAGCAATGAGTATTTCTCTTTGGGTAATGGAGTCGAATGCTATTTAAAGTCAACGAAGATAAGAATCTTAGATTTATTGTATTCAATTTACAGGACTAATTTCAATGTTAACCTTTCACAAATAACTTTTATAGATGATATAGCAAACGGGTATAGTTACTCAAATGCGTTATGCCACCCTTTTTATATTTTATCTATTTAGAAAACAAATACTAAACAGTAGTGTACGAGCTTTTGGTAAAGTATGTCTTCTTGTCTGAACTGCTTCAACAGTAATTTGGTAATCACCAGCTGCTTTTTTGTTCTTCATTTGCTTCGGTGATTTTGAGATTTCCTCTGTTGTTATTTCAGGCATTTCTTCGGACCCTATATTTTTAATCTTCCCAAACCTTATATCTCGTTTTAAGTTTCTTCCCTGTACAGCTCTCTGTAAAACTCTTCCAAGTTTTTAACAATATTATCCTTATTTAACGTTGTCTGTGCAGGACCATCAGCTAGTTTGTATAAATTTTTCTTGACCTACTCCTAATCTTCTTGCTAAAATTTTCTTTTATTCAATGACAGGTGTGATTTATTTAGTTTTATATTGCCTAATGCCATTTTTCATGGCTTTACTAATATATTTATTCCTTTGTGCTAGTGTTTCGTTCTTTATTATCGTTTCTATTCTTCAGCTCTTTTAATTTTATCCCGAGGCACTTTGTGCTGACTTTTTGTTCATATTTCACGTGTTTTGTTCTATATTTTTTCTTTTTCTATTTCTCCCAAGTTAGGAGCCTCCAAACTTCCCTGAATAACTTCTTCACCAGCCTTCGTATTTCTCATAGGTGTCCATCTTAGCTGATATGTTTTCTTGGTTACTTTAGTTATTTCCCTTATTTTATTGTTAGTCTAGTTCTGATCATTCCATGGTCATTTCCTATTATATATCTATTTAGAACTGATACAGATTACATTAAATTTTTGTTGTTTACTCTTGGTCATTCCGAGGACTCTATTTAAAAAACTTTTTACGACAAAGAGACCATTTCGCAGCAGAAAGTCTAAAAACTTATCACCCGTTTCATTTTTTTTTCCATAGTTTCAGTTTCATTACTATCAGCTCAACTTGGTATTAAAGTCATCAGTTATTGGCTTGTATTTAACAAGTTATTATTAAACAAATGTAATCTCATTAAAAACTAACTCCAGAAAACTAAGAAAAGTGACTGGCTATAAAAATTAGTGAGATCTCATGCGGTGCATCTTTTTTATTATGTCTCAATGGTAGGCCTTTATTTTTTTTTTCTTATATTGAATACAAGTTAATGCCTTAAAACATGAGAGTAATAAATCAGCTTTAACATGAAAATATAATTTATAAATATTTTATCTGAATATTAATTCACTTTCTTAAAAATTTTCTGATTCTACGACACTGATTCCATTAGCAAACTACCGATAAACAATAAAAAAGTTGATATTATAGGAAAAACAAGAACTTATACATGGATTAATATAAATAACAATTGCAGAGTAAAAGTTAAAGTGAAATTTGTTAACTTTGCTTATTAATTCTTCTCCTTTTTGGATCATTGAACGCAACAAAAAGAAAATTGCTACAGTTAATAATGGATTATTAGCTTCTCTATTTTTTTAATGGATTATTATTTATTGTTTATGCCTTAAGGGTTTTTAATATCTCTTTTAACAGTTGGTGCATGTACGATATTAGAAAATAAATTAGATGCAGTGTTTGTAAAAGCTGTAGTGTACTAAAAATTTAATAGACTCTTACTTTAATTGGGAAGAATCATAATTAATAATAGTTTCGCTTGGTGCACTAGAACAAAAATTGTAAACAAATTATTATTTTTTAATTAAACGGACTTCAAAAGATTATATTAAAAAATAAGAAACAAATTAGCAGCTATTTTATATCGTAATTAATTTAATAATTGTAAATTTGCTTATTTACTTAGCCACTAAAAATTATTTTTCACTTGTTTACCTACTTTCGATTATGACATTATTTTTATGAAATCTCTTTGGAAGTTCGCCTTATAACACGCTGAAAACCGAAATAAAATTTTTCACTTCTATCAAAACTTCTACTCCAAAGGTTAGTTCTTCAACATATTTTTTTTCCCTTTTTTATCAATCTACAGTTGACATATTTTTACATAGTACTCCTAAGATGATCCCCTTCCAATAAACCTTCCAAGGAAATATAACCTTAAAATTCCTTTATAATAATATTCCACTACTATTAAAAATTGTGCGTGGCCAAACATTAAAAAACATATTTCTTCTTTTTTTAAATAGATTAAAACGGAGAACCTATTGCACAGGGATTCGAACATTAAAAAGTTTAGTTAAAGGTTGCAAGCAACTTCTAAAGATTGGTCCAGGCTCACAATTGGCATCAACTATGAAACTACCAGAAAATTAGGATCAAACTTCCCAAAAAGGAAGTACACCACATTTTATCCAAGATTCCTGTTGCTTTTCAATTAAAATGGCCCATATCAAGTAAGAGAGCAGTAGCATTCTTGACAATGTCAGCAAAACATTAATGAGATCTAAAATCAATTATTATCAATGACGAAAAGCTCTTCTTCTAGATAAGGCATTACGGCACCGCGAGGAGATCAAGGAAGAAACTCTGCCAGACGACTATAAGCGAATTTTCACAAAATATGTAACAAACTGAAAGAAAATATGACAAAAATTCACCAAGATAAAACAGAAAAACTAAAATCACGTCAATAACCGACTCTAGTTGAAACTACTTCAAGAAAGATCATTGTCAACTTATTATCGAGAACACGCACAAAAGTAGAAAAACAATTTTTGAGTAAAAGTCTTAACCTCGTAGTTGCATCTAAAAATATACCTGTAGAATTAACTTAAGTCGAAGAAAAACATTCTGATGAATTTAGATGCAACATAAAACAGGCTTTAGAATACAAGAATGATCTCATCCTAAATCTCTTCAGGTCAAATGCGTCTGCCTTGAACTCACTTTGTAAGGATTAAAATCCTACCAGCAGATAAAGGGAATGCAACGGTAATCATAGGCAACGTAACATACGATCAAAAGGTCGAGGATATCCTGACAAAAGTAAAATATATACTGCTACCTTATGATGGAATCTAATTAATAGAGTCAAGAATTTCTAGAACATGACACTGACAAACCGCGGTCGGCTCTCTTGCTCATACTATAGTAAGCCTTCATCCGTTTACATATTACCTAAATATTCACTAAACAAACATACCACTAAGAACAATAAGCCACTCCACAAAATCTCCACCAAGTGTATTTCTTTTAAAAGTCATGATAAAAATTCCACACATTTTGTGAATATTATTATCTTTGAAGGTGCCCCAAAACTGGTTGCTGACTTGCCTCAGGAAAGTAGATCCTGCAATATTGAAAATAACTTAAATTCTATATTTCTCTCACATACAACAACAAAAGAAATTTATAAAATTATAAAATCTTTAAAAAACAAAAAAAGCTGTGGGTATGATGAGATTTCAAATAATTTAATAAAAAAAATGTGCCTATCATGTAGTCGAACCCTTGAGCTATATAATCAATAATTCTTTTAGGCATGGAATTTTTCCAGACAATTTAAAAATTTCATTGATTAAACCTCTATTTAAAAAGGGGGATAGTGCAGATTTACATAGTTTTAGACCCATAAGCCTATTACCATCCTTCTCAAAGATTTTTGAAATTGCTATGTGTTCCAGACTACTCAAATTTTTTAATTTAAAAAACTTACTAAGCCCAACACAACATATTTAATTAAAAGGTAGATCTGTGAGCCCCGCTGTATATGATTTAATTGAAAAAAAATTATAGAAAGCTTTGAGAACAAGCACTTATCGTTGGGAACATTTTTGGACTTATCAAAAGCATTTGACAGTTTAAACCATAAGATTCTGCTTTAGAAACTTGAGAGATATGGTGTAAGGGGGCCTGCTCTTGATTGGGTTCGTTCATATCTAGAAAATAGAAGTCAGAAAGTTGTAGTGGTATTTCATGGGGCTCAGTATTTTTCAGATGTTGACTTTTTAACCATGGGCATCCCGCAGGGAAGCATTATGGGATCACTACTGTTTATTTTTAATATTAACCACCTAGTATCTATAGTTTTGGGTGAAAGGTGTTATCTTGTAAACGTTGCTGGTGATACAAATATCTTAACCATCGACATCTCATTGGCAGATCTCATGAAAATTATTTATGAACATATTATCAAGGCTAAAAAATGGTTTAGGGAGAACAAATTAATACTGAACACTGAAAAGACCCATCACATTTGTTTTTCAACAAAGCAAATCAACTGGACACTTCCTGAGTCAATTGAGTTTGGGACTGAGAGCATCACACTAGAGGAAGATACAAAATTCCTTCGAATCCATATTAATCGTAATCTAGATTGGACAAAATACATATCAGAGTTATGCAATAAGATAAACACAGCTTCATATTCCTTACGAGTAATGTCAAAATATTTGACCAAGGAAAACTTAAAAATTGTATATTTTGCAAATATATATTCAACTCTTCGCTATGGAGTGATGTTCTAGGGTGGGAGCAGTGCATCAGAAAGGGCTTTTAAAAGTCAGAAAAGAGCAATTTGAATACTTTCTGGCATTGGTTACTTAGGTTCCTGCAGGGGAAAATTTAAAACCTTAGGTTTCTTAACTTTGACAGCAATTTTTATTTACTAATGCTTGAGCATGAGGTTAAATACTGCTTTGCCAATAGATATATAGGATATAATGTCCCACAGCATCGACTTAATTATTGTATCATTCGAAAAATCATTAAAAATAAGAAAAACTAGACACTCAAAAATCCAATTTTATAAGATTAAAATACGTTACCACTAAACAAGGTGATGAACAATATTTGCCTATATGTTATTCTCTTTTCACGCAGGGAAAAAAAGGAAAGACTATATAGAAACAGTTTACTTCCTGTAAATACAACTCTGGCCCTATCTCCATACGCGTTTCGTCCACCTTATGGTTTCGTCAGTGGAACTGTATCACACCGAGAACAACATTCGCAGGAAACAATTGCTGAAAAATATCGCCAGTCGAAACGACATCTATACATTCGCCTGAGTAGTGCGAAATTTAAAAAAAAATTATAAATATTTTTTCTTTTTCAAATTTTGCACTGCTCAGGTGACTGGCAATATTTTTCAATCCAACATCGAAGTCGTCAGGTTTTTAACTTCCTACCGACATGTATCGGAATTTATATTTTATATAGCAGTTGCTTCCTACGAATGTTGCTCTCGATTCAAGACAGCTCCACTGACGGGACCATATGGAGAGAGGACCAGAGTTGTATATATATATATATATATATATATATATATATATATATATATATATATATATATATATATATAAATATGTAGATAAGTTTTTGTCCGTGTAATTTAAAATAAAATAGAATAAAATATTGGCGAAGCGGACGTGAAAATTTGTCAATCTACATGATTCTCGTATTAAAAAGTACGGAGCACTCCAAAATATGGAAAAACTCCGAGTCTGACAGATGGCGACAGCGCTGTTTCGTCCTAATATGGTTCTTTTACAAACTTTGTTAATCTGTGTGGTTCTTGTATTATCAAGTTGACCATCGAGTTGTCGCCTTTGTCGTCTTATTTGCTGTGTTTTGATTATAAATTCAGCTTTATACGATGCAAAGGCGAGATGATGGTTTGTACCGACTGCGGTGGCCTGACGAGTCCCATATTAGGACGAAACAGCGCTGTCGCCATCTGTCGGACCCGGAGTTTTTCCATATTTTGGAGTGCTCCGTACTTTTTAATACGAGAATCATGTAGACTGACAAATTTTCACGTCCGCTTCGCTAATATTTTATTTTATATATATATATATATATATATATATATATATATATATATATATATATATATATATATATATATATATATATATATATATATATATATATATATAATTTCTTTTTTCTCTGCCTGAGAGGAGAATAACATATAGGCAACAATTTAATCACCACAGATTTATTTATTTCCTACTGAAATTTTGATTTTTAAAGGTGATGAATCTTTTGAAGTGTTGCCTTCATAGTGCTTACCTTCATGTAAAGGGCCAGTTTTATGTTCAGAACAGGTTCTCAATGAATTCTTCGCTCTCTGATCGTAGCCAACATATACATAAAATAGTTCGAGACTAACACTACAGGGTACCTATTCTCGTTCTTGAGAGAACGATCATCATGATGGAAAGTGGGCGTGGTTCTCACGAAAAAGTACGAAAACGTATTTAGAATAAGGTTTCATACTTTTTCGTGAGAACCACGGCCACTTTCCATCAAGATGATCGTTCTCTCGAGAACGAGAAAAGCTACCCTGAACACGGTTTTATACTTTTTCGTGAGAACCACGCCCACTTTCCATCAAGTGATCGTTCTCTCAAGAACGAGAATAGGTACCCAGGAACAGTAAAATCAAATGTCTGCGTGGTGTGGTGGATCGTATGTTGTTTTTACTTTAGTAAAAACGATCTTTGTAAATTCAGTGTTTTTTGTGAGCCGAGATAGAACTGGGCAGTATATTCTTGACCTCCAAATAGGTGAAAACAAACAAGTTGGAAATAAATGGTTATTGATGAAACCCATTGTTTTATATTAAACGTATGTAACAAAGCATCTTTACAAAAAAAATATTACAGATATTAAATCCAATTTACAACAGAATTCAATTTTCAAAAAAAAAACATAACCTAAAAGCAAACAAAATTAAATACCAAGCAAGACCGATAACCAACTTAAATAATAAGTTTAATATATATATATATATATATATATATATATATATATATATATATATATATATATATATATATATATATATATATATATATATATATATATATATATATATATTATTTCTAATATTTTTTCATTATTAAAATCCATTTCATTTTTCTGCGTATTCGTATAATTATTAATAACGGAAAATCAAATTCCTTATTCTAAACATCAGCAGCCATATATATTATATATTAATTAATAATAAAATTTATTATGCAAATATAAACATTGTCTAATGCAATTCCTGGTAAGGATATACCTATTTTTATAGATTAACCGTATAACATAATACCAAGCCCATAATATGCAACCGATAAAAAACTATTGACTAAGCAAAGGTTGTCACTTGTTTTTTTACTTATTAATGCATAATTAATTATATAATTACTTTTTATACTGGCGGAAACAACAATAAAAAGATATACCATAAAATGCAAAATTTCAGTGCTAAAAGCAACACGAAACCTTTCTGGTATAACAAATGATTTTTTGTAATCTTGCATTCGGTGTTGCAAGTTGTTTGGCAATTATAGATATCTCACAAACGGAAAGTTGCAGTAAAATTTAAGCTTATTATAGAAAATTACAAATTAAATAAGGAAAATTTTGTAATTTCGAATTTCTTATAAATTTCTAAACATTTTTTGTGTGATTTGTATTTTATATCGAAATAAAATTGTCCTCCATATATAACAATGTTTAAAAATACATTTTTTGCACTATTATTCCGAGAGCCCAGTGGGTTTTCGTAGCCGAAAAAGAGACATTGCTATATCAAAATTTTTTATATGTATTTTCACTCTCTGACTATAAATATCGAGGGTGGATTCCCGAAAAATTGTCAGGTAATTTGTTATAAACGAAAAATTGTAAATAATTTAAGAAATGTTTTTTTTTTATAAAATACAAAGTGTTTTCGTATTCTTCAGCCGATTCTAAGCAAAAGGTGTTTCTTGTGATTTTTTTGTCCGATGCACAGTTCTTGAATTAAAAATCATTAAACACTTGAAAAATGTCATTTTTTGCCACATTTCAACATGAATAACTTTTGATTAAATAAATATTTTGCGATTCTGTGCCCAGAAATTGAACATTCAAGTCAAAATCTACAAGATGGGATTAATCGCAATCAGAAAATTTAATGTTTTTATTATTTTTTAAAGCTATAAACAAATAGCGTTTCATTAGATGTAACATACGCGGCGCTGTGTATGAAGGGAAGTGGAGAACTACTCACATAGTGCACAATTATATATTTTATTGCATTAATACTTTAAATATATATATATATATATATATATATATATATATATATATATATATATCATCATACTCAAGAAAAGTAAAAACTAAGTATATATATATATATATATATATATATATATATATATATATATATATATACAGTGCCTTCATTTCAAAACGAACCATCCTTAATAACTTTCTTAAATAGAAAAACTTAAAAAAAAGAAAAAACACGTCAATTTAGATATACAGGGGGAAGTTTAATTTTGCATTTGTTAAAAGTCTGTCAATCACCTCCTCAACTCCAGCTAACCTCACTTTGATATGTCAAATGGGAACCCCCACCTTGTGACACATCATTGTAAGCAGCATAAAATTGTCTATCCAACCGTATAAAAAAAATTAAATCGGTTGACGTACAAGCGAATAGTGTGCAAAAATGTCTTGTAATAATGCATAATATATCGGCCTCGAACTTTGGTATGTCAAATGATTACCCTATAGTGTGATACATCATTTTAAAGGACGTACGATCTGCTATCCAACGATGTCAAAAAAAATTAAGTTAATAGACGTTATAGGCAATTAGGATGCAAAAATGTGTGTTAAATATAAGCAGTTTATTCAGTTTTATTCAGTTGAAGAAAATTATTTTATTAAATGTTCAAAATGTGCGCCGTTATTAGCGAGACAATAAAAAAGCCTATTTTGAAATTCCCCACGAACATTGGCAAGGGTTTCTCTGCTAATTCCTCTACATTCCCGAACAATTCGATCTTTTAAATCGTCAATATTTTCAGGTGGGGTTTTATAAACCTTGCTTTTTAAATACCCCCAAAGAAAAAAGTCTAGAGGGGTTAGGTCTGGAGACCGTGCTGGCCATTCAATTGCACCACGTCTGCCAATCCACGTCCCTGGAAAATGTTCATCAAGCCACTCTCGAATTGCCAAAGCGTAGTGCGGGGGAGCTCCATCTTGCTGGAAATGCAAATTATTTTCATTTAATACCATAACAGCATTTTCATCCACTTGATTTTCTAAAGATTGCACAATGGCAGGGTATATTGTGTTTTCTAAAAGGTTTAAATAAATTTGCCCAGTTAAATTATCTTCCAAAAAAAATGGCCCGATGATTTCATTGCCATAAATTCCTGCCCACACGTTAATTTTTTCGGGATATTGAGTATGCCCTTCTCGGAAAAGGTGCGGATTTTCATTATCCCAGTATCTGCAGTTATGTCTGTTAACCAGTCCATTTAGAAAAAAAGTTGATTCATCACTAAAGCAGATATTCTTAGGTAAATGGGGGTCCTCGTCAATTCGTTGGCACATTAATTCGCAAAATTGAATTTTCCTATCAAAATCGTCTTCTCCGAGTTCTTGAAGAATTTGAATTTTGTAGGGAAAAAACTTATTTTGTTTTAAAACTTTATGCACAGAGCCAGCAGAAATGTTGGTTAAATCTGCGACCTTTGAGATGGATAAAGTTGGATCTATTGCAAACTGTCCTAGTACCTCGATTTGGCATGCTTCATCTACAACCCTTTTCTCAATATATTTTTTATTACAAACGGATCCCGTTTCTTCAAACTTTCGTACCAATTCGAGTACATATTTATGGCCCACGTTTTTGTCTTGATGCCTCTCGTTAAATGCTCTGGCGGTTCTACGAGCGCACCGATCTTCAGCTCCATAGAGAAAAATTATTTCTATTCTTTCGGCTAGCGTATACACCATTTATATTCACGTTTCAACAAGGCGTCACAATGACAATTTTAACAATAATAAACAGCTGGTGTTTAAAGATCTTAAAAATTTTATTTATTGCAGTGATTTCTTGTACCTATCAGGTACCGCAAAAAATATCATTGAAATAAATACACTAGATTGATTAGACTGCAATGAATTTTGCGATGAATTTTAAAACAGGCTTAGTTTTTTTCTCGCAAATATTTTAACTGTTTATTATTTTAAAAAAATATTTATTTTAAATTTAAAATAATATTTTACTCTATGAAGTAGCCATTTGACATAATAAAGTTTAATGTGATAAGGTGTCTATTATTACCACACGTCTTTTCTTACTATTCGCTTGTACATCAACAGATTTTGTTTTTTTTTATTGGCTAAATAGGAGATAGTATGCCCTTTAAAATGATGTATCACACTATAGGGTAATCATTTGACATACTAAAGTTCGAGGCCGATATATTATGCATTATTACAAGACATTTTTGCACACTGTTCGCTTGTACGTCAACCGATTTAATTTTTTTTATACGGTTGGATAGACAATTTTATGCTGCTTACAATGATGTGTCACAAGGTGGGGGTTCCCATTTGACATATCAAAGTGAGGTTAGCTGGAGTTGAGGAGGTGATTGACAGACTTTTAACAAATGCAAAATTAAACTTCCCCCTGTATATCTAAATTGACGTATTTTTTCTTTTTTTTAAATTTTTCTATTTAACAAAGTTATTAAGGATGGTTCGTTTTGAAATGAAGGCACTGTATATACTTAGTTTTTACTTTTCTTGAGTATGAGGTTTATTCATTGATGCTTCAAGATGATACGGATCATATGATGCGATGTTGCCACGTTGACATGGATTTTATATTTTATTAGGATGGAAAACTTGGTAGTTCAAATGCAATTAATTATGGTCATGCCAGTATTGTAGCGTAAAATGTGAGTAAACATGCAGAATTGAGATGCCAAACATAAACAGATCGTTTGGCAAGCGACGTTAATCTAGAAATAAAAATCTTTACTAAACTAACCTGAACTAAACTTATCTACATTCCATGAAAAAATCGCACAAGATCGGCGAAAAAATAACATATTCGTGTCTACGACCCGAAAATAGGAGATATGTAAAAAATCATCGAAAATTCGTAAAATTCTTCAGATTAGTTCAGGTTAGTTTAGTTATGATTTTCGTTTTTAGATCAATATAGCTTGCCGAACAATCTGTTTATGTTTGGCATCCCGATTTTGCATGTTTACCCACATTTTACGCCACAATACTGGAATGACCACAATTAATTGCATTTGAACTATCAAGTTTTCCATCCTAATGGAATTTAAAATCCACGTCACAATGGCAACATCGCATCACATCGTTTTTCTTAGGTTTTATGAAAAAATCGCATTTTTCCGCCGTTATTTATGTAAATTTAATTAAAAAAATGATTAAATATTGTGTGATTTTTTTTTTCGGAAAAACCACACGAGATGGACGAAAAATAACAGCATATTCGTGTTTTATGACTCGAAAATAGAAGGTATGTAAAAAATCATCGAAATACTCGGTGTTTCTACCGTTTCCACTATTTCCAATAATTACCATTCGGGTAATATACGATGGCAGTCCCGAAGTCAACCGGCCTGACACATAGATGGCGGTAGTTGTTAAAATATAATGACTGTGTTAGATAGTGCCAACTTTAGAAAGATCAAGTTTTCAGTTTGAAAACGCTACGTTGTTTATAACTTGTTTGACAGCCATCAACAGTATCAAACGACAAGCCAACGTTTTTCTTAGGTTTTATGAAAAAATCGCTTTTTTCCGCCGTTATTTATGTAAATTTAATTAAAAAAATGATTAAATATTGTGTGATTTTTTTTTCGGAAAAACCACACGAGATGGACGAAAAATAACAGCATATTCGTGTTTTATGACTCGAAAATAGAAGGTATGTAAAAAATCATCGAAATATTCGGTGTTTCTACCGTTTCCACCATTTCCAATAATTACCATTCGGGTAATATACGAGGGCAGTCCCGGAGTCAACCGGCCTGACACATAGATGGCGGTAGTTGTTAAAATATAATGACTATGTTAGATAGTGCCAACCTTCGAAAGATCAAGTTTTCAGTTTGACAACGCTATGTTGTTTATAACTTGTTTGACAGCCATCAATAGTGAACGCACTCAGTGAATTTGTAAATATGAAAAAAATTAGTCATCGTTATGTCATTCAATACTTTCATTTGAAAGGACTTAGTGCAACCAATATCAAAGCCGAGCTAGACTCTACTTTCGGGAAGTCTGCACCTTCATTTTCAACAGTGAAGTATTGGCTAGCAGAGTTTAAGCGAAGCTGTACGAGCTGCGAAGACGAGCTTGTAGTTCTTGACTTGAACTATCAATTATTTAGCGCAAAATTGACAATATGTAGTCAAAAGTTATTAATGTTAAAGTGACAAAAAATGCCATTTTTTGTTTATAAACGGTAGAGGTACACGAAAATATTTTTTTACAAATAAACAATTTTTCTAATTATTAACAATATTTTTGTTTGTCACAAATTACCTGATCATTTTTTGGAAATTCACTTTCGATATTCGTAATCAAGGGGTGAGAATACATGTAAAAACTATGTGGAACCATGTTTCTTCTTCGGCTAAGAAAACCCACTGGGACTATTTATTTGAAGCGTTCTACGCTATTGTAAAATGACTGAAAATTTTCTGTATAAAGTTGAATAGAATTTTATATATTCTTTTTACTAGCAATGAAAGGCTATCCTGTTAATTCTATATATTGGAATTTCAGTTTATTCGTTTCATATAATTAAAACAAACTACCTTTATTTACATATTTGTGCTGTTATAAGCGCAATAAAAAGTTTTTTATCTGACCTGAGAAACCGTTACGAATGGTGTCAACTTAATAAAAATATATTTAATAAATCAACAAGAATGTAGGTAAGAGAAAAGCATATGAAATGATAAGTGATACTTACCTTCGCTTTTAATTAATATTTTGTAATTTTAGAAGAAAAAATGGTCGTTTAATTTTTTTTTTGTCGTTTTAATGAGGAATTATGACAAATTTCACTTGTGTTGGGAAATAAGGACAAAAATGACTAGCGAATAAAATTTTATTTGCTGATAGCTTAAAATACATAGTAGCTTATCACAAACAAAATACTAGCATTTTTAAGGTTCTAGAGCCACTTGGGTTCTCTGTAATTTCGCTATGTCCATTCGTATGTCATGGCCTTGTAATTTTGGTTTCTTTTTGCTATGCAATTTTGCGGAAACGTGCCTTCAATTATCCCATAAACACATCTAAGCTAAATTGTAAAAAAAATCGCTTACAATGTGTCCTTTTCCCTTAAATTTTCTAACTATAAGTTAAAATTTCTGAAGTTTTTTAAAAATTTGAGCCAACGTTAAAAATTGCCCAACAGAGTTAAAAATGAATTCTTTAAATTTTCAATTAAGTAAACAACAGTGGTTATGATTCACGAACTTTGTTCAGTAATCGTGTTTTGACTGCCTACCCTCAATACCAAAATGCAGTTATTTTGTTTCATTCACCCTCAGTGTTCTTGTACGGCCGAAAAAAAAGGAGTGTTTATATATTTTTGTTTGTATATTTGTTTAAGTTGTGTTAGTTTCAATTAACTATTGTGTTTGTGCGAATGCTATATTTGTGGTGAAGTGACTTTTAAAAAACAAAGGCGAAATTTTACAGATCTTATTTTGAAGTGTTACCGCGACTATTTTAGTTTTTCGGTGGCTCTTCCAGACAAAGTTTGGTCTCCGTATATATACTGCGTAACATATGTGAAAAATTTAATCGATTGATAAGAAGGATCACGTCATATGCCATTTGCTATTTCCATAATATGGACTGAACCTCAAGATCATGCTATTTTTGTCTTACTCCAATAAAAGACCTAAATTTAAAGACGAAATATAATTATTAAATACCCTATTTTATCTTCAGCAATAACACCAATCCCTCATAATAAAAACTTACCATTACCAGTTCGATTTACGTCGTTTCAGATTGACGATGGACAATTTTCTACTTCAAGCCAATTTAGTATTAATTTTCATAGAGAGTTTGAAGAAATTCAAATTAATCCACATTTCCGAAATTGTGAAGAATATTGTTTGTTTGAAGGTCATAGACAATGATGTTTCTTGCGAAGTAGTAGATATCTGTTGGACTTCCATTGTCTTTATTTTTGTTGAATATCATCACGTTTCGGCTAGTAGTTATCTCTAGCCGTTTTCAACTGAAACTAAATAAATCCCTTAGCTACATGACTATTTATACTAAAAGTAAATGCAATAGAGTATGACTGAGATGGGTACAGTTATGCCTGCTATGACGAAATCATATTTTTTTTATGCTGCATTTAGTTACAATTACTAAGAAGTGGTTTCCACACTTCTCTTATATCTAAAGATGGTTTACTAAAACAACTCGGGTTCTGATGTATAACCGCGGCTTCTTTGAATTTCCGTTTTCTCCAATGTTGTTCTCGGTGTAGTGTTTTAGCTTCAGACCATTTTATGTGGTGTCCATGAGTCTAGGCATGATTGGCAGCACCAGATTTTTCTGTTTCTCCTCGAGATGTGCATTTTTGGTGTTCTTTGATTCTTAAGAGGTCTCTTTGTTTCGCCAATGTAGGAGTTGCCACATTCACATGGTATCTGATATACACAGTTCTTCATGTCTCTTTGAATTGTTGGTTTGACCCTAGTGAGCCGACTTCTTAGAGAGTTATTTGAATTGAAAACAACATTAATTTTATATCGTTTTCCTATCCTTCTAACTTTTTCTGAAATGCCTTTAACATAGGGGATGTTCAATATTGGTTTTCGTTCTTCATTCGTTGTCGATATTGTCCTATTTCTGCGTTGTTCAAGAAATTTATCCACTAGATATACCGGGTATCCGTTGGCTGTCAGATCATTTTTAATGTAATCTATCTCTTTCATTAAGTTCTCGTTGGAGTTGCAAAGAGTTAAGGCTCTATCTACGAGATTTCTTATAATTCCTTGTTTGGTGTTGTTGGAGTCATTAGATGAATAATTAAGGTATTGTCCTGTGTGCGTGGCTTTTCTGTAAACCGAAGTTTGAATTTGTCTGCCATTTCTTTCAACCAAGACATCTAAGAATGGTAATTTATTTTCTGCTTCTTTCTCCATGGTGAATTTAATAATTGGGCTGATATTGTTGAGATGAAAAAGGAAGTTTCGAAGTTCTTCGTCGTTTCCACTCCAAATAATAAAAGTATCGTCTACGTATCTGAGCCATAACTTTGGTTTCTTAGTTGTGGATTCAATTGCAAACGTCTCGAACAAAGACACCTCTTGACGTAAGAATCAAAGAACACCAAAAATGCACATCTCGAGGAGAAACAGAAAAATTTGGTGCCGCCAACCATGCTTCGACTCATGGACACCACATAAAATGGTCTGAAGCTAAAATACTACACCGAGAACAACATTGGAGAAAACGGAAATTCAAAGAAACCGCGGTTATACATCAGAACCCGAGATGTTTTAGTAAACCATTTTTAGATATAAGAGAAGTGTGGAAACCACTTCTTAGTAATTGTAAACTAAAACCAAATGCAGCATAAAAAAATATATATGATTTTGCCATAGCAGGCCTGACTGCACCCATCTCAGTCATACTCTACTGCATTTACTTTTAGTATAAATAGTCATGTAGCTAAGGGATTTATTTAGTTTCACTTGAAAACGGCTAGAGATAACTACTAGCCGAAACGTCGTGATATTCAACAAAAATAAAGACAATGGAAGTCCAACAGATATTTACCACTTTGTGATGAATATTTTAAAGTTTTTTTTCTCAAGATGGTAACTTGGTGTATTGTAATGATGTAAATTTAGTTATGGACGTTTTTAAAACAGAATTTGATCCCTCTCAGTGACATTTGTTTATCGACTCATCCGAAACGAATTTAAAAGCAGTTCTACTTCATGTGTTTTTCTAGCATAGATTTATAATGTGAAAGAAATTTATGAGAATATACAAGTAGTACCTGAATAAATTCATTATAATATATATTATTTTAAAATTTACAGCGATTTAATAGTTATTGCACTACTACTTGGACTGTAGTTAGGTTATATTAAATTCTGCTGCTTTTTATGAGGAATGGGATAGTAGGAATATTCCGAATCACTAATAAAAAAGTTTGTGCGTAAATCTTTACTTTCTGGACAGAAAAATGTGAAACATTTACCACTTGTAAAGCCTTCTGATGTATTTCTTCCGCCACTCTATATTGAATTAGGCCTTATAAAACATGTTGTAAAAGCAATAGATCTTTATGGAAACGGATTTTTTTGTTTGAAAGATAAATTCCCCAGAATAAATGATACTAAAATCAAAGAAGGCATTTTCGTAGGACTTCAAATAAATATCAAAATTTAATGAACATTTTAATGTTTCAAGAACGTGGTTGTGAAATTTTTGGGTAACCATAAGAGTAACAACTATAGAAATTTATTAACAAGCTGCTATCCATAAAGCTTTGGATTGCAATATGTAACTTAAAATTCACTTCCCAGACTCACATCTGGAGTTTTTCCCTGAATATTCGGAGACTGTAACAAATAAACCTGGAGAAAGGATCCATCAGGACACTTCAAATATGAAAAGACGTTATCAAGTTAGGTGGACTCCATGGATATTGGCCGAATGCTGCTGCACAATCAAGAGGGACCAACCGGAAGTCAAATATTACAGAAAATCGCAAATCTTCAATTTATAAAGTACATGTTTTATATAAGTTTCTGGATAGATCGTAAATTGTAAATTGCGAATGAGTTGTTAAGGCTTTCTTTCGCTCTCTGTAGCACTTCGACTTATAAGATTACCTTGATCTAATATAAGCCCAAGATATTTAGAATTTGCATGAAGTCTGTTATTTCGGTTCCAATATGGCTGCCAGAAAAATCTCACGTTTTCAATATGCCCGATTCGCCTTTAAAATATTTTTTCCTTACCAAAAACTTATGCCAGGCTATTTAAATTTTTTCTGGTCGCCATACTAGATCAGCTATTTTGAATTTCATAATTCTGACTTTAGATTCGTAATCAGTGACGGAAAAACGCCTCCATACAAAAGTTCGCGTATATTGAAGACATTCGATTCTCTTTGGCCGCCATATTGGAGCCACCATTTTGAATTTGGTGATTTTGACTTCCTTGTGTGGACTTCTGCTCAATCCACATCGAGGATAATCCCGCAGTTGAGACGGTACAAGGTCGTCTATACTTATAGTATACTTTTTATATACTAGAGAAACAGAAGAGGAAGATGCAGAAGGAGAAGTAGACGAAGTAGAATAAGGGGCAAGGAGACTCAATTTTAACAAGAACCCCAGTGAGAGGCAAGGACATTCACGGTAAACAAGCACCAAAAAATCTGCCACGTCCACGTCGTAGTTCCTGGGTAACACAAAGCGTAGATTATTATGTCTTTGATATTATTAGTATCATGATATTGGTCGAACCTCACTGAAAGCAAGATCTTATGGATTATCTACGAATATTTATTATGAGATATGATGTTCCCTAAGAGTTGATAAAAATTGGGTTATGTAATAATTATATTTGGTTTATATATAATAATATTCCGTCACGTGTTTATACATATATTAGATCCGTCATTTTGAATTACGTGATTCTGATTTCAGATTCATAACCAGCGACGTACGAAAATTCGTGCATATCGAATACTTTCGATTTTTTTGGCCGCCATATTGTATCCGTCATTTTGAATTTCGTGATTTCGACGTCGTATTCGTTACCAGCGATCCATAAAATCCTTAGGATAAAAGATCTATGGAAATTGAACGTTTCACAAGAACCGAATCTCTTAAAGGTTCTTTTAATGAATAGTGACTTTTTTCTTCGTTTAAAGGGGGTGGAGAGGGAAGAAAGAGTAAGCGGAAAGATGCGTTTAGGGTGGAATTGATTTAATATTGCTAGTAGATAATAAAAATATTTTTCCAAATTTTTTCATCAAAAAATAAATTAGGATTATTCTGGATAACTAATACCTTTCTTTAAAATGTTTCTTTACCAAGTATACGTCCCAAACAGCACAAATACGCCTTAAAGACGTCCATAAAACGTTTGATCTCAACATTCAGGACGTTTTATGGATGTCCATAAAAGACGAATGACGTCCATAAGACGTTGTATAGACGTCTTATGTTACAAAAGGTAACGTCTTTAAGACATTTGCTTACAACGTCTTATGGACGTCCCTTACCAACATTAAAACAACATATTCCACCATTAAAAGTATGTACATTAAAAAGGGTCCCTTTAATTTTTTTGTTTGTCTTGTTTACAAAGTCAAACCGTAATTATTCACAAATCCAAAAAATAACTTTAATTAAGAAAAAATCAAGAGCAAAATATACACTACCATTTTAAATAACTACAAGTTCCGCATGAATAATTTGCTTTAAAAAATATGTTCAACATAATCTCTTTATACAAAAAAATAAATAACTTAAGCATAATGTAAACTTTTTCTAATTTGAAATTTAAGAAGAGAGGTAGAAGAGCAAATATTTTCAGAATTACTACTGTTCGAACTATAAGTGAACCTATCAAATTTAAGCCTTAGTTTATCCCTTCGATAAAATAACTCTAAAAGGTAGACTATCAACAAAATAAAAGTTTATTGAAATAAAAAGTACACAAATCTTTAAATAGTTTTAAAAACAAGAATTTTTATTTAGTCGAATAACAAATCTGGTCTGATGCCCTTTTCGGCCATGTTTGGATTGAAATTGCATCATTCTTCCGACCTTTTGCCAGTCCTGTTGTCTCTGTAATTCCTAATAACAAACTGATTTTAATTTTATAGGATAAAGTTTATCATTTGTGGGAGTAAATTTTTTGATATTTTTGCGAATTTTTATAATTGTCCTCTACTATAGAATCGTGACTTATGCTATTTCAAGGTTAATATATATAATGAAAAAGAGAACTTACTCATAATAAATCCTACCAAGTGGGAATCGTAGAACTTTCTTTTTCCTTTTCGTACTAATCAACTGTACATGGTAATTTTTCAAGCTCGCTTTACAAAGTCATAAATGCTCCGTACTCCCAGTTTTGAAATTTCTAAAACCTTAAACAAAATTACTTCTTGTAATTAACACAACTCTATTTTCTATGTTCTTTAAATATAAACCAATCATCAGGAACAAAATAAATCTTACAGGTTTCATTAGTGGAGCACTCCATAAACAAACATTTCGCCTTCCACTTCATTAGTAATATTTCTTGTAATATTTAGGACCGGGTCTGGATGAGCTGTGCAAGCCTTTTTCGCACAGATATATTTTTGAGAAGCGGCAAAGCATTCGGGAATTTCCTGTAACACAACCTATAAATAATGTTACTGTTTTTCCTAAGTACATATGATTTCTCGATCTTACCTTAAGTATTACATAAACACGAATAAAAAAGATTTTTAGACTCACATAGATAAATCAACTATTTTAATAAAATTCTTTCAAAAGCTAAATTTTTACAGTCGGCACCGCAACAACATTAAAAATGAATAACGACATGATGAAACACAAATACAAAACTGAAAAATGACAGTTGACAGAAACAAAAGGCGGGTTTTGTAAAGTTATAGTTTCGCTGGCATCATATTGTTATTGTTATCGGTACATCAAACAGCCTGTGACAAAAAGCACCAAAGTATTGGTAAAAAGATCACGCAAAAGTTCCATTAACCAAGGTCGTAGTGAGGCTACTAAAAATTTGTCGTTCAATCAAAAATTTTAACCTCAACTTGTATTCAGCTGTGCTCTGTGCGGCGTTGCAAACTTATTACCCAACTGCGACAAAATCCATAGGGAAGAAAATGCTTTTTAGTTTTTATCAACTAAATTATACACAACTGTATTTATTTTCATATAAAATGTAGTATGTAGACTTTTAAAAGATATCTTAAAGACGTTGTATATAGACGTCTTATGGACGTCTTTAAAACAACGTCTATAAGACGCCTTATTTATGTCTTAAGACGTTCAGATATAATCTGGATATAAAAATGACGTCTATAAGACGTCTAGTGCTGTGTGGGGTGATAAAAAATTTAAAATTGCTCACTTTTGCTGACGACACCCTATATTATAAAAAAAGTTTGTTTACCACATCGAAATTTAAATTTTATTAGGTAGATTTACTCATTTTAGTCTTTTATTGAAATCAGTGACAAACAAAGTATCTATAAATTACCCAAAAACACTCTTACTTAAAGCGAAAAGAAATGAAAGACAAATCAACAGCTACGAAACATTAACTTTTCCTAAAAAATAATTTATTTTTAGAAATTTATTTCATTTTATTAGTACTACGAAAAAAACTTTCTAATACAATTCACACATTCCATAGTCAAATTAGCAACAAAATATTTAGATTAACCATTGCATATTATTCTAAAAACGGCGTGCTACGTCACTGCTCTTCTGCACTAGAATCGGAAAGACAAATGAAACCGAGTTAAATAATTTCACGTCCTGATTTTTTTTTCAATTCTATTCGTACATTTTAAACTGCACAGACCAAACCTAAAATTACTCATATTTCTGATTTATACGCTTTATACGCGCTTTAATTTTTGGTTTTAACATGTAATTGCAAATTATTGCTAAATTTTACAACCTTGTGGTGATATTAAGAAATTTTGAAAAGAAATATACAGCTAAATGCCTTGAATAAAATCTTATTATTAAACTTGACGAATTCTTAGATATTGAAATTTATCATCTTTATTTCTATTTTTAGCAATTCTTACAAAATTAATAATTTTTGTGTTTTTTCATTTAACTAAACCGAAACTAATGCCAAATGGCAAGAAGTAGTGACAATTCTGTAGAAAAAGACTACTAAAGTCGATCTTCGTCTACAAGAAAACTAACCCAAATTAAATAATAAAAACTTCCTTATAGGAAAAATTTTTGGTCCGCAAAAGTCATTTTTGACATAAAAATTTAAATATGTCCAAAACGGTGAGACAAGTATAGAACATTATATATGAAATATGTCTAGAATTTTACGTAGAAATCAAAAATGCGATAATATATAAGGTGTTCTAATTAAAATAAGCAAGTTGACATCTACTTCCGGTATAACTGGAAGTGCCGCCATCTTGAAAATATTTTAGCCGGCTGTCCCCTATCCACGTTAGTACACTGTCAAATTATATATATATATATATATATATATATATATATATATATATATATATATATATATATATATATATATATATGTATATATATATATATATGTATATATGTTATATCGTAGATTTTCACGGATGGTAGAATGAATAGTTTGGTTATTCCGGGTTTCAATCTGTTCGTTCAAAAAATCGTTTTCACAACGTTTCGCCAAAATCTCATTTGGCATTTTCAAGTACGGTTCGTCTCGTTACTCGCTGAGAACTGATCATCAGTTCACATTTTAATTTTTATCCGTAGTACTACGACAATATACAGGGTGATTCAAAAATCGATCACGAAACTTAAGGGGGTGATTCTACTTGACAAAATAAGGGTAGAGCTTCATATAATTTTTTTTCAAAATGTCATTCGTTTTCGAGTTACAAGCCGTCCAAGTTCAAGTTTTTATTTTTTGTTTTTTGAATTACTCGCTTACAGGAAAACCGATTTGACTAATATTTGAAAGATAGGCTAAGTCTTCTGCGCTTCATCATTTTAGTAACAATTCACATTGATTGTTTGCCGCTAGAGGGCACTTTACCTACATTGAAAATTGTTTTTTTGTCATAATTTTTTAGTGTTGACAGCTATCGTAGTTTTTGGCATAATTTCTGAAAGACTGATGCCAGGCCTTTAAAAAAGGTGCTCTTTATTTACATCGCTAAACCCAACGGTTTAGACGTAAATCACCCTTAAAAATTAAGTGGTAAATTTACTTTTCTCATTTCATTACCACCAGCTACCAGGTAAATAGCTATCAAAGTATACTAGAGCTGTCAGTTTAACATCAAATAAATTCGCTTTTTAAACTATTTAATTTATAATCTTAAAATAACTAATAATGGCTAATCACCAATATTCAAATATCGAATATTGTGATATCCATTTTTGTTATGGAAAAGCAAATGGTAATGCAGAGTTGGCAAGAAGATATTATATGGAGAGTTATCCGGAAAGAAATATCCCTCATGCTCAAACATTTTCCAGTGTGCACAGGAGGCTTGCGGAATGTGGTTCCTTTAAAAGTTATAATGGAAATAGGGGAAGACCTAGAACTGCTAGAAACGTGCAACAAGAAGAAAGAGTGCTTGAAATTATTGAAGATAATCCAGGTATTAGTACTAGAAAAATTGGGAATGAAGTGCGGCTCTGTCAGGCTAGTTCATGGAGGATACTAAGAGAAGAACAACTCTACCCGTTTCATTCAAAAAAGGTGCAGGCTCTTTATGACGATGATCGGCCGAGACGGTTGGAAATGTGCAATCAGATCCTAGCTAAGTATGAACACGATAATCGATTAATTGGCGTCATATTATTCACTGACGAAGCTGGTTTCACTCGTGATGGCATAACAAATCTACACAACATCCACACATATTCTTACGAGAACCCAAACAATGTGGTAGAAACGAAACATCAGCGTAGATTTTCACTAAATGTGTGGGCAGGGATAATAGGAGATTACCTTATTGGTCCTCATTTCTTTGATGGCCCATTAACTGGTGACGTATACTTAGATTTTATCCAAAATCGTCTCCCATTGTATCTGGAAGATGTGCCATTGGAAGTAAGGGCCAACATGTGGATCCTCCAAGACGGAGCTCCGCCCCACTTTAGTATACGTGTCCGACAGTATTTGAATGCAACGTATCCTGAGCGATGGATAGGACGAAGTGGACCATTGGCATGGGCAGCGAGGTCACCAGACCTTAATCCTATGGATTTTTTCTTTTGGGGTCATTTGAAACAAATGGTGTACGATATTCCAGTAATCAACGTCGAGGATCTTCGCTTCAGGATAATCGAAAAGTGCCAAATTATTAAAGAAACACCAGAAATTTTTCATCGAGTTAGGCGACATTTTTTGAAGAGTGTTAGGAAATGTATAGAAGAAAATGGGGGACATTTTGAGAATCTTTTTTAGTTTGTTTAGTACTGTTTCATTAATTTTTATCAATTAAATGTATATCGCAATAATCCATAATATGAATATTTACTGATTAGCCATTATTAGTTATTTTAAGATTATAAATTAAATAGTTTAAAAAGCGAATTTATTTGATGTTAAACTGACAGCTCTAGTATACTTTGATAGCTATTTACCTGGTAGCTGGTGGTAATGAAATGAGAAAAGTAAATTTACCACTTAATTTTTAAGGGTGATTTACGTCTAAACCGTTGGGTTTAGCGATGTAAATAAAGAGCACCTTTTTTAAAGGCCTGGCATCAGTCTTTCAGAAATTATGCCAAAAACTACTGTAGCTGTCAACACTAAAAAATTATGACAAAAAAACAATTTTCAATGTAGGTAAAGTGCCCTCTAGCGGCAAACAATCAATGTGAATTGTTACTAAAATGATGAAGCGCAGAAGACTTAGCCTATCCTTCAAATATTAGTCAAATCGGTTTTCCTGTAAGCGAGTAATTCAAAAAACAAAAAATAAAAACTTGAACTTGGACGGCTTGTAACTCGAAAACGAATGACATTTTGAAAAAAAATTATATGAAGCTCTACCCTTATTTTGTCAAGTAGAATCACCCCCTTAAGTTTCGTGATCGATTTTTGAATCACCCTGTATATATATATATATATATATATATATATATATATATATATATATATATATATATATATATATATATATATATATATCAGTACATAGTATAAAACAAAGTCGCTTTCTCTATCCCTATGTCCCTTTGTATGCTTAAATCTTTAAAACTACGCACCAGATTTTGATGCGGTTTTTTTCAATATATAGAGTGATTCAAGAGGAAGGTTTATATGTATAATAACATCCATTAAATAGTGGAGAAATACTGTTATTTTTGAGGTTTCTAATGTGATGTCGTTAATTATCATATTTTTTTCCGCTTACATTGCAAACGCAGGCTGAACCCTACGAGATTTATCAAAATAATGTACTAATTATTTGTACATATTGAAAAGGTCTACAGAAAACTCCGCGATGGTATATGTCTATCTCTCATGGATATCCCACAATAACATTTTTTTGTCATTTACTTTTTACGACAAATAATGGCAAATTTTGAAGCGATTTTAACCAATACAGCATTAATCCTTATCCAATTAAATAGCTTAAATACATTGTTGATTTAATATAGATCAATATGGTCCTTTACAGCACAAGATTTAAATGAATATTTTCGAAGATATTACAGATTTAAAATTGCGGGAAGTAGCGCTTGCGGCGGTACTGGCCGACCGGGGCGGCGGCAGCGTGCCTATAAATAGCGCGTCGGAGGCCGATGTAATAATTGTTGTAAAAATAAAATAAATAGTCACAGTTTTTCTGTAGTGTATTTAGTATCAGCATTGCACCCGTGCGAAGCCGGGGCGAGTCGCTAGTATATATATATATATATATATATATATATATATATATATATATATATATATATATATATATATGTGTGTGTGCACGAAGCTACTTTCAAGATTGAAAATAAATATACCATATCTTTGAAGAAACTCATTATGTATAGAGAAACGTCAGAAAAATTTTTTTGTCTTTTGATTCTCTAATGGAAAAACCTATTCCCAAGAAGATATTACAAATATATATATATATATATATATATATATATATATATATATATATATATATATATATGTTAAAATAAATGCGTCGGGCAGAAAAATCACAAAAAAACTTTTTGCTTTGAATCTGCCGAGAAACCCGAAAATATTTTACTGAAAAAAACATTTTTTTTTTTTTAAATTGGGCTCGTGGACTATTGAAAAATGCTAATATACACTGATTACATCGACTGGAATGAAATTTCTTGCATTATGTCTAGGAAGAAAGTGGTTTTAGGGTCCCAGAATATGAATCTATTTTTTTAAAATTAACTGTAGTTAATCCAATATGGCCAACAACAAATTTTAAATTTCACAATTTTGTTCAAAATTTTTTATAAGGATAAGTGTATAAATTGTTATATTTTATTAAAAGTTTTGAAGTGTGCAAGTATTTTCAATAAAATTTTAATTTGGAACCGAGTTTAGAAAAGTAAACCTACCATTATAAAATTAATGATAATAAAACAATTTCTAATTTAATATTAATTCTACACTGCAGTTTTTTAAAGCAATATAATTTAAAAAAATAATCTACTTCATTCTTTTTTGACATTTATTAAAGCTTACATCAAAAAATTGATAGTAAAAACTCCGTATCTTGAAAAAGAAATATACACCTCGTGAACAATTAAACTTATAAGATAAACATAGAAGAAATAATGAAAAATAGCGTATTCAAGCAGGTTTTCATAAAATTATGAACCACATATTTGACTATGATTTCGTGACTTATTTATGCTTATGATAAACAATACATAAAAATACCTGTCTTATGACCTGACCACTTTGACCTTTTTAGTTTTTAAATTACCTGATGTTAAGAATACCAGCAATAAAATTTGAGTTGGTAACTTAACCTATTAAAATCGGAATTCTAGGTGAAATTTAATGTCAGTAATAATATGTATGCTAGGTCAACTGGAAGTAGCCAATAAATTCTAATAAGTGAGTAGCAGTGTTAAAATAAGCTACTTTGTAAGGTTGTAACTATTAAGCCTATAAAGATAAAAACATGTAACTTTTAAAAGGCTATGCGGTTAGGAATATTATTAAAATTTAATACATTTTATGTATTTGACTTAATGGAGAAACACGTTACAAGGATGTGAAATACTGCTTGAAAATTAAGCAAGTATAGTATCTTCGTAGAAAATACATACATTGTCTTGCAAAAGTTAAAAATAATTAAATATACATTTATGTTAAAGGTTTCTTAAGAATGTTGCCTGCTAAAAATACCATGACTTGAAAGCCTTGATATTTTTTCTTAGTTTAAGTGAACGATGACATTCCATTGTTTAAATCATCGTAGTCATCGATGAATTAATTACGTTTCGATAATAACTCATTGTGTGTTTAAATTTCCATTTTAAAAACATTAAGAAAAATAAAGGTAGGAAAATCTATGATTCTTTTATTAGAGTAATTGTTTATTTATTATTAATTTAAATCTCAACATTTTAGTATTTACGATCCAAGTTAATTTATTTTTCACATTTTATTGCAACTTTTCTAAGATAATAATTACACCAATGTACAAAAAGGCTTAAAAGAAAGTGAAAATGAGAAGAGATATCGTTAAGGTGTAAAAGATGATCGCTTAAAAAGAAACAGATAAAATTCGCTAACCAACAATTCTATTTCCATTTTCTTTAGTTTTCAATCTCTTTGCAATAAAGATATCGTGGAAATATTTTAACTAGACCTCCAGCATGCTAAAAGTTGAATAGAATAATTTCACTCCATTCCACAGTTATGGACAAAAAAGTGCGCTCATAGACAATTTTTTCCCTTTTTCTTTCAGATTTTATACGTCGAGTTGATAACATCATTTATATATCCTTTTATGAGATTTTTATGGCAGTTTCAAAAAATACTGATCTTTGTTTTATTTATCTATGAAGTTCTATTACCGCAGGCGCGAGCTAATAAAATCTGCCTTAGATCTTTCACTAAATCAGTTAATTCAAGTTGATAAGATGAGGGTCGGTTCCTCCCAAAGAAGTCTATACAAACCTTAACTCCGAAACTATTAAAATATCTCCCTCTCTAGCCTTGATTCATTCAATGCTGAACCTAGGCCTTCTCAATTATTTCCTTGTTGTCCTATGCTGGACTGTTCGTATCCATGTTTTTCCAGTGATTCTCTTTACATCGTCTATCTACCTTATTTGTGGTCTTCCTACACTCCTTTTAGTCTCTCGTGGTCCTCACTATATTATACACCTATCTATGTTCTGTCTTGCGACATCCAACCCATCTCCACTTAAGACGCACAATACGCTCCATGGCATTTGTTATCTCGTTTTATCGCGGATTGCTTGTAGTTTATTTCTCGAAGAAATCCCCAGCATGGCCCGTTTCATTGACTGTTGTGTTGCTCTCAGTTTTTCTGCAGCCTTCCTTCTTAGGGTTTCCTATCCATAGATAAGCACCGGGAGTATGCAGCTTTAGTATGGTTTTCACTTTACGTTATACGAACATTTTTATCTTTAAAAATCTAACTGAGCCTACCAAAGACAACCCAATTTGTTTTTTTTGCCAATTTTAATTATATATTCTAAATACGAGGTGTGGCTGAAAAGTAATGAGACTGGCAACACTGTAAGTGATCTGGCAACCTACGCTGTTGTCTTTGATCGATCACGTGTATTAGTACCCTCCCATCGCTCAGTACGAGTTTCAACGCCTTCCGTTAACTACATGATTTTTTCGACTGCTATTAGTGAAGTTGTGTTTTGTTTGTGCGTTACGCAAAATGGAAAAGCGGAATTTGGAGCAACGTTATGCCATTAGATTTTGTGTTAAGCTTGGAGAATCGGCAAATGTGACGTTTGAAAAGTTAAAACAGGCCTATGGGGAACATTCTTTATCCCGAGCTCCAGTTTTTCGCAGACACAAATAATTTTTGAAAGGCAGAGAACACGTTGAAGATGAATAATGCTCAGGGAGACCTTTGACCTCGAAAACCGTCGAAAACATCGAACGTGTGGTGACTCTTGTGAGATCAAACCGCCGTTTTACATTAAGAATGTTGAGCGAACAATTAAATTTGAACAGATTTACCGTTCATCAAATTTTGACTGAACATCTGCACATGCGAAAAGTCTGTGCCAAAATAGTGCCGAAAAACCTCACAATTGAGCAGAAGGACGATCGAAAAAACAAGTCTCTTGTTGTCTGAGCAAAGATTTCTTTATTCATGTGATTACAGGTGATGAATCATGGATTTTTGAATACAATCCAGAGACCAAGAGGCAAAGTAAGGAGTGGCACACCCAGAGCTCTCCTAGACCAAAGAAAATCCGAATGAGCAAATCGAAAATCAAATCAATGCTGATTTGTGTTCCTCCAGGACAAACTGTCAACCAAGTTTTTGATAAAGACGTCCTTGAAAGACTCAGAAGAAAAGTGATACGCGTCAGACCAGACATTGGAGACAAATGGATGCTCCATCATGACAACGCCCCATGTCACACTGCCCTCTCCTTCACAGAATTTTTGACCTCAAAAGGCATTCCTGTGGTTCCCCATCCTCCCTATTTATCTGACATCAGTTTCTGTGACTTTTTCTTTTTCCTAAACTGAAAAATGTCATCAAAGGACGTCACTTCGGGACTTTAGAAAACATCCAAATGAGTGTAACCGACATGCTGAAGACCATACCGATTGAAGGCTTCCAGCGCTGCTACGAACAGTAGGAAAAGCGTCTACATCAGTGTGTAGCTGCTCAAGGGAACTACTTTGAAAGGGATAGCATTGATGTTTGAAAAAAATAAAAACTTTGATAAATAAAAAATTAGTCTCATTACTTTTCTGCCACACCTCGTATATGTAGCTTCAAACTTTTTCTATCATTTCGTTGCGGATGATAGTTTCATTATTTGAATCATTACTTTTAATCTTGGTTATTAAAATTTATTTTCAGTCTCATCTGCATTGGAATTTTCGTTGAGCTCTGTTAGCATGGATGTTAGTTCTTAAATATTGCTACTTATTAATACTAGATCGTCAGTAAATCTCTGAACGAAATCTTTCACGGCTTTGGTCAAGTTGAAAATCATAGTTCTTGGGTTTAGACCGTTTCAAATTGGAATTATTATCCGAGATTTCGCCTACGATTGCACGAGGCATCTTCAGGGATCTTTACTCCACGAGATTAGAACACTGAATGACTATCGATTTTTTTTTCGACGAGGGGAAATCTTGCATAGACACCAACACGAAGTGTGTAGGTAATGCCGGATTCCTACCAGCTAAAACCCCCCTGGACTGAATGTCCCCACGAACTAGTTTGGTTGACTATGGTGAAGCTATAGCCTACAGAAGCGCACTGTGAGTATCCTTTTGACTTCCGGGCCGTAGCCTTGTAAACCTCCGGTCATCACACATTGGTGTTTCCGGTGCAGGTGCCGTTGCACCTATTGCATTTCGCATTCAATGTAAGGTTGGTCCACGCTCTCATTTATTCATCTCATACTTTAAATGCGCTTGATGGTAAGGACATATAATTGACAACTAATTTCGTCTACCACTAAAAATTAGGATGTTTCTTCCTCGGTAACCTGCGATGGATTTCCCAGACACCCTTGTCATGCTTACTATAATTTGGAAGTTCTATTTGAAATCATTTTGTATGGGAATTAACCGGTGGGATGTTCTTACTACAATAGTATCTAAAGTCAATCCTAACATCATCCACTGTAAATAAAAAGCTTAGTTTTAGATGCCGTCAAAGACCTTTTGGCAATCTAAAAATGCAAGGTGTATTGGTATGTTATATTTTATTTCCTTTTCGATTAGTCTTATCGACTAAAAATGAAAATATACTTTACATAAATTTTATCAGTTAAATAAGGGTCGCAACCTTAATAATCAGTGTTAATTTAAACCTACTAGCCCCATTTAAGAATCTTAAGTCAACCTTATATTATACGCGTATTTCCTTAACAATATGCCATTCTACAACGAATATTAACATGTGTTGTCTTTAACCTAGATGTGTGTTTATTTATATCTTTTGTCGCAATCAATCGGCCATCACTTCCTGTATACATGCATAGTTTTATTTATTTTAAACTTTCGGTCGTGGTTGAGTATAACCATACGTTATACGTCTAATGTATGATATTTTCTATGACATTTAGGTTAAGAATAAAGCATCGTTATTTAACCATTTGGTTGCAAGGCAAAATTGCAACTTTCGTCAAAAGACATTTACCCGTTAATTTTAAATATTATTTTTTAAGAAGATTTATGTAATTTTTTTTTAGATGTAATAAGTTTTAAATTTGAGAAATTAAGAAAAAATTTTTAATTATAAAAGTCCTAAGGTTATGCACGCACGAACAATTTTTCCGCTGGCCTGTAGAAAGCTCAGAAAGAGGTGGTAATGTTTAGAACCGTATGGAGAAGTATAAAGAATGCTAATTAATCAATTTGTGTATGTCAATAGTTTATTTGGGCCGCTCCACCAGTCCCAAGCCTGGGGTCCCATCCAGGGAAAGGAGGAGGGGGAGGAGTAACAACCTCGTAAAAAAAAACACGGTTCAGCTGGCCCGACTGATAGCACCCTGTAAGGGCTCCTTGGCCAGCATGACGGTCGAAGAGGGAAGACAGGTCTCTTGAAGCCGTAGAGAAGGCAACCCGTCTACGAGTGAGACACTCCAAAATCAAAGCTCTGGTCCTCCAGGTTGGGGGTTGAGGCATCGGGCTAACCCCTCGGCACTCGTGAAAGACAATAAAGGTTAAAACTTTCAGTAACCAGCCTCGGAATCGGATGAAGAAACGAAGACGATTTATGCTTAGAAAACAGACTATGAATATTGGCACTTTGAACGTCCAATGCCTATCCCAAAAAATTAACGACATAATATCAGAAACAAAAAAGTCCAACCTAGACATCCTAGTATTAACCGAGACAAAAAAGAAAGGGCAAGGGCCAGAAAATCTAGGCGAATATGATCATCTCTTTTCCGGAATACCAAAGGATAAAAGAGCCCAACAAGGAGTGTCTATACTTATCCTAAAAAGTCTACGACGAAGCATAACATCTTGGGAACCAATAAACCAACGCATCATAAAAGTAAATCTAAGCTTGCCCGGAAATAAAGTCACTATTATGGGAGTATACGGTGTAAAGGGGGAACTTTTAGTAAAGGAGAAAGAAGAGTTTTTCGAACAACTATCATATGAAATCTCAAAAATAGGAACCTCCAAAGAGCTACTTTTATTAGGAGACCTAAATGCTAGAACTGGGAAAAAAGTGAACGACAAAAGAGTAGGACGATTCGGAGAAGATATATTGAACGACAATGGCGACAGACTAATTAATACGTGCGACCAAAATGGACTTCGCATCCTAAATGGCTTTTACCAACACCGCGAAATACATAAGTTTACCTGGGTACAACAAACAAGAAATTGAAATCCGTCATAGATTATGTAATAGCGTGTTAGGATACAAGGCTTAAAATTCAAGATGTGCGAACCTATAGAGGAATCGAGTACAACTTAGATAGCTTCAATCACGAAAGCGTTAAAAAACTATACAAAAAGCGACTTGATGATAAACTGGTACGGGAAAACTTTGATATTGTAGAGCAACAATACGCTTACGTTAAAGAGTGCCTAAGAAGTACAGCAGAAGAAGGCTTGGGAAAGTACGAAAAGCCCAACAAAAGAAGACCATACTGGTGGGATGAAGAAATCGAAGATATGATAAACACTGAACGAGAAAGATACAGTAAATATTTAAGCTTAAAAACGGATGAAAGTAGAAGTGAATACAAAACGGCCCAAAGAGCAGTACCAAACGCAATAACCCAAAAGAAAAACAAAACCTGGGAAAGAACCTGTACCAGAATAAACGCACATTTCAGAATAAACGCACATTTGGGGGGTAGCAGAAGTACCGAAAACTGGAAAATACTGAGATCTCTTCGACAAGAAAAATCTAAAGATATCATTTCACCGATTGGTTTATCTCAATGGGATGAATACTTTTCAAAATTGCTAGCAGAAGAAAGAGCAGAATACCAACAAACAGTACAAGCTGATTCCGGCGTGAACGTACGCACCATAGCATCTCCACTAAGGATAGATTGCAAAGAAGTCAAGCAAATATGCCAAAATTAAAAAACCGAAAATCACCAGGTCCCGGAAATATCCCGCCTGAGCTACTTAAATACGGCACAGAGAAGGTATAGAGACGATTGACAAACCTCTAACAAAGATGTATAAACGGAGAAAAGATAGCCGAAGAGTGGAAAACATCCTATATTATCACTATACACAAAAAAGGAAGTAAAGACATCTATGATAACTATCGAGGAATTGCGGTTCTCTGCACAATCTCGAGAGTGTATGGGAAACTAGTCAAAAAGAGGATTGAGAGCGAATACTCAGATATGGAGGCCGAAGAACAAGCTGGATTTAGAGCAGGTAGATCTACTGTTGACCATCTCTGTACAATAACCCAGCTCATTCAGAAAAAATCAGCATGGAACCAAGAAATACACCTGCTCTACGTGGATCTCAAAAAAGCCTATGACAGCGTACCACAACAAAAACTCTGGGAAGCCCTAGAAAAAACAAATATAAATTTAGTACTTATCAAGGCTGTTCAAGAGCTCTATTCAAATAAAACAAGCAAAATAAAGAAAGGGCATAATATTTCAAAAGGATTCACGGTTAGCAAAGGGCTCAAGCAGGGATTTTGTTTGTCTCCAACCTTGTTTAAAATCTACTTGGAACAAGCGTTAAAAACGTGAAAAGAAAGTGCGAAAATATGGACATTCCACTAAACGATTCCATACTATACACATTGTGTTTCGCAGACGACCAAATAGTTCTGGCACAAGACTACGAAGATCTAGAATACATGGCTCGTAAGCTAATAGAAGAATATCAAAAGTGGGGACTAGAAGTTAACATCAAAAAACAGAATACATGTGTATTGGGGGACAGCAACAAAACTTGATTCTGGAACAACAGCAGCAGAAAATAAATCACTGTGAGAAATACAAGTATCTCGGAATGCATATAACCAACTACGGCAAACTTGACGAAGAAATCAAGCACAGAAACAACCAGGGACGACAATCTATTAGACATTTGAACAGCATATTGTGGGATAAAACAATATCCAAAGAAAACAAACACAAAATCTTTAATAGTATTGTTAAAAGCATTGTCACCTATGGAAGTGAAGTATGGCCATTGAAAGAAAGAACTCTAAGAACACTGGAAGCTACAGAAATGGATTATTGGAAAAGAGCGGCTGGAGAATCCAGAATGGACAGAGTCGGAAATGAAAGACTCCAAGAAATCATGGGCGTTAAGTACAAGATAACAGAAGATATTAAAATCAACCAACTTAGATGGTACGGACATGTTTAACGAATGGACGATACTAGACTTCCAAAAAATGTTTTAAATTGGGCACCACAGGGAAGAAGAAAGAGAGGTAGACCCAGACTAAGTTGGAAAGAAGGAGTGGATAAAGATATAAGAACAAGAGGAATGGATGAAAATCTATGGACAAACCGAGATCAATGGAGACTGGAAATCAGAAGACGGCGTAGAACGTTATAAACTGATATTATATATATATATATATATATATATATATATATATATATATATATATATATATATATATATATATATATATAATAGTTTATTTAGATGAATTAAATTTTTGATCACTTTTAAAACTTTGTTTTCCATTTGAGACAACTTAAAAGTTTTATGACAGGTAGTTCGGGAGCACAATAGGGTTTTCGTAGCCAATGAAGAGACATGGCTACACCAAAGTTTTTTATATGTATTTTGACCTCTGATTTGAACATTGAGGATGAATTCCTGAAAAATGGTAAGGTAATTTGTTAAAACAAAAAAAATTGTTAATAGTTAAAAAATTAGTCTGTGATCTTTCCGTCGACGCATCGTTTTTGAGTTAAAAATCATTAAACATTTGAAAAATAGCTTTTTAGCCACTTTTCAACATAAATAACTTTTCGTTCAAGTCAAGAACTACAAGTAAGGGTTAATCGCAATACGAAAGTGTAATATTTTTATTGCTTTTTAACATTATAAACAAATAACGTTTCATCAATTATAACTTCAGTTATTACAACTATATTTGAGAACGGATGAGTTGGTCTCTGTTTTGCATAATAATTACAAGCCCTGTTTAAAATTATGCATTTTATTAATAGCACATAAGTTAGACAGTATTTTTAAGCTGAGGTTTTTCAATTAGAATAATTATGATCGCATTAGTGTCTTCGCAAGCTTATAACTCAGAATGCAACATGTTAATAAAACAACTGTCTGTACTTTCGTTCACATGCACTATTGGGTTTTATATTCGAAATAGATAAGTTGTTGAAAGTAGCGATATAAGTAAATCCGAAAAAGATTATTTTTGTAACATTATTTGTCAATAAAATAAAAACATAAATTTAACGAATACTGACCAAGATAGGTGTCGAAAACGAATATGATGAAATTGAGAAGACAAAATTACTTTATAGCAAACTTTATGAAACTATATTTAAACCTCAAACCTCTTATTTAGTTTCAAACAACTTTTTAGATTTGTTCAAGCACCACATAATCAATAAATACTATAAAAATATACAGATAAAAAAACACAGATAGATTTCAGTGATCTTAGTAAAGATAATATTTAGGACTGTAAAAAAGTTAAGCTCTTATTTTACCAAAAAAAAAACACATTTTTTTATTTATTAACAATTTTTTGGCTATAGAAAATTATCTGACTACTTTTTGGGAATTCACCTTCAATATTGGTAATCAGGGGGTCAAAATACATATAAGAAAATATGGTGGAGCTAAGAAGTAAGGGATATGGAAAACTACAAAAATAGGCTAAATGCCTAAAAAATGAACCCAACATGCAGAAAATAAATGTCATAAGTTGACATCAAGTGGCTACATAGAGTAAGCGCAGAAAAAAAAATCATAGTAAATGTGTTGTATGAGGTTGGCAATATAAGAACCAGAAAACAGAGCAGGATTTTGCGAATGTGCGGCATCCCGACGTATTCTTTGTATTTAACGTGATCGTCCAGACGCTTAAAATTCTCTTGATTTTTTTTTGTTGTGTCGTGCAGTGACATTAGTTAAATTTCGGAATTTATATTTGTGTATGTTATCAAGACATTTGTGCAGACTTTTTACTTGTAACAATGCATCAAAGTATGGTATTGTTTTTAAATCTCGTTAATTCATTATTTTTGGTACGTGCGTTTTTTGTATTTTGGTAATTATTTACATTATTGTAAATGTAGGAAAACTAAGTTTTTTTGAAAAAAAATCGGTACTCACCCCCTATTTCGAGGACGTAGAACACGATTCTGATCTTGATTTTTCACTATTTTTTTTCACTTTCTCGGAAAACTCAAAAAAAGCCAAGCGTCACTTCACCAAGCAATTTAAATTCTGAAGATAAAACCGAACTTACTTCTTTATTTTCAATGGTAGTAGTTAAAACATGATGTATGTAATATATTTTAGATATTTTTTCACAAATTTTAGTGAATACATTTTAAAAAAACTTGTATTTTCAACAGAATAGGTTCCGGAAAGGCCATGGACCATCAGACTCGTGAAAACGACTAATATTCGTTTGACACGTTGCTAGATCTAAAATACTTTCGTGGTATAAACTATAAAATTTGACCATCTCAGCCAACAATTTTTGTAATGTTTTAAACAGTCTCAGGGAAAAATTAACCTTAACCACCCAAAATTTTTGTTTAATTCAGGCTAGGTTGATTTTGGTTAATTTGTAAAACTGAAACTAATCTGAACTTACATTACAGTTAACAACATAGTTTAATTTTTGTAATGTATAAAAAAGTGTAAAATTAATTTTAACCACCCAAAATTTTTGATTAGAAATCACCTGAAGGCGCGACAATCTGTGAAAGAAAATAATTTTTGTGAATTTCACAAAAATCGTATTGGCAATCTGGCAACAGCGCTAATTTTTTGGATTTTAGGAACGAGTCACACCAATATTCAATGGCGGAAGCCATTTTGTTTTAATTTGTTTTTTGAATATTTTATTGATATTTCCGATAAAAATGTGCAAATTTATGAATTTTTACATAATACAGAGGCTTCTAGCAGCGTGGAATTTGTGGTTGTAACAAAATTTTAATGATTTAGTACAAAAAATTGAATCTAAAGTGAAAAGTGTTTTTCACTGTTTTCCGCAAGACTGAGGAAAAATTATGAAAAACGGAGGTCAGAATCGTGTTCTACGACCTCGAAATAGGAGGAAGTACCGAAATTTTTTAAGAAAACGTCGTTTTCCTAGATTTCCCATAATGTAATTTTTTACCCAGAGAATTATTATGTTCAAATCTATTTTATATCAGTATTTATTTTATTAGTCATTTAATAACGAACTCAAAATTGTAATTTTTCCAAAATAATAACGTAATAAAAGGTTCCCGAAATCCAGTCCTGTCCCTTGTCTTACAGCGCAAGTACAGTTTAGCCCTTTTAAGGGTAGTACAGCTTTACATTCTGCAGCGGACCGAATTTATTTTATGGTATTCCCCTTCCTTTTACCGCTCTCAATTTCCTTGGAAGCTATGTCTCTTCATTCGCTATGCAAAATCCACTGGGCTCCCCAATTAAGAACTGCACTACAGGCACGAACTTGAGATATAAAACTGGACTGCTCATGAAAATAATTTTTGACCCCCCCCCCTTATTGGTCGCCGTTCGGTGCAATGATTTGTATGGCAACATTGAATTCCCTGCTAGTTTCTTACATTGGCGTGAATGTGTCGTGTATGAATGTCAATTTTATTATTCTAACTATCAGGTTTAGACAATAACTATCTCTTTCTATACTATATCTTAAACAATAAATTGCTCTTTCTTGTTTGACTTGACAGGTTAATCGAGTATATTTAATAAAGAAGACCAGAGCTCCGATTCTGTAAGCATATTTTTTGACATTCTCTTTCCTTATCTCTTTTAGGACAGTGATATACTTATGTGCTAATACAGACTGAACAAAGATAGAAGATCCTTATTATGACATTCTCTTTCCCTTTACTCTTATAGAATCGCAGCCCAGGATAATTGTTTCTGTAAAACAATATTTAACTTGAATTTCTACTTTAAGTTTCCTTAAAATTATAATTTTTCTGTTTAAAGCAACTCCAAATTTTTTTAACTTCTTTGGAACAGCGTAAATATGTAACAGTTTTATTATTTTTAGATAACAAGCATGAAATGTCAATTCTTATAAATAAATGAAAATGCTTTTCTATGACTGTTTACATATTTTATTTTTTACAATAAAACTGTTATTTAGCAAAATAGCTAAAATGTGAAATATGCGCCAAAAACAAATCGAGACTAATTTTTTTTTTTGAAATATCTGTTTTAGAAACATCCCTATTCGGACGTAGAATATAAGAAGTTAACGAAAAAAAGTATTAAGGCATTTATTTTTAAAAATTTTATATCATGAATTAATATAGTATATTGTTTAATGTAAGATATCGAAAAGTCCACATAATCTATTACAAAGTAAGATAGTTTCATCATTTAAAAATAGCTTCGATTAGGTCTTTGTTAAAATTATTTTCTCCTCGATGCTTTTAGGGAACTGATATGTTAGGTATTTATATAGGGTTAACAACATTCATAATAATGTTGACATTTCCTTCATAAAAACGGAGCTTTAATTTAAATGAAGTAAAGTAACATTATGTACTAAACCATTTTTATAAAAAAAAATAAACTCTAAAGGGGATAGTGTTAAAGCAGTTTATATTTAATTGTAAACAAAACAATATTTATTAAGACACTTTAAATATAAAAAAGCTTGTAAATACAAGAGAATTCTTACATTAATACAATCATTTTTAATCTAAATATACACATAAAGATTTACTAGCAACTTTTAATTTTTACACTAGGTCAAACTTTCAATTTACTTAACTGTTTAAGGATCTGGAATTGACCTTTCCTAGAGTTGAATTTTTGAAATGGTAATCAATCGCAGCTTGTCACTACTTTGACAAAGGATTTTCATGACACAAATATCCTATCTTTGCTAAAATCAAGAATTTTTGTTTTATTAATTAATAATATATTCAAACAAAAGGTTATTATTTTATTTTTAGACAAAACAATACATAAAAGTAAAATTTATGTAATTTCCAAACATCCTTAATAATATTAAAAAATTTCATTTTATATGCAATCATTTATTTCTATTTTAATATGGCATATTGGTTTTTAAACGTATAATCATTTTAAATTTTAACACCATACCCGTTTCGATATTCAGCTTTATATGTCAGTGGAACATTAACTTTATGGTAAAACGATATTATTGTTGGTTAATGCACACCTAATTCAGGACTTTTTTTGTAGAGCCAGTGTATGTTATTAAGTCCAAGTTTAGTTGCTTCAAGATATTTACATCAAACAGTGCTTCGTAGTTTTTTCAGGCAGTTTATTTGTAAGAAGCACAACACAAACTTTTTGCTCATCTTCTTGTATAAAACAATTTCCAGAAAAATGCTCTGAACAGAGTTACTTATATAATGTATAAGAGAATTATGATCATGACCAATTTGCTTCAGCTCTTGAATTTGAAGATTCTTTTCTCTTATAAGACTAAAATATTGATAGCATTTAAAATTATCATATATCATATCCACAAGATTAAACTTGTTACCCTTAGATTTACAATTTGATACTAAGGTAAAATTTTATATAATTATTATTGAATGCTATATAACTTACCAATTAAATAAATTCCAATTTACCAGATGAGGTATTTGCACGTCTTACGATGCAGAATCACATTTTTTAAAATACAAAAAAAAACCTTAAAGGTCACATTCCTGTTTGAAATTTTCAGTAAAACGTTACATAAAATGTGAAAAAATTTTTGTCAAAATTCAGTATTCAGTCAATGTCAAAAATACACTTTCACCAATATCATATAAACTTAGGGAATTCATTGTTGCCAAAGCAATTATTTGCACCAAATGGCACGGAGCACGGTGGGTTCATTTTTTTTATAAGGGAGATATGGAACACGAGCAGTCCAGTTTTATACCTCAAGTTCGTGGCTACAGTTGTTAAAGATCTAAGCATGATTTCGATTAGGGGTAACGCGTGTAACCTGCTTAAAGCCTACTTTTTAATACATTGTTACTAATTGTTTACTTCAGAAGACGATGCGATTACAACCTACTTATTTAGATACATAAAAATAAACTTTCCACAACATCACGTTTCTTCCATTAAATGTTGACGATAACTTTTCCATGTGAAAAAGAAAATCATGCACATTAAAGATAAATTATTATTATTGTTCATTACTCTATGCTAATGATGAAATAAAACAGAGAAATAAACGTTGATGCATTAAAGTGAAAGAGACTGAAATGATATTAAATGGCTTTGTAGATTATACAGAACGATGCCTGAGAAGCCGCCTAAATATGAGTCTTTAGGAAATTCCATGTCTAGAAATGTTAATGGTCAAGTGACATGATAAATTTCAGATAGCTTTAGCTTGTTTAAAATCTACAAAGCGTTTAGTCTACCTACCCATCGTGAAGAAAGTTGAAATCTTTATTTGCCACACCTGTTCTTTACTTTGCAGGTATAATATAACCTAAATTTAACTTGAGGACCAAACATTTACAGTCAGATTTACTAAAAGGGCTTAAATTTTAAGTTGCATGATGTTGCCATGGAAGTTGTAAGCTCTAGTTGGCTAGTTTTGTTTTGCTAATGATATTGTTATATTTTATATCATTCGCTTATGGATAAATGTATCCATTCATAATTTCTTTTTGGAAATATACATCTTAATGAATTAAATTATAGAAATATTTTGTAATAGGAAAAACACTTCATTTTAAACATTTTTTGTGGTCAATATTAAATTTTCACTGGGAGGAAATCGTAAAAAAAATTAAATAAAAATAAAGGATATTTCTTTAAACTTAAATGTTATTGAGATGCTAAATACCAGTCTTTTGATTAAAATAAGAGCACGGTTACTAACAAATATTCTCTCCTCGAGCTCTAATTGCTACTTGTCAAGTTAATAACCCATATCCTTCTCTAGGTGCTATTAAGTAAAGTTTGACTGTATTGAGAAATTTGATTTGATTCATCTGGAAATCAAAGCTCTTTTATTGTACGTAGAACTAAATTTCTTCGCCTTATCTGGAGTTTTAGCTGATTCCACATATGCTCTGCTGGATCTAAGTTTGTGCCACACACAGGCTAATCTATTTTTTTTAAATATGGATGACATCGAGATCATTAATCACTATGCCAGCTGTATGTGGTAATGCGTTATTTTTTTTATTTATTCAATGCATCGAGAGCAAAAATTATCAATTACAAGATACAAGGTTATTCACCCTATACGGCACGGAATATTACGGTCAAAATACGTAACTTTTAAAAGGTTTTACTTTTGGGATATATGGAGATCTAATATAGTTACTTTTTAAAATTATTTCCATATTATTCAGGGTGTCCTAAAAGCTCTGAAAGTATCAAAGTTGTGTTTTTGTTTTAAACGGAATCCCCTATATATTATTGCATTTTTGGATTCTCTGATGAAAATAACTGCCTATGTTAATAAGATTTATAGTAGTTTTAAAATAATTTGAACTTTGACAAAATCTAACCTAGTTTTCATGTTTCAAATATTGAAGAAGTTTTTCAGTTATGTACTCAATATTTACAGTGAAGTCTAACAGTTAATCATATTTTATATCCCAATTATAATAAATTTGCTATATTATACAGGGTCTCCAAAAATTAAAACTAATAAAATAAGAAATTTAAGTGGCTGTAACTTGATTAATTTAAATAGAACGCTGTACCTTATACCTTGCCGGAAAATGTACCCTTTAAATACCTATCGAATGGTATAAGGGTGTTTATAGTCCTCGAGTTTTCACAGAATTCGCCAAATTTTCTGCACCATTTTGTGTTTTTTGAATAGATGTTCTAGTATATTTAGTTGCCTATGGCATTTAGAAACGTCAGATAATTCATTTAATATGTCAGTTTAGTCTGCAAAGCCTGTTGATCTAATAGTTGTATTATATTTGTAATTGTAGAACTTCATTTATTGAACTGAATTATTTGAATATTGTTGTGTTGTTGCTTTGTTAAAATGAAGATTTATCCAAAGGAAGAATGTATTGATATGACTTTTTATCAGTGGAGAATGTCATCGAAATTGTTTGTTGGCTTCTCGAATCTATTCTCAAAGGTGTCCTGAAAGAAACCATCCTAAAGCAGCCGTTTTTGTGAGACTATTAAACCAGTTTTGGGAAAGTGGAAGTAGTAGTTGCAAAAAAACTTGTTATAAGAAAACCTGTCACTGAGGATGAAGAAAATGTTTTTACTTACTTAGTTCAGTGATCGAAAATCCAAATATTAATCAAAATCATATATTTGAAAATACTAACATTAGCCAAGCAAGTGTTTCAAGGATTCTTAACAAATACAGATATCATCCTTATAAAATCCAGCTTTGTCAAGCGCTTCACGGAAATTATTTTGAAAACCGAACTGAATTCTGCTTGGGGAGTGTTAGATAAAGTGGCAGAAAATGAACACTTTTTTGATAATGTGTTGTTTAGTGATGAATGTACTTTTCATAACAATCGTTTCATGAATAAACACAACTTCCATTACTATTCTGATTTAAATCCGCATGAATACAAAGTTATGAGAGACCAGAATAGGTGGTCGGTTAATGTGTGGGGAGGAATATTGGATCCATATTTAATTGGACCCTACTTTCTTGTTAGACCTTTAAATGGTTTGATGTTTCTCAATTTTCTTTTACACTAACTTCCAATGTTATTAGAAGACGTCCTTTTGAATATTATAACAACTATGTGGCTTCAAGTGGATAGAGCTCCGCTTCATTATCATCATGAGGTTCGGCAATTTTAAATGTCAACTTTCGAAACAGGTGAATTGGGAGAGACGGATTTCAAAATTGGCCCCCGAGATTTCCGGACTTAAGTTCCCCAATTTTATTTTTATGGGGATACATAAAGGGAATTGTCTACAATGCGCCCCCGACAACACCACAAGATATTAAAATACGCTTAAGAGACGCTTTTCAAGCTGTAGCCCCGCAAATGTTGTCCATAGTTAGCAGTGGTTTCGAAAAAAGAAACTGCAAGTGTGTGGAAATGGATGGTCGACATCTCGAACATCTACTACAAATATTATGCTTCTATTTTGTGCTATCGTCAATATGTTATTACCATTATTGCTGTTATAGCCTGTTAGACGACTATAAATTGCGTTCCGAGTTTCTGAACATTTGTAAAGATATTCCTGATTATTATTCTTATTTTTGTAAATTACCCATCATTTCCAAATGCCATAACCAACTACATTAGAACATCTATTCAGAAAACACAAAAGGGTGTAGAAAACGATTATTTAGCGTATTTTGTGAAAATGCGAAGACTTAGCTATAGAACACCCTTATACTATTCGATAGGTATTTAAAAGGTACATTTTCTGCTAAGTTAAAAAGTATAGCGTTCTGTTTAAATTAATCAAGTTATACCCACTTAAAGTTCTTATTTGATTAGTTTTAATTTTTGGACACCCTGTATAATATAGCAAGTTTATTATAATTGAGATATAAAATATGATTTATTGTTACACTTCACCGTAAATTTCGAGTACATAACTGAAATAATTCTTAAGTATTTGAAATATGAAAATTAAGTTAGATTTTGTCGAAATTTAAATTGTTTAAAAATCCTTAAGTTTTAGGGACTATAAACCTCATTAAAATACGCACTTATTTTAATCGGAGAATCGAAAAATGCAATAATATACAGAGAGTTCCATTTAAAAAAACACAAGTTTGATACTTTCAGAGCTTTTGGGACACCCTGTATAATATGAAAATAATTTTTAAAACTAACTTTATTAGACCCACATATATCCCAAAAGTAAAACCTTTTGAAAGTTACGTGTATTGGCAGCAATATTCCATGCCGTATAGGGTGAACAACCCTGTATAATTTATAATTAATCCTGATCACTTAATTCTTTTCTTAATAATATTTTAAATTTATTTAAATTTACCAAAGAAACATTCTCTGGTCCACAATATTTATTAAAGTTATTACACATTCTTTTAGAAAGTGAATTTTTTAAAAATTGGTTCTAATTAATTGTTAAGTAGAAAAAGAATGTTAATCTGGAGTCTGCACAACCTATTATAATAAAAAGTTATCCTAAAAATTCCTTGTTATCGATTTAATGTGTAATTGGTTTAAATAAGAAAATTATCTCAACTTCAATACGTATATTATGCAAACTAAAGCCCTCAAGGGCCAAAAGGTATCATCGAGGCTGGTTTGGGAATGTCAGAGTGAGCTGGAAATTTTGGCAACAGAGTTATGTTAAAGTGGGTACCAGGACACGAAGGCATACATGGAAATGAAAAAGCTGACGAGCTAGCTAGAGCAGGGTGAGCATCTCAATACATTGGTCCAGAACTGGCCTTTGGGGTGCCGCGGTGCGCGGCCCGAGAAGCAATCAAAGAATGGATCAAAAGAGAGCATAAAAACCACTGGATGACCAGACAGGGTTTACACCACAGCAAGCTATTTATTGGGAATCCGGACCCGAAACTGGCAAGGAAATTACTACAAATGAGTAAAAACCAATTAAGGACTATTACGGGTATAATGACGGGACACATGGCCGTCAAAGTACATCTAAATAGAATGAATCTATATAACGGTAACCTCGGTTGCAGATTATGTGGACAAGCCGGTGAAGCATATCATATGTGACTGTGAGTCACTGGTAAGATTTAGACAACAAACTTTCAGGTCAGTAAGAATGGAACCGGGAGAAATACTCACTCACTCCTTAGCAGGACTGTACAGATTGAGCCAGGGGGCTAGGTTGACAGAGTGGCTGTAATGTCTAGGGTGAGCACAATAGGCCTACTCTGGTCGCAGTGCATCCGACTTTAGGACGGACCCGGGAATGTAATAAAAAAAAAAATGCAAACTAAAAAAATTAAAAATACCACATATGGTCAAAACCTTTTTACCCGTTATCCTGAATTAATATTAATTTTAGATATCTATTATGATTGATATAAGGCACAACATTATCCTGCAGCCTATTTTCGATGTAAAAGTAATCAGTCATCTATTCAGTCACTTACACGACTCTCCCAACTAATACCTCCTCCCCAAAACAATAGGTCCCTCAAAAACTAATACTTTATATGAGATTGTAGAAGCAAGAGGTACCCTATTTTTTTAAATTTTGTTTGATTAACTGATTAATTTATAAGGACGATGGACGAACTGACAGACGGACATGACGAAACTAATAATGTTTCCTAGCTGGGCACGGACCCTTTAAGAAGGGCCCAAATTTATCAGCTATTAAAATTTACTTCGATAAACTGCAAGAACTGCAAGTAAAACGAATATCAAGATCTGCTCAAAAATAAAAAAAAAACTTTTAAACTTGTATGGAATACTTAAAAAATGTGTTAACAAAATATCCATCAAGGTCACTCTTTAAACTCTAAATAGAATTGCATTTTCAACTTTTATCTCAACAATCACTTAAATTACCCAAACACTTCCTTCTAACTTGTCAGAATTAAGTGAAACATCTGGAAAATATCACGAGTCAACATCATCAGGTACTGAGATCTGCAAATATTACTATTCTTAGAATTTGCCTTTTTTGATAACTATGTTTACATCAAATGCTTTTCATTATTTTGTGTCAATTATTGGTTTTTGTAACAAATAGCTTCTAATTTTTGAATTGGTTTTATATAACATTAGTTGTTTTATTTTAAATCCTACGTCGAATGAAAAAAATTTCACTAAAAATTAGAGAAATATTAGATACTTCAATTAATTTAATAATTGTATATTTGCTTATTTACTTGTCACTTTTTTGGAGTCAATGTCGTAGAAGTTAAAACATAAAAATATTGTTTATTTTCTTTTTGCATCAGTTAAAAGTGTATTTGGTTTAACAGGTGTTTTCTACCAATTTTAAATTCAGCACCGACTTCAAAAGTTGATAAATAAAACAATTATTAAATTAATTATGAATGAACAAACATTGAAAAAAATAAATAAATACTAAGAGAAACAAACAACCTTTTAAACTTTTATTGCAATTTACGAAGTAAACGTACTCAAGTGGATTTACATAAAATAATAGGTAGTACAAAATACGTATCATTAACACAGAAGGAAGCAAGACTTTGTTCCAACGAGCGACTTTGGTATTAAAACTTGCTAAACTCGCGAAGGCCGGTCGTTACACATTCCATTCTTCTAATTTGACCTCACCGATACCATATAAAGTGTAAAGGCTTGCGCTAAGATACTAAAATATGCAGTTATTTTGCGAAAAAAATATTTGATTTAATTAAGTACAGTTAGGTATTCGTTTTGACTTAAATGCCGCCCACAATAAGCGGATTAAAAGGGGAATAAAATTTATTTGTTAGTAAACAGAAAATATATACGAAGAGTTAAAAACTTTATCTATTTAAACCATAGATAAAATATTTATAGATCCGCAAAGTTTAATCCCAAAAACGGCAAATTTACGACAATAAAATGTTAACATCGTAGATCAGATGTCGGCATGCGCACTACAAAATGATCGGGTGACCATCGACAGGACCGAACTTCGAAAATCTATTTAGTTAGTTCAATTAGTCATAAATGGTGTCTAAATCAAGCAAGTTATCAAAGTTGCAACCATGGTTGCAATCTTTAGTAAAAAAGTCGGTGTCATGTAACTTTCTTGTTCTGGGAGTCACATCATATGGGCACAAATAATATCTGAAGCAGAAGGGAATAATCCGGTCTGTGTCTACCGATGGGAGTTAGTTTAGTCATTTCTTATACTGTGAAAGTAAAATTGTGAAGAAAATGTATCTTACAATTTCCCTAATCTATTTTTTTCCGTCTGTGTGCGTTAACTTTCTTGTTGTAGGGTGGGAGTGAATAATTAACATTTTTAAGGTCCGGTAATTTATTCTCTAATTATTAAAAAGTAATGACCTTCTTTTCCTTATGTTTTTTTTTTTTCATTTTTTAAGAAAATATTGATACGAAATGGGTTTGTCAACGGATATGCAGAATTTAAAAATAATTTTATATAATAATATTTTTCTGCCGTAATGGTGAACGGAGCATATATTTTCTTACCGCATTAATTTTTTCGACAAAATGATGAAAATTTTATTTCAAATAAAATAAGTGAACAAGGTCATTGCTGGGGGTGAATAAAAAAAATTACCAACAAAAGAAATTCACATTTGTCTAACTTATTTCGTAATATTTTGCTTTTGTTAACATATTAATGAATTTTTATTTTGACGATTTCAAAGTGGGGATTACCATGACAACATGAATCATGACAATTTCATAAAATGAGTACGGACATAACTAATCTGAATTTACTTCCAAAACCAGTATTAATAATGAACCACGCTTTTAAACGTCATATCCTCAATCTTCAGACATACAAAATAATAAATCATAGAATGGCTGCAGAACAAAAAAAAACACATCTAAGCTGGGTGGAAACATCGGTTAAATATAAGGTGGATGAAGTTATGCAAGAATATGGACATTGTGCAAATTAGCAACTGGAAAAAAGTCGTTGACAATTTGAAAAAATAATTCAAACAGAACTTAGAAATTATAGAGCGAATAGCCGATTCTGGCCAAAATATAAACCTTGTACTGAAATATTTTATGTATGTTTTAAAATATTCCAACTTCATTTTGAGGATGTATGTTTTTATTTATGTAATGTAATAAATGGAGAAATTGTACCATTTCTTGACATATTGATGAATGTACTTTTTTCATATGATAAAATATTCTACGGTTTGGTGCGAATTTTCAGATTTTTTTAAAGAACTGATTGCTTAAAAGTTTAGTTTATCTTTTGGTAATCATTTGGAAAGTGCTAAAAATATATCATACTACATGTTTTGGAAATTTAATGTTATACGAAAACACTATAAATCCAAAAACGTAAAGCAACACTATTTTTTACCCTATAGAGAAAAAGGAAAATAAAACAAATAAAATATGTACTCATTCCATTATATTAAATAAAAACACAAAAATAAATAAAATAAATCACTAAAAACGCTATAAATCCGTTTAAATCGCACGCAAGTCACAAAGCACAAATAAACACAAAAATGGCGTTGAGCCGATACTGTGCTGTTAACGGATGGCGCTACGAAACAACCGATCGATAATAGGAAGTCGCTTATGCGCATGCCCTTATCTGATCACCGTCCAAAAATATGACTGGCGCCCGATGTGCAGAAACGCATTTTTTCGCCCATGGTTTGCCATTTTTTGGCTTTAGCAGCCGACAAGAGTAGGGGTCCATAGTAGAGGTCAGTGATTTAAACGGATAGAATTATATGGAAAAAATTTTAATATTTTTGACGAAAAACAATGTGACTCATAGTCTTGGTATTGGCTATTGTTAGTTTTTAAATTCTAGTTAAAAATTATATACAACACATTTCGAAATTGCTTGGATATCTCTACTATTCATAAAAAAAATATGACTTTTAGCCTATAGCAATTATTTTTTTGTTTAAATTGAATCCCAGAATATATATGTACTTATTTTATAAGGAATTGACTGTTACGTTCATTCTTTGAACAACAAATAGCCTCATATAAGGGGATTTTGAAATTTATTGTTGGGCCCGGTTGTTTGAAGGCTGAATAACGTAATAATATTTTTATACTTATATTTGAAAAAGTGTTGATAAACAGTAGATATTTAATTTCTTGGTACACACATACCGATTTTATGCTATCCTTTTCTAATTGCATTTTTTAAACAAGTATCATATGGTAATCGGTACGTCAATTCTGAATACATAAAGTACGAATGTATGGTTGCCTAAATTTTTATTATTGCTATTTTCAGTACGTAAACAAAATTTATCAATAAAAATAAGTTTTTAAATCCTCTTTTTGTCAATATTAATTGTAAACTTCGCATTTATAATAATTTCTAATAATTAAAAATACCGAAAAAAGTCACGACAAGCAATTAAACTGAAAGATTAGATCAGTAAACATGTTTATGTCTGTCAAACATCAAAAAAGCATCTCCCCCACCGACCATAAACAGGCTTCAAACAAATCTATTGTTTAAATCTAGGGTATGATCGAAGGTAGAAACCTTTAGAACGATAATAATAATTATAAAGTATCTTATGTTTCATTTTTTTTGGGGGAAAATTTTTTATTTAACAATTAAGATGTGAAAAAATAGTTTTTTCAAGTTCTAGGAAAAACTATTATTTTTCAGTAAAAAAGTTTGAAACAAAAGTTGTGCGCATTGAAAATACCTACAAAATGAGACAAGGTCTATCTGAAACGGATAATTTGTTCGTTAGTTATTGCAAAAAAACCTGCTAAAATCGCTGTTTTTTCAATGGTTTATAAACAATAGAAAAATATATTGCATTAACTTTATACTGCAACTAAAGAAGTCTCTTGTTGCAGACAACAAATGTGAAAAATTTCAAATAAAAATATTCAATAGTTTTTTGCACAGTGAATTTGTTTTTAACTTTTTGTTTGTTTTTTTTGATTGTTTATTCTCGGCGATCTAAAGGTCGTATAGTGGTCTGCGGGTACGTAAATGAAAGTTACAGATTTATACTAACAATAACAAAAAAGAACGAAATGAACTGTTGATCTTAAATTGTTGAAACAGATAAAGAAAATTGGGGTTTGTTTTTTCGTTATAAACAAATAGAATAACTCATCGACAATTGTTGATATCGAAATGCCGATAAGTTGACGGGATAGCTGAGATTTTGACGCACATTTTGAAAAAGAAAAATTGTGTACGACCACTTGAAGCTGAGATAGAGTTTGTTTTTCAAAAAATCGATGCGGAGTTGTTTATTAACATTAAGGGATTATTTAAGTAGGAACTCATAGGGCGAAACAAATAAATTAACATGTATTTTTCTTGTACAACTAATAAGTTGGCGGCAAATGAGAGTCGCAATTTGTTTTATGCTATAACTCCATAAATATTAATGGTACATTGAAAATCAATCTGATTATTAATATTCCTAATTAGTAGTACGAGGATGGTCCGATAAGTTCCCGGCCTGATAAAGAAAAAAAAAGATTTTTGAAAATGTTTTTATTTAATTTTTCAACATAGTCCCTTTGTACTTCAATACATTTAGATCAACGATGTTCTAACATTTTAATACCCGTAGTATAATGCGATTTGTCCAACTCTGCAAAATAAGAGGTTGTCGCTGCTCTGACTTCGTTATTTGAAGGGAATTTTCGTAGAGCGAGCCATTTTTTCAAGTTTGGGAAGATAAAGTAATCGCTGGGAGCCAGATCAGGCGAATATGGCGCATTTGGAAGCACTTCCAAATGTAGGTCATGGAATTTTGCAGCAACAACCATAGATTTGCGTGCAGGCGCGTTGTCCTGATGAAAGAGCACTTTTTTTGGCAAGATGTGGATGTTTACCCTAATCACATGCTGCAAAGGTCCAATAGTGAAGCGTAATACTTCCCGGTGATGGTATTGCCTTGTTCTAAATAGTCTATAAACACCACGCCATGTGAATCCCAAAAAACTGTTGTCATGACTTTTTCTGCAGACGGAACAGTTATTGTTTTTTTTGGTGCACTTTCACTTGCCCCACCCACTGTTTATACTGCTACTTTGTCTTTGGCGTGTAATGGTGAATCAATGTTTTATCTGCAGTTATAAAACGTCGAAGAAACTCATCAGGATTGCGTCTGAATAAGTCCAAACACTCTTGCGAAGTGTTCATTCGAAGGCGTTTTTGGTCGACTGTTAACAAACGCGGCACCCATCGCGCAGAAAGCTTTTTCATGCCAAGAACATCATGTAAAATGTAGTGGACACGATCTATCGAGATGTTTGCTATACCAGCAAGCTCTCGTACTTTCAGTCGGCGGTCATGAAGTATGACATTGCGAATTTTTGTGACAATTTCGTCAGTTGTAGCGGTTTTTGGGCGTCCCGAGCGCTCATAATCTTGAATTGATGTATGACCACGAATAAACAGCCCATTTTTTTACTGTCGAAAACGAAGAAGAAAAATCCTTTCAAGTAAAATCTAACTCTTTTTCAATGTTCGTAGGAGTTAAGTCCTTTAAAACAAAGTATTTTATAACCGCTCGAACTTCAATTTTATCCATCTTTCACAAAATATCGAACCTTATGTGTTCACTCGATCGCTACAAACAAGCAACTGAACGCAAACATCTGAAACTTTGCAGGGCATCATCTCAAGGTTAATGCTTACAAAATATTATAGTTATTTGATCCTACTAGCGCCCTCTCTGTTTAAAGCCGAGAACTTATCGAACCATCCTCGTATACTGTGAACCACTGTAACATTTTTTTCGCGATTTGAAAAGCACGTACAACAATTTGTTTATTACTATGTTTAACAATAATTTGATCACAAAAACATATCATCTATTGCTCATGTCACGTCGTGAAACTACGAATTAAAAGAAATAAAGATTCTACGACCAACATTCGCTGAGATAATCCAGATTTTTCCTGCGAAACCAATGTGAAATGTCCGAGGCACGTTTTTTTCCGCTCGCCGCAGGCTGAAAGAACGCCCCCTCCACTGCTCACTTTCTGACTCTTGCAGGTGCAGCTTTAAACTATTTCTACATCAACAATTATAAAATAATTGAGTTGAAAACTGCTGCATATAATAGTTTAACCATTTTCTGAGTTCCTACTTAAATAATCCCTTAATAATAAACAACGTAGCAGTGATTTAATACACACATATATATATATATATATATATATATATATATATATATATATATATATATATATATATATATATATATATATATACCGGGTGTCAACGAATCTATTAGACAAGTCATAATTTCTAGAGTATTGTGTGTATCAAAATGAGAAATGGTACAGGTAAATGGTATGTGAAGGGGAGAGTTTTCGCATATTTTCCACTTTCCGGCCACTTCCGGTTTCACCGGAAATGGCCCCGGTTTTGAATTTTTAAATGGAACACCCTGTATATTTTAACATTTTTGGATTTCTGAGACAATTCTAGATCAGAATGTGACATTTTAAAAACTTTTTACATCTACTTAATTTTTTTAGAGCCACTTTTAAAATTGCATCTAGGTGGCCATGATTGGACGCAAACTAATCTAAGGGCCTTAGGTGATGTCAAAAAAATACAATCGCAAAGTTTTAGTTACTAGTATGAAAGACAGGAATAAGACAAGTTGACAAAATTACGTTTTCATTTCTAACTATTAATTTTTAAATGGCGACCCCTTTTTGACAACTACTTTTCGAAAAAAGCATTCTTTGACGAATCTAACGGTACTAATTTATTTGCGATTGGATTAGACATAAGAACAGAAATTAAATGTTATTAAGCCAAATACTGGATAATTTATTTACTTAAGACAAGTGCGCCATGGACATATGGATGCATAATAATTTGCAACTGTTTTTATCAAGTCTTCTTTGGAAAACAAAGCACTCACTTAAATAGATAATGACAGTGACATACGCTCTAAGAACAGACGTAAAAGTTTCTTAACTTCCGTTAAGTTTAGTTTAAATTTTCATTAAAATAATGTATACTCAAAGTGAAAAAGTGGATATGTTATTAATATTTGGAGAGTGTCATAGAAATTCAAGGAATGCTGCCGAGTTATATGCTCATAGATATCCGAATCGGCAACATCCAACCCATTAAGTGAGTGCTTTGTTTTCCAAAGAAGACTTGATAAAAACAGTTGCAAATTACTATGCATCATGGCTGTCCATGGCGCACTTGTCATAAGTAAATAAATTATCCAGTATTTTGCTTAATAATATTTAATTTCTGTTCTTATGTCTAATCCAATCGCAAATAAATTAGTACCGTTAGATTCGTCAAAGAATGCTTTTTTCGAAAAGTGGTTGTCAAAAAGGAGTCGCTATTTGAAAATTAATAGTTAGAAATGAAAACGTAATTTTGTCAACTTGTCTTATTCTTGTCTTTCATACTAGTAACTAAAACTTTGCGATTGTATTTTTTTGACATCACGTAAGGCCCTTAGATTAGTTTGCGTCCGATCATGGCCACCTAGATGCAATTTTAAAAGTGGCTCTAAAAAAATGAAGTAGACGTAAAAAGTTTTTAAAATGTCACATTCTGATCTAGAATTGTCTCAGAAATCCAAAAATGTTAAAATATACAGGGTATTCCATTTAAAAATTCAAAACCGGGGCCATTTCCGGTGAAACCGGAAGTGGCCGGAAAGTGGAAAATATGCGAAAACTCTCCCCTTCACATACCATTTACGTGTACCAATTCTCATTTTGATACACATAATACTCTAGAAATTATGACATGTCTAATAGATTCGTTGACACCCGGTATATATATATATATATATATATATATATATATATATATATATATATATATATATATATATATATATATATATATATATATATATTTCAGCTTCTAGTGGTCGTACAGAATTTGTTTTTTTTCATAATATGCGCCAAAATCTCATCTATGACGTCCACCGATCGGCATTTCAATATCAATAATTTTCGAAGAGTTACTCGATTTGTTTATAACAAAAAAACCAACCACCACTTTGTTTATCTGTTTCAACAATTTAAAATCAACAATTAATTTGATTCTTTTTTGTTATTGTTAGTATAAATTTCAAACTTTTATTTGCGTGCTCGCAGATCACTGCACGATCTCAAGATGGCTAAAAATAAACAATCAAAAAAACATAAAATGTTATAAACAAATTCATTCTGCAAAAAACTATTGAATATTTTTACGTGAAATTTTGCATACTTGTTGTATGCAACAAGAGGCTCCTTTTGATGTAGTGTAAAGTTAATGCAATATATTTTTCTATTGTTTATTAACATTTGAAAAAACAGCTTTTTAGCAGGTTTTTTTGCAATAACAAACAAACAAATTATCCGATTTGGATGAACTTTGTAGATATTTTGAAAGTGCACAACTTTTGTTTGAATATTTTTTTACTGAAAAACAATAGCTTTTCCTAGAACTGGAAAAAACTGTTTTTTCACATCTTAATTGTTAAATAAAAAATGTTCCCCAAAAAAGAAAAGACATAAGATACTACATTAATTACTATTATCATTCTGAAGGTTTCTACGTAGTCAGTAGTCTACTAACAATAAATTTTTTCCAGATGCTAATATCGCTGGCCTATACACCAGAATTATTCCGTTATTTCCCATATTCCTTTCGTACCAGGCAAACGTCTTCTTGGAATTCAATCTGATGTGCAATATTATCGTCATATCCCAGATAACACGTTGTTATTTCATTTCAGATGCGCATATTTTATAGAAACTTGTTCTCTATTGTAAATTAGCAAAACAATAAAATTAATCACATTTTGTTTTATATATTTCTTGCTAACAAATATAAATTTTATCTTCAAATATATACACTGCTTCACATACCTCTATACAACGGGGCCAAGCCTCGATTTGGTCGTAAAAATTAGTGAGAGTTACATGAAATCTCACTTATTCGAGCTTTTTCTTCCATGGGTGAGTAAGTATCAAAACAGTGAAACACATTAAACATTGGAAAAGATATACAGATTGAACATGGTATTTAAGTCCAGTTCGATAAAAATATCAGTCTTTTTTATGAATCGATTGCCTTAAAAAAATCATATAACTTCCCATCAATTTTTGAGATGAGATTGTAAGCCCATTGCGCCTGATTCTGATCTAGTTACAATTTTGTCTTTGGTGGTACTTTTAAAGTAATATTTTTGTAAATTTTGCAAAATATTTAATTGTTTTATGGCACTTATACAACCATTTTAATAACTGTATTATTTTTCAGAATTTTCTAAGCCGAAATTCAGATATCCAAAGCCAAGCACTCTTAGAAGCAGTAAATTCAAAGTACTTCTATTTCACAAGGACGAAGGGACTCTTTAGGGTATGTTTCCCTAAGGATAGACCGCCTACACGTAAGTTTTTTTATAAGATAAATGTACAGTTCCCAGTTAATATATTTTTTGACAGATGAAAAACAAATTACCTCATATTTTTCTCTAATACGTACAGCAATCATTGCTGAATATGAATTTATGGTTTTTTAAAACTACGTCCATTTCAAAAAACTACACTAATAAAATTTTTATAAAAAACCGACTTCTAAAAGTGCGCTAAAAAGTGAAAAATAACTAGAAATTTTTATATTAAATTGAACTTTTTGAAGTCGGCGCCAAACTAATACCTGACAAAATGTGATTTGCATAAACAGATTAAAAATGCTTTTTTTGTAATTGCTTTCTTACCATAATTTGTATATATTAGTAGTTATTAATTTAATTTAGATATAATTTGGCGCCGACTTCAAAGATTTCAATTTCATATAAAAATTTCTAGTTATTTTTCACTTTTTAGCGCACTTTTAGAAGTCGGTTCAATTTTTTTATAAAAATTTTATTTTTCGATTTTTACTTTCAAAGTCATTATGATTTTCATAAATTATTTAAACTAAGTGCTAATCGAGATTAGTATACCTCGCAATGACTCCAAGGTGATAAAACAGTACCCATTTTATCCATAATTGTAAATTACCCTAAAAAGAACCACTAAAAATTTTTTGATTCTTAGAGTTCTCCAAATACCAATAAAATTGTGTCAAACAAATATTAAGTCTGTCATAGTAAATCCACTATCTTCAATTTCAAATTAATTTTAGATTGGTAATATAGGCCCCAAAACCTTCTAATATAGATATTTAAAAAATTTGAGACGTAAATTTCTTAGCCCGATATATTTTATATTGCATATTGAATTTGTATACGCCTCAAGAACCCCACAATATCAATTTTAGATAGAACTGGAAAATGTAAAATTTTTAGTCCCTCCTATTGTATCTTATCAACCTAATAGTTGTAAAAAATTAATTTCATATTCGTAATACACCACCCCCCAACCCCCTAATACCAAATCTGAAAAAATGCGAATAAAGTAAAATTTTCAACCCACAATTTTGGATCCGCCATATTGAATTTAAAAAAAAATAATGTTAACATCTTAATCTAATCTAAATGTAAACCCTTCAAAGCCCCCTAGATGAAATCCAGAAATTTTAAATTTCTAAAGGGTCATATTGCATCTAACATATTAGATTTTCTTAAAATAATTTTATATTTGCTATTTAAATCCTCAAAAACGATTCAGTTCCACATTTGAACAAACTCGAAAAATGTAAAATTTTTAGTCAGCTATATTGCGTTCGCCATATTGAATCTAGAAAAAAATACTATTAAATTGATAATTTACACCCTCAAGAACCCTTTATATCAGTTTTGGAAAAAGTCGAAAAGTGTAAAATTTTTAGGACACCATATTGAATCAGCCAGATTGAGTTTTTCAAAAAATATTTTAATTTCGTAATTAACACTAAAAAAAATCCACCAATACTGGCTTTAGACAAAATCGAGAGATGTAGAATCTTTAATCCGCCATGTTTACTTTTTTTTTAAATAATATCAAATTCGTAATGTACTATCATATTAATTTTGAAAAAAATCGGTCAAAATAATTTTTTTATCCACCATATTGGATACGCAATATTGAATTTTTTAAAAATAATTTTAGATTCGTTATGTGCGACCCTAAAAACTCTTCCGTGCCAATTTTGGTGAAAATCGGACAAAATTGATTTTTTTGTCCGCCATATTGAATTTCTTAAAAGTAATTTCAGCTTCGTTATGTGAAGCCCCGAAAACTCCTCCATAACAATTTTGGGGAAAATCGGACAAAATTGATTTTTTCGTCCGCCATATTGGCTCCGCCCTATCGAATTTTTTAAAAATTATTTTAGATTCGTCATGTGCGACCTCGAAAAGTCCCCCGTACAAATTTTAGAGAAAATCGGACAAAATCGATTTTTTTATCCCGTCATATTGAATCCGCCATATTGAATTTTTCAAAAATGTTTTGAATTCGTTATATACAACCTCGAAAACTCCCCCATACCAATTTTGGAGAAAATCGGACAAAATTAAATTTTTTTGTCCGCCATGTTGGATCCGCCATTTTGAATTTTTTTTAAATAATTTCAGATTCGCTGAGTACAACCCCGAAAATTCCTCCATACCAATTTTGGAGAAAATCGAACATAATTAATTTTTTTGGCCGCCATATTGTCAGCGCCATCTTGGATTTTACTGCACCACTTTCATCTAAAAAAATATGGGACCACCGCAGCAACTTCCTTTACATAACGTAAAAAATTTCATTCAAATCGGTGCCGCCGTTCCGGAGTAATCGGTGTACATACATAAAAAAAATACATAGTCGACGAATTGTGTACCTCCTTCTTTTAGAAGGCGGTTAAAAAGCAGAAAATAGATTATAAACTGTTCTAAATCGTAATCAGTTTAATAATTAGAAATATAAAATTTAGCGAATAAACTCCTTTGTAACTGAAATTATTGTAGCAATATTGATCAATACAAACTACTGCAAAATCTAAAAAAAAGTCACAACCACATTACGAATGCATTAATATACAAAAATGGTATTTAACTTTTACACAACTTAGTTTACCATACAATAGATCACTTTGGTAACTACAATAGAAATGTTCCCATCAATCCCACACAACTTATTTTATATTGCTTTTCAAAAATGAAATAGTACCAATTTATGGTACTAAAATAGGTAAAAACAAACGGTTCAATTAAGTAATCGAAGTAGAGAATGTAAAAAAGAATTTTGTTGCGTTACAGTTTCTTGTCGGAAAATTAAACGATTTTTTAACACTGTTTGTGTGTATGTAATATGGGAAAATAGGTTTCTAATTTTCTTTGTAAGTATCAAGATAGATAATGGGTCTATCAATATACTGCGACACCAATAAGAATCTAACATCCTAATTTCGTTTCGCTTTCACATTTTATTTTTTAAACTATTTTTTGATTATTTGGTGAGGAAAGCATTAACAGTTTATTCACATTACTCAACGATTATAAACGATTTTTAATAAAGTTAAACCTACTTCAAAAAATTGCACTAAAGGGAGAAATATAAATCGACCACTATTTGATATTGCAATTAATTTATACTAAATAGATACATGTATAAGATATATATATATATATATATATATATATATATATATATATATATATATATATATATATATATATATATATATATATATATCTTATACTTCAGGACAAATTTAACAGCTATAATGAAAAATTGCAGTTTACCATAGAATTTGAAAATAATAACCATATAAACTTCCTAGACATGACATTGTATCACAAAAATTATGCAATACTAACTGAGTAGTACTAGCGTTAGCTATAATAATCTTTGGTAGTACCAAAGATTATTATAGGGCGTTAGTTATAATAATCTTTGGTAGTACACAAAATCTACATGGTCTGGTCGCTACCTCAACTACAATTCCCAACACCACATGGCCCAAAAAAAAATCAGTAATAATTAGAATAGCCGATAGAGCCATCATCCTTAATAGTCCAGAATTTAGAAACAACTGAATCAAAAAAGCAACATAGGTCTTTATGTCAAAGTCTTACCCAAATAGACTGATTAATAAAATTTTTAAAGAAACGCTAAAAAAGTACAAACAGGAAAATACTAAAACAAAACTTAGCAAAATAATAAAATCAAAAAACAATATCTTTCTTTATCGTACATACCAATATTTTCCGGAAATTTTCAAACTTTTTTTAAGAAACGTAATACAACTACTAGTCATAAGGGCCATAATTTACTTAAAAGCAATTTTAGCAAATTAAAAAGTGATATTCCAAAAAACACACAATCAAATGTTGTCTACCAAATACCCTGCAAGGATTGTCCGTCGAATTATATCGGCCAAACTAGTCAGTATCTGCAAAATTGTCTAAATGGACATAAATACGACAAAAAAAATATTACAGCCCTAAAAAAACATGAAATGAAACACAAGCACACCTTTGGTTATGAAAATACAAAAATCTTGACTACTGAAACCAACAAAGAAAAATAGAATTTTACAAAATGATGGCAATAAAAAAAATCCGAATGCCGTAAATGATAAAACAGACATCACTACATAATATAAAACAAAGTCGCTTTCTCTGTCCCTATGTCCCTTTCTATGCTTAAATCTTTAAAACTACGCACCGGATTTTAATGCGGTTTTTTTTCAATAGATAGAGTGATTCAAGAGGAAGGTTTATATGTATAATAACATCCATTAAATAGTGGAGAAATACTGTTATTTTTGAGGTTTCTAATGTGATGTCGTTAATTATCATATTTTTTTCCGCTTACATTGCAAACGCAGGCTGAACCCTACGAGATTTATCAAAATAATGTACTAATTATTTGTACACATTGAAAAGGTCTACAGAAAACTCCGCGATGGTATATGTCTATCTCTCATGGATATCCCACAATAACATTTTTTTGTCATTTACTTTTTACGACAAATAATGGCAAATTTTGAAGCGATTTTAACCAATACAGCATTAATCCTTATCCAATTAAATAGCCTAAATACATTGTTGATTTAATATAGATCTATATGGTCCTTTACAGCACAAGATTTAAATGATTATTTTCGAAGATATTACAGATTTAAAATTGCGGGAAGTAGCGCTTGCGGCGGTACTGGCCGACCGGGGCGGCGGCAGCGTGCCTATAAATAGTGCGTCGGAGGCCGATGTAATAATTGTTGTAAAAATAAAATAAATAGTCACAGTTTTTCTGTAGTGTATTTAGTATCAGCATTGCACCCGTGCGAAGCCGGGGCGGGTCGCTAGTTAATAATATAAATCAAATCTACTTCAACAAATTAAAATAAGCCAATATAATGGAAATTCTAAAATATACAAAACATTAAATAAGCATAATTTTCCGCTTTCCATTCTTCTAAACTGGATTATGATATTTTTTCCACAAAGATATTACTTCAATTAAAATATCCAAACCTTTAATGCCACTTAAAGCACCCAAAAGATACACCATCCAGTTTCCACATATCAGTCAAGTCAATGCACTTATAGGGTTAAAAATGTAGTGTCCACTCTCACAGTTGGACTTTTAAAAATGCTTTTTAAAAGTTAATATATAAATATAATAGAGTGCGTGATTATAATTTTTGTATCGTAGTTTATTTCTTACTTAAAACGAAAATCTCCGTTCTTAATGCTAAGTTTCTAACCTGTTACGCCATATATAATAATATTAAAAATGTACATTTTTATAGAATCCTCCGATACACTCAATTGAAAAAGATTCGAAAGAATCGAAACGTCCTGAAGTATAAAATATGCCTTAAATAAAGGGCGAAACGTCAAATTGTTTTTGAATTTTTGTTAAATAAAGAACTTAAGACAAAATAAGAAGAAAAGGATAAAATATAATATGTATATATATATATATATATATATATATATATATATATATATATATATATATATATATAAAGACCGGCAGACCGAAGAAAAGGATAAAATATAATATGTATATATATATATATATATATATATATATATATATATATATATATATATATATATAGTGACCGGCAGAACGTGCGCAGCATATAGGAAAAATGTTAATTTTTGAATTTAATGACTATTTTATTTCGAAAAAGTTTTGAATGTCCCCAAATCAAAATAAAGCACATTAAAATAAATTTGAATTTGTGCTCAGAATAAAGTATACCTATTGTTCACATTATTTTCATTAAGAAATATTGTTTATGTTTAAAAGTTATATGAAATTTTGTTCACTTTGGACAAAAACTAAGATATACCCGTTTTTTCTGAATAACCCTGTATAAAAAATAGATCGCAACAATATAGTACGTAAATCCTATTTTTTAGTGACTTTGTTAGGCCAAAGTGTAACTACTATGTTATATTAATCAGTTTCAAAAGCCACTGAAAATTACGAGAGAAAAATATTTTTGCTGCACACCGTACTTTATCTTTTGAGGAGTCAAAAAATTTGGATCTAACTATAATTTTGTAATCCATTTAACTCAAATCTTCATTCAAATTTATTTCTGAAACTCCCTTTTTTTCCATTCAGGTCTTAATCATGATTGGCATAAAAAAACTGAAAAATAAAAAATATTTTTTGTACTTATCTAGCATTTAAATTTTTCTGGAAAAAATAAGTCTCATATTTGAAAAAAAATTGTTCGAACGACGGTCACTTCTACTTTTCTGAAATGCATTTTTTTAAAAGAAAATATACAGAGTGGATCAGAAAAATGTATCAACCAACCATATCATTTAATTTAGAGATTTTACAATAAATTCTAGACATTTGATACAAAACATGCCCTATACCTATCTCTTTTCGCAAATCACCCAATATTAGTCAATCGACAGTTTCTAGAGTAGCGATGACGTGGAAAACTTCTCTTGCTGTTAAAGAGTGTTAAAAATGGTCGTCCTGATGTGCTCGAGTCAGAAAAATTGAACACTCAGGTTATATATGACGACGGTATTTACCACACTACCATTACTAAATTTTAAAAAAGCGACATCCATATAAAGCACTATTTCTTTAAGAATTATTGGAACAAGCGGAAGTACCTGTTTGTTTATTTTTCATATGAAGCCACTTTTTTTTAATGGTCATGTCAAAACTACGGGGTACTGAGCGTGGAAAAGTCCTCAGCTAATTGAAGAAAACAAACTTAGTATAATGAAGAGGTTAAAGTCTGATCAGGTATTATTTAAAACGGAGTAATCAGACCATTTTTCTTTGATGAAAACTTGACTGAAGAAAACTATATAAATTTTCTTTAAAATCATATAGTTCCCGCTTTAGCAGCTCTATTTCTAGATGATAATGATCCGGGTTTACGAAGTTTAACCCTATAATTTCAACACGGTGGTACTCCTTCGCATTATGCTGTTTATGTGGAAGAATTTAATTAATTTTTCTAGGGCAACGGTAAATGAAGGACAATAGAGTGGTTCCTGGATTTTTTTTATGCGCCTACGTTCAAAAATTTAGTTTATAAATCCAAATCCGATTTGGTTAGAGTGGTCCATATAAAGAATTAATCCGTACCCTACATGGACATGACATTACACAGTCTGGTTTTATAATTATTAAATCAGTTACCATATAAAACATTTGATAATTTATTTTTAGTCTTAAGTGCAATTTTTTGAAGAACTAATAAATATAACATATATATTAATCTAGAATTATATTTTCTCTAAATATTTTCAAAACCCGTTTTTAACTGCCTGGTCGTGATACAAGATCTTTTCCAGAAAATTAGCTCTTGGTAGTAAAATTTTGGCCTTCATGTTTTTCGCAATTCAACTTGTTTTCTACGTATAATTTGTTATATATAACTTGTTTTGTACGTGAATAGTAAAAATTTGCGAACTACAAACTTATGTTACTTTTTTATGTTCGAAATTTTTTATAAACATTCTTAAAATAAGCATTTTTTCCCACCATAAAATCATATAAAATTTCAAGTTGGTTGGACCCGCTAACGATTTGTGGGTCAGTAGGTATCATATATGGTATTTAATTATATCCTAGTAAATATTTATTTCCCATTAAAATAATACTTATTTATTATACCTTGAATAGAATTATTTACAAATCTATAATCAATGCTATTAATAAGCATCCAATTATAGAAGGATTATAATAATAATGTAATAGATAATAATAAAAGGAAACTTTATCAATATAAAATACAAAATATTAACAAAGTCAGCTACAGAGCTTTCGCTAGACAGTAGCTGCACCAAATTGCTTGTAATTTAACATTTAGTCGTTCCTACTTGAAAATAAGCAACACGGAATGAAGACAACTTAATATAAGTTACTGAACTTAAGAGAACTCCAATTAGTTACTATATATTATTTCTTTTATTAAGTTTGTGTTTTCAAGAATCCACTGAGTAACTTGCATCTGCCTTAAATGATTTAATACATATATCTTGTTTAACATATCGGTCAAGCATATTATAAATTTTACTGCTCATATATCTAAAGGTGATCTTGTAAATTTAAAATTGAATCCAGGTACTCCAATATTTGAATTATCCTCAGTTCGAGTAATAATGACGTCATAAGTAATATTCGTCAGTTTTATCCTATTTTTATGCATATATAAAATTAGGTTTTTAGTAAAAAATTCATGCAATTAGAAAACTTGAAAAATGATAAATAATTCTTAAATTGAACTTCCTTTTGATTTTTTTAAAATAATCATAATAACAGCTTTTTAGACTTTTGCTGTCTTATAAGCAATTCCCCAGGCTACTATACAGTATTGTATTATACAATTATTTGTACAAATGCATAATATACTTTTTAATTGTATTTCTATTTAGGAAACCTCTTAGAATGAAACTCTTATATATAGTTTTTCTAGCCTTATTAGTAACATCCACTCTATGTTCCTTCCAAGAGAATATTTTATCAACACTCAAAAACAACTTCACGCAATAGAATATACCCACCCACCATAAATAAAAATAATACCAAATACGCCACCCTTACGTATTTTGGACCTATTTCAGATAAAATAGCTAAACAAACAAAACAAAATTTAAACTACCACACACGTTTAATGCCAAAGATAAAATTTCCTCTCTACCAAAGTCAGAAATATATAGACTATTTAGATTGCGATAGCTGTTACATCAGACAAACAGGAAGAAATTTCCCCACAAGATTTTAAGAACAGAAAACTGCATTTTTATTTTAAAAAATAATTAAAATTTTGCTAACTATATCATAGAAACAGGCCACATTTTCCCATTTTTAACAATATTCAAATTTTCCATCCAGTACCCAAAAGTAAAAAACTTAATATCTTAAAGACCATAGAAATTTATAAGTTCAATGAAACCAGTACAATTAACCTTCTTAATGATAAAACAGACCTATGAAATTCTTCGTTGTACGATGTTCTGCCTTTAGTACTTAGAAAGTAGTAATAAAAAATGTGTGAGCTAAAAAGCTCTATAAAATAGTGTCATCCGTAGTTTTTAAGGCATTGCATTTGAGAATATAACAGTGCTACTAAACCGCGGTCATGTCAATTTAATAATAAAAGTGACTAACAAAGTATATTTTTTTTAATTAGTTATTTGCAATTTCAACAGTTTTTGAGATATTAAGAGTGAGAAGGGTACGACAGCCAATATCCATTCTTTTTGAACCCATATTTACAATAGGTACCACTTCAATCCAAGAATTCCCAACGAATGTAACACTAGTATCATCAATGTATACTATAATATTCCCACTGACATTTCAATTAAGATTATCAAGCTTAAATAAAAAAGGGTCTAAAAACAGTGCCCTGAGGTACATCGTAAGTAACCTTCCAAAATGCACTATATCGATTGTTAGTTTCTCAAAAAGTTTTGTATGACACACAATATAAATGCAATAATATAATTATTGAAAATAAATATTGTACAATGATTTATTAATTAAGTTAAAGTTTGTCTTGGATTGAGAACAACTGCAAATCTAGGAAAAAATAAATAATGTGTTAATTTTCTTACATATATCATATAATCATTGCAATCATTGTCTCCAGAGTCTGTAATATGTAGAAACAATTTGGCAAAATTTTCATGGATTTTTAAAAAATTTTTCCTAGTTTCTTTCAATATCTGTCACGCAAAAAAAAAATTTGTTTCAAATTTTGTTACATATTTAATTTGACTCCTTAAAAAGCTGTATGTAACAAAATGATTTCAAGAAGCTGTATATTTCACAAACACTAAAATTACCAGTTGGCGAATTTCCACAATAGATAACCATTAATAAAGATTTACAGAATATTTTTATAACCTGAAAGTAATAGCGTACCATTTTAAAAGAAAATAAAATTCTTGTAAAAAAAAATTGAACCGACTTCTAAAAGTACTCTAAAAAGTGAAAAATAACTATATATTTTTATATGAAATTAAAATTTTTTTAGTCTGCATTAAACTAATACCTGAGAAAATGTAATTCGCATAAACAGATTAAAAATACTTTATTTGTAATTGCTTTCTTACCATAATTTGATTAGTTAATTATTTCATTTAGAAATAATTTGACGCCGGCTTCAAAAATTTCAATTTGACATAAAAATTTATTATTTTTCACTTTTTAACGTACTTTTAGAAGAATTTTTTTTTATAAAAATTTTATTTTTCGATTTTTAGTTTTGAATCCATTACGATATCTATAAATTATTTGAATTAAGTACTAATCGAAATTATTGTACCTCGCAATAACTCCAAGATGGCAAAAAAGTATCCATATTATCCAAAGTTGTAAATCGTCCTAAAATAAACCACTTAAAATTCTTTGAATTCTCCAAATAATAATAAAAATAACTAGTCTGTCATAGTAAATCCACTATCTTAAATTTCAAATTAATTTTAAATTGCTACTGTAGGCCCCAAAACCTTTCAATATCGATATCTAAAGAACTTGAGACGTAAATTTCTTAGCCCGATATACTTTACATTGCATATTAAGTTTTGTATATGCCTCAAGAAGGCCGTATTGTCAATTTTAGACAAAATCGTAAAATGTAAAATTTTCAGTCTCTCATATTATATCTTATGAACCTAATGGTTGTAAAAAATTAACTTCATATTCGTAATACACGACTCCGAAAACCCCCTAATACAAAAGCTGGAAAAATGCAAGTAAGGTAAAAATTTCCACCCACAATATTGGATCCGCCATATTGAATTTCAAAAAAATAATTTTAACGTCTTAATGTAATCTAAATCTAAACCCTTCAAAGCACCTCAGTATTTTTCGTCCGCTATATTGGATTCGCCATATTGAATCCTGAAAAAATACTTTTAAATTCATAATTTACACCCTGACGAACCTCTGTACCAGTTGAAGAGAAAATCGAAAAATGTAAAATTTTCAGGGCGCCATATTGAATCCGCCAGATTCAGTTTTTCAAAAAATATTTTAAATTCGTAATTAACACTAACAAAAATCCCCCAATACTAATTTTAGACAAAATCGAGAGAACTAGAATCTTTAATCCGCCATCTTCCAAAAACTCCCCCATATCAATTTTGAAAAAAAATCGGACAAAACTAATTTTTTGGCCGCCATATCGGATATGCCGTATTGAATTTTGAAAAATAAATTCTGATTCGTTATGTGCAACCCCGAAAACTCCCCTAAACCAATTTTGGAGAAAATCGGACAAAATTGATTTTTTTCTCGGCCATATTAGATCCGCCATATTGAATTTTTTAAAACTTATTTGAATTCGTTATGTGCAACCCCGAAAATTGTCCCACATTAATTTTGGAGAAAATCGGACAAAATTAAATTTTTTTGTCCGTCATATTGGATCTGCCATATTTTTTAAAAATAATTTCATATTTGTTGTGTACGACCCCGAAAATTTCCACATACCAATTTTGGAAAAATTTGGACAAAATTAATTTTTTTGGCCGCCATATTATCAGCACCATCTTGGATTTTATTGCACCAATTTTGTCCAAAAAAATATAGGACCACTGCAGCAATTTCCTGAACATAATGTAAAAAATTTCATTCAAATCGGTGTTGCCGTTCCGAAGTAATTGGTGTATATGCATTAAAAAAATACGTAGGCGACGAAACAATTATTTGTACAAGTAATTTAATACAGATACGACCGAGGAAGTTGGTGTACCCCTTGCGAAAGACCTACATTTTTGACCAGAAATAAATATCGACCCAATGGAGAACGTAGTTCTAATCTAATGCACAGAATTTTGCACATGTTATCTATTAGACCTATCGTTTTTTGTATCGTAACCTCAACTTTTCGTTAAATATTTTTTTTTTAATAAGTCTTGTTTTTTTAATTAAATTATTATTATTATTTTCTTTTTCAAAAAATGGCCATTGTAACCAACAAATGGAGATCTGTTAAATTAGACGGGACATTTTTTTCTAACTCTATTGCAGATGGTTTAATAAGAATAGAAGAATGTACAGACTACGATTTGGGCAGTACTGTGACTTCTACAAGGGTAATTTTTAACTTATTTATAAACTTTCATTTCATTCAAATCGGTGCCGCCGTTCCAGAGTAATCGGTGTACATACATAAAAAAAAACCTACATACTCGACGAATTGAGAACCTCCTTCTTTTAGAAGTCTGTTAAAAAATAATAGCACTGGATGGTGTTGAATATCAGTCACATTTCTTGAGAATCACTCAGAAATATTTCACCATACTACTTTTAGCTTGATTTTCTATTACAAAATACACCTAAATTAACAAATGACTACAAAAAGCAATGATAAAAACTTTTAATGGTCAATGATTTGCAGAAGAATCCGCAACGAAATGAACATTTATCTGTAATTGGTTGGTTAACTTTTTCTATCTTTTCTTATTTAATTTATTTATTTTGCAATTGAAGTTCTTGTGTAACAGAAATATGGCTAAACGCATAAACTAATTGAATTTTATTATGTAGTTGTTTTAAGACAGTAAATAATGGTTTTTCCACAATATCCGTTAATTATAAACCGACTACCTCGAAATATTTATGGAGAATATTGGTGAAACATCAATGAATTTTTAGTTGGTACAGTTTGCCGAAATGAAACTCGTTTAATCACCAATATTTGTTCTAAAAATTGCACTAAAAAGTAAAAAATAAATTATAAACTGTTTTAAATTGCAATGAGTTTAGATTTACTCATTTACTTAGTTGAAGGGTTTATATTTAAATTAATTCTAGATGAATCGGTAGTTTTAAATCCAGTCAAATAGAGATTTAACTTCGAAATGAAAGATAGTAAGCTACAAACTTGTTTAAAGCTTTGTTTTAACATCTTATAAGTTAGCTCATAAGTCTCACAGAATCAGCGAGTCAATTATATTCAAGGTCAAAAGTTGCAAAAACCTGTTTTTTTTGTAAATATCTTGTTTCCTATGCTTTAAATGATATTTGGAATTCTTAGATAAGTTGTAAAGCGTAAAATTGTCTATAAATTTGTTCTTAAGCATTATTTTGTACAATTAACAGTTCTTGGGATAGAACGCGAAGGATAGGAAGCGCTAGATCAGCTGTGAAATCCATTACATAGTAGGATTTATAAAGTTAATTATGTACTGAAATAATTATAATTATGGAGAAACCTTGGTTATTTGCTAATTAATAAATAAAAATATTTGTATTTTCTTAAATCAGACATCCGTTTAATAATATTTAGTTGATTGATATTAAAATGAAGTAGTTGAAATAAATTTTGATTATATTTTTATTCACCATTATTTTGTCGTAAATTTATTGCAATTTAAATATAAATGTGAGGAAGAGTTTTTCTGGTATTTTCATTATTAATAGCAAACATTCAGCTTAATAATTTTCTTATTCTTCACTGTGTTCCTCTTCTGGTCGCACAACTTATATTTCGAATTCATTACCATCATCCTCGTTGTCTGTTATATTCAGTTCTTAAGCTTCAAGGACTTTAGGTACATATTCGCTTTCTTCATCAAGACTATTTGGATATGATGGAGCGTTGAAGCATACTTGTCCATTACAGTGACCACAAGCTGAGGAACATTACAGCCCTAATTTTCTACATCCGCAACTCGAACAACAGCCTTGGTAATAATAGTATTAACGATTGCAGGGTATCATTAACCGACTACTAAAAGTAGGATCCCAATGCTACCGCTATGTATCTTTTTATGTATGTACATCGATTACTCTGGAACGACGGCACAGATTCGAATGAATTTTTTTACGTTGTGTTCTGGAAGTTGCTGCGGTGGTTCAATATCATTTTGGATCAAATTGGTGCAGTAAAATCCAAACTAGCGCTGAAAATATGTCTGAGAAAAAATTAATTTGTCCTATTTTCTCCAAAATTGGTATAGGGGAGTTTCGGGATCAAACTCAATATGGCGCATCCAATATTACGGGCAAAAAATATTGATTTCGGTCGATTTTCTCCAAAATTGATATTAGCGAGTTTTCGAGATCGCTTGTAACGAATCTGAAATTATTTTAAAAAAATTCAATATGGCGGACCCAATATGGTGGACAAAAAAATTAATTTTGTCCAATTTTCTCCAAAATTGGTACGGGAGAGTTTTCGAAGTCGCACATAACACATCTGGAATATTTTTTAAAAAATTCAGTTTGACAGATCCAATATGGTGAACAAAGAATATTATTCCGATTTTTTTCAAAATTGGTATGGAAGAGTTTTTGGGGTCGCACATAACGAATCTGAAATTATTAAAGAAAAATTAATTATGGCAGATCCAGTATGGCAGGTTAAAAAAATCGATATAGGAGTATTTTTTGATGTGCTAATTACGAATTTAAAATTATTTTTGAAAAATCTAATTTGGCGGATCCTAAAAATTTTCGATTTTCTCCAAAATTGGTATAGGGGCGTTCTTGAGGGTGTAAATTACGAATTTAAAGTTATTTTTAAGTGGTTTAATATGGCGAATCCAATATGGCGGATTAAAATTTTTACATCTTTCGATTTTAATCTAAATTGATACTGTGTCGTTTTTGAGGGTATAAATTGTGGATTTAAAATTAGTTTAAGAATATTTAATATTTAACATTTAATATGACGGTCTCAAAATGTGTGTGTAGATTCAGATTAGATTAAGAAGTTAAAATAATTTTTTTCTGAAATTCAATATAGCGGATCCAATATTGAATATTTTACGTTATTCACATTTTTTCAAATTTGGTATTAGGTGGTTTTCAGGGTCGTAGGTTACGAATTTGAAGTTAATTTTTTTTTAGCTTAATATGACAGATTAAATATGGAGGACTAAAAATTTTAGTTTACCGATTTTGTCTAAAATTGATGTTGGATGTTTCTTGGGGCGTTAACAAACTCAATATGCAGGGTAAAATATATCGGACTAAAAAATTTACATCTCAAGTACTTTAAAAATTGGTATTGGGAGGTTTTGGGGCCTAGATTACTAGTCTAAAATTAATTTAAAATTCAAGATAGTGATATTAGTATGGCAGACTAAATATTTGTTGGAAATAATTTCATTCAAAACTAGTATTTGGAGATTTCTCAGAATGAAAGAATTTTTAATATATATATATATATATATATATATATATATATATATATATATATATTGTAACGAATTTTATAACGTTATAGATTTCATAATATTAGTTTGTGTTCGTCGTTTGTACGGTTTTAGATTTATTTTCTAGGAGTTTATAATTTATTTATTTAATGTTATCTTTTGTTAATTTCCTCATGAGACGTCGATGAAAGAAGGTCTGGATTATTCTATGATGGAAGGTCTAGAAATCGCCGGATTATTCCTTTTTCTTATTTTAATTACCCCATGTAGTATGGAAATCCTTCTAGAAAATTAGAGAATCTTCCGGTATCGACCAAAAAGATATATAAAGGGTCCAGATCAACTTTCATGGTCAGTATGGTTTGAGAGTTCGTCGACGCAAGCCGGTTCAATTTTTTAATAAAAATTTTATTTTTCAATACTAAAGTTCTAATTCATTCCCTAACTAAGTTTGAACCTGGTAATAGACCCGATTTGTATACTGTTTAGCTACTACACTTGTAGGTGGAAGAGATGACCTGTTTATTGAGTCTGATTTTCGAATATCGTACATTGCTAAACACACACGCATTCTAAACAGTGTTTATGTATTATTACAGTTTTCTAACTGAAATACTGACGCTGACTGATCCAAGTTGGAATGTTTCTCGAACATTTTAATAATTTATCATTTTGCTTTTCTAAAAAGCGCCGGTGTTGTGTAACATCCACTGAAGGCGTGCAAAAATAAAATATGTCTTCTAAATCGAGGATATTTGTCAAAGCTTTTATATGAATACATCTGTGTCTCTACATTGCCCTTTCCAGTTTTTTTAAGAAAATTTTGTGCTGGTGTAATTGAGTAGGTCTTAAAAAAAAGTTTTTATATTACATCGGTTCCATAAAAACTTTTCTTGTCCCATTGGCATAATAATTGTATCATCAAAACAAACTTCGTCATATTTGCTACAGATAATGTGATGCAAAAAATTCACAATCGATTATGTATGTTACATTATCTTCATCCATTTTGATATCAACAGGTGTCATATTATATAATTTTGTTCACATGGGATTTCTCATGTCAGTATTGTCAAATAAAGATGTCGGATGCGCACTCAGTTCATATTGTAGATATTTTTTCAGATTACTTTCAAACTTTTTGTTCACAGTTATCTCCTGAAAGAGTAGCAATGAATCAACAAAAACTTTAAAATTGTTAATTTTGATGGATTGATTGACTGCTGAAAATAGTAGAAGTTTATCGACACGTCTTTATTTTACTTCAATAAAGTTCAAACCAGTTATGTTCACCATCGATTCTAGACCATTATCATAATTATAACATTTTTGTAAATAATTAACCTTATAAGCCGTACTATGTATTGGATTCCTCAGCTGATCTAGCGTTATTATACATAACGGCTAAACGCTTCCCAATCTTTGCTCTCTATCTCAAAAACGACTAACTGTATAAAATATTGCCTAGGACCAAGTTTGTAGAGAATTTTATGCTCTATGATTTTTCTAAGAACTACGATTGTAATTTAGAGCAAGAAAATAAAATATTTACAAAAAAAAAACGGTTTTACGATCTTTGGCATTGAATATATTGACTCTCGTAAACGAAATTCTATGAAACTTTTGAGCTAATTTATAAAATATCCAAATAAAGATTTATACAAGTTTATAGCTTATTACGTTTCATTCCGAGGTTTACCACTTTATTCACCTTATATAATTGAATAAAAATCATATAGTATTCTTTATATATCTTTTGATCGGTATTCTATTACCTTTTAAGTTGTCCAAAACAGTTTCTTGTGATTTCAAGAAGTTATTAAAATCCTGAAATATTGTTTTGATCCAAAAAAATTATGTAGATCTTTCTACTTTTAGCTAAAAATCTTATAAACCCTTTTTTTTACACTTAAATTGATGCGTTTCTTATTTCTTTGTTTTAGTTAAATTGTACCTGAGCCCAGTCGAAACATATTGCACGAACGTCAACTATTACATTCCTGACGAAAATAATGAAACCAAAGATTTTACAGATGATGCCTGGACAAGATTACGTAAGTAGAAGTTTTCTAGCTGAAGATATTTTCTAAAATCATATGTTTAGGTTTAAAAATACACCTTAACAAAAACCGAACATCACTGTTTAGCACATGTTAGATTTTTATATACGTATTGTCAATCAAAATGGACCTCCTACAAGGTGGGCAAATTTCGATGTGTTTATTGGCTAATCTAAAAACCACAACCTGTACAAATAATCTGACCCTCCATTTTCGAGCTCTCTTTTGGAGAAACATATGAATGCGAAAATAGATCATGACTATCTTGATTCCTTTACGATCTATAGGGCGATTTTCAAATTTGACCAAATTTTATTATGGTGTATAGTTTGGTTATTACTTAAGATATAAAAAAAACTTTCTATGATCACTTTTTTACGTAGAATACATTGAATAAGGAATTATTTTATCTTGGTAGGTGTGTATCACCTAAATCAAAGATTTTTCGTTTGACTTTTAAAGGCTTTTCATTAATTTTAGTCGTCGTAATTACGCTGTATTAAATCTTAAAAAGGAAAAAATGTCCTTCGAAAATTACCGAAAATACGATATGTTACAAAGCAATAACAATTCTGATATTGCATCTAAAACATATTTTAATTGTTATCCAGAAAGAAAACAACCTCATAAGTCTATTTTTTGAAATTATTGTAATTGGAATGGCGGTTGCAAACCCTTCAATTTCAAGCCGTAAAATTGAAGCTGATTCTGGAGCTTCATGACGCCGTGCCCTAAATATTTCAAATAAACATAACTTTCGACTTTATGCAATAAGGAAAATACAACATTTGCAACCAACTGACTATCAACGCCGACTGCATTTTTGTTTATGGTATCATCAAGAAAATCTGCAAGATCCATTATTCTTTAGGAGGGTAATTTGGACAGATGAAGCCTACATTAGCAGTTCTGGAATTTTCAACAGGCATAACGATCCTTACTGGTCTAAATCAACCCGCCGTACCGTAGACGTCCGATCCCAAAGACGCCTTGGCTTTAGCGTTTATTGTGCTTTAGTTGAAAATCGTATTTTAACTTATAATATTTATCAAGAAAATCTTAATGGTCGACGGTACTACGAAATATTAAATCGGCATCTAATTGAAGAATTTATGGACAAACTTTCTTTAAATGAAGCAAGAACTCCCTTCTTTCAGCACGATGGTGCTCGCCCTCATAACATCAAAACCGTTTCAGAATTATTAAATATTAATTTTGGAAATAATAAATAAATAAATAAATAAAAAAAATAACTTAGAGAAAATTTTTAGGACTGTATGAATTCAATATCAAATATTCATATTCATAATGCAGTTCGGAATGTTATAAAAAGGTGCAATTTATGTATTCAAAATAGCGGACATCAGTTTGAACATTTGCTTTAATTAGAATTTTATTGATAATACTCATATACTAGTTTCTTTAATTTATTATACTTAAAATAAATGTAAATAACAAAATTTTTATTTGCTTCTGACCTGCTGAATACTCCAAAATTAAAAATTTTAAAATTACTCAATATTGAGTCACTATAAAGATACAAATTAATGAAAAGCCCTTAAACATCAAACGAAAAAACTTTGATTTAGATGACATACGCCTACCAAGATAAAATAATTCCTTATTCAATTTATTAAATTTAAAGCAAAATTTTGTAAAGATTGAGGACTTACGTTAATTAGAAATATCAACTATGATATATCATTTCAAAGGAAAAAATAAATGCAAACTATTAAGCTAAAAATATATAAGGTGTCCCATTTAAACAAAAAAAAAACACAACTTTAACTCGTATCTCATTTCTGGCAATCGGAAGTATAAAAAAAATAGAGCACCAATGTATTCTACGTAAAAAAGTGCCGATAGAAAGTTTTTTTTTTTCGTTTTTTGATATCTTTAGAAATAACCAAACTATACACCATATTAGAATTTGGTCAATTTTGAAATCGCCCCATAGATCGTAAACGAATCAAGATAGCCATGATCTGTTTTCGTATACATATGTTTCTCCAAAAAAGAGCTCGAGAATGGGGGTCAGATTTTTTGTACAGTTGGCGGTTTTTAAATTGACCTACAAAAACATCGAAATTTGCCCACCCTGTATAGCAATCACTATTTTATTTATTCCACTCTTCATGAAGGACATTCAAAGCTATTTCACTGTTATCATACTACCATTTATTATTTATTTAAATATAAACAGTATGCTATTAAAAATTTAGTGGTTTGTTGAACTTAAATTTTTGTAAACTTTATGGTACAATAAGTATTTCTTTTTACTATGGATCGCCAACATGGAAAAACTAGCATAATTGAAAGAGAATTAATAATTTACCACTTGTTTCCTAGGTAAAACAATAAATAGGACTCACTCAACTTACCGAAACATTATAAATAAAAGTGCTACTTCTTAAAACAATTAAAATATTTTACTGAAATATAAATTAAGTAGCCGGGTAAATAAACGAAAACGTTTATAGATTGCTCAAGAGTGTTTAGAATACGTAGAATAGTAGTCATGTGATTAGTGTTATCAGTCAAATTTTAATATTTTTCCAAAAAAAAAATCAATAGCATTTTTCGTCCTGAGAAATTTATCCTATGTCTTGTGTTTAACCAGTGTTGGGCCAGTGCCAAGAAAGTTGCTTTTGCTTGACAGCGTTTATATGTTCATCTCTTCTAGAGCTTATTTTACGGTTGGTTTGGCCTACGTAAGATCAGCTGTATTGTCCGCATGGAATTTCGTACACTCCTTGGTTTTCTAGAAGAATGTTTTCTTTAGGTCTTGGCAAGATCTTTTACTTTGCGGTCTGTGATGAAAATGGTTTTAATGTTATGTCTCCTGAGAATTTTTGCGATTTTGTCTGTGGTGCCTTTGACAAAAGGAACAAAAGCTTTGAAGCTATTCTCTTGGTTTTCGCGATTTTTCGGGGCCAAGCGTTTGTTTTTTAGAGTCTTGTCTATATGTTCTTTTTTATAACCGTTTTTTGTTAGGGCATCTTGCAGTATGTTCATCTCTTTCTGGTAATTTTCTTGATCTGTAAGGGATTGCGATCGAAACATAAGTGATTTTACTACTGCAATAATTGGGCGGGGTGGTGATGTGAATCGGCGTTGATGTATGTGTACAGTGAGCTTTGAAAATGGTGAATGTCAGCTGCCTTACAGTCTTGAGAGGGACTCAGCACATACACGGGATAACAGAAAACCTTCGATTACACATCACACCCGTGAGAATATCCGATATAACATATAAATGTTTATAGGAGTTTTAAATTTTTTTGTTTAGCACATATATATATATATATATATATATATATATATATATATATATATATATATATATAAAATTAAATCCTCCTATAAACATTTTTATTACACGCCACTGATTTATACACGTTGAGAATTTATGTTACGCCACTCATTAACAAGGATGAAGTCTTACAATATTAAGAAATTGAATTCCCATAATATTACTTCGCCATTATTATAGCAGCCACTGAAATGGCCATACTTTTATAATCAATAACAAAATGGCAACCGGAAGTATTTTAAAGAACATTGTCATCCAACCAGAACTTCATTATTATAACCCCCATTATTATTTTTATATTGTTTTAAGTTTTATATTCTTTATCATTAAATAAAAAAATGGAAAATGAAAGTCATCATTAAAACATTACTTTTTTAATGAACACGATTACGTGATTATGGTATTTTGTGATAGTAACAAATTTTTTTAATTTTTTGTTGTTTCATCACTTTTATTAATTATGCTTTATTATTTGTTTTTGCCAGGTAATTTGAGAGTCTATTAAGTGCCTGAAAACCAAACCAGTATTGTATAAGAAGCTGATTTATTTATAACATGATTTTATTACATATAATGAATAATATTTTTGTTATTTTTCAATGATTTATTGCCTCTTACAGTCTAATTTACCATACCTTAAAAAATAATATCTCCGTCGGGCCTTAAAGTCTAGTTTTTTAAACTGAAGAACTTTCTGTGGATTGGACCCGTAGGAACCATCCTCTTGAAAAATAGAATATTTAGGTGGTAGTGAAATCTTAAAATTTTACCAAATCCTGACAACATCCTGTAAGGTACCTCAGTTCAGACTTACCTAATGATTGTCCTAATGCTGACTGGAGTCTACCTATACGCTAGCTCATCTCAGGGTAGATTCGTTGTTTTTATATTTTTCCACTATTTTTAATATATTGCCTGTGTAAGTTTTATAAATGTCTAATTCAGGAAAAAGGCGCCACCAAATTTTACTTTAAAATTTGCCCTAATGATTATACTACGAGCAATTGTAGTAGAGAAAACTTGGAAAAGAACAAGTATTTAATATGTCATATCCGGGTAAATAAATTGCAGAGTTTAATTACTTAATAGTATCCTAATTTAAAATTATAGGAAATAAAACCAATTAAATAGAGGCCAATACAATTCCGGTATACCCCTTCCCAGATAATAAGGACAACCCCTGGAAAAAGTTATCACCAGTGTGAATTATTGCAAGCTCCTCTAATGGGGCTATCTAATAGAAATGCGATTACAAATGGTAAATTGTAATAAAAAAACTTTGTTGACTTAGTCGAAAGTTATTGATTTTCTATGATATAGAAAAATGTGAAAATTAAAACAAAAGAATAAGTTAAAGTTGACAGTGTCCTGCACAGTGAACGACAACCCAACCCAAAAAAAGTAAACAAATCAACCACTATACTTGGAAGGTTTACGTCGACATAGCCTAGTTATAGAAGAAAAAAACACACTCTGTTTTAAACTAGACTATGAAGTTCCATAAGCCCAACAATGCAGGAGACTATCAACTTTGCAGTAATAAAAAAAATAAGCAAAATCAAAAAAACTACAAAAATGTCAGCAAAGAGAAAGAATTAGAAAATTGATAATGTCAGAGAAAATGAGGGTTTAAGTGATAGTTAACAGAAATATAAGCAATAGAAAATTACGCAAAAGGTGATAGATAATTACAAAACTTAGATCATAGAAATCAACTTATAACTGTCGCTCAAGTGGTTAAAATCTTAACAAAATTTTTCTGAAAAGTATGTTACAATTTTGAACAAAACAACTAGTTTCCAAAATATTCAATTGTTAAGCAATTAAAATTTTCAATAAATTTATCATTATAATATTCAATACTTTAAACAATTATTAAATGGTTAATTGGCCACTCTGAGACTCTAAAACTGGAACCATAATAAAAAAAAAACCTCAATTACAGTAGAGTATCGCAAAATAAAACATTTAAATTTGAGGTTGTAGCGCAACGCAGTCAACTGCGTTTCACTTTACAAAGTTTACTGGTTCGCCGCAAATATTAGGTGATATGGTAAATTTAGCAAAAGATAAATATCATTAGAAAAATATTGAAGTCCAAATATTTAAAATCTATTAATTAAAAAAAACTGCATAATCATGTACAGAAGAATCCTTTACCTGTTAGCCCTCTAGGTAATCGAAAAAAAAACTGTGCTTAGATAACTAAGCGATTAAAAATACAGGTGTAATACCCATCAGGCTTAACAATCAGAAATTCTCATGTACATACTTTGGCTAAAACTAGGCACTTAGCTGAATCACTTTCAAACAGGTGGTTAAACAAGGCCTGTGACGTAGACGGCTTCACCAGAAAGGACGTTGACCTGGCTCAATACGGAGATTGCCCCATTCAGAGGCTCACAATCTCAGAAGTGCAACACGATAACCCAAACTGCATATTTTTTTCCAAACGCTGTATATTATTAAATTTCATCCAAAAAACAGAACCAATGAAGAAATCCAAAGACAATACTGTAGTTATCCCAAAGATGTATTGTAATTATTCCAAAGACGTGTTATAGATATCCCAAAAGACGTATTGTAGATATCCCAAAAGACGGATTGTAATTATTCCAAAGACGTACTATAGTTTTCCCAAAGCCCCTCGAACTCAAAAAAAATGGTGGCATCTGATAAAAGTTAAGCCGTTGTTTCTGGCTGGCTGAAGAAAAATAATCGCCAAACTGACTGTAGGGTGAAACGACCAAAATCACTAAAAATTGTTTGCACCCCGACTTGGTTTTGTTACTTTAATCGGCCATTTATGACCAAATCCCTTAATTTGGGAAAGTAGTAAAACAACTTCTCGCTCTTGCGTCAGATAGCCCAAAAGAGAACGATTTTTCTCAAATGACTCGCACATTTCTTCCAACGGAAGTTACCAAAAAAACTTAATAAAAACGTCCATCAAAAATCTATCCAAAAAAAATAACCTTAATCTCGTAGCCATAATCTCGAACCCTTGAAATTTATCATACAATTTGAACTACTTCCGGAAAATATATGCAAAAATTCTTCTATCTCAATTTTAAACTGGCCAGTACTGAAATCAGACAGAGACAATCAATATCTTAATAATCTAAACTGCCTCGTCCTACAAAACGAATACCCAATAACAAATTACTTAATGGGTTCGAAATATTCAAGAATAAAATCCAATTAGTTCGAAATAGTTCGAGGGTCTTATTTCAAATATTTTAATTACCAAAAATTCTAATTAGTAAAGGGAAATATTCAACTAATAAACTAAAAACAACATAATGAAAATCGATACCATCTTATTTCGAATTTAACATTTCGATAATATTCAACTGATGTGCCATCTTATAGGCAACCCTAAAAACTTTCACGCAATCCAGTGGACCTGACTATTTAACAGCTGATATGTGACAATAAATAAATATTTCCTAAAGAAAGAAAATCAGCAAGAAAACCAAAAAAAAATACTGTTTGTATTTATCCAATCATTAAGAAAACACTTTTCTCAATCTGTGATACATTGTCTCGAGGCACCTAACGAAATTTACAAATTACAGAAATATGTTAAGTTTCGATGTCAATCAAAAATTCAAAATGTAAACGAAAGGAATGATCTGAATATAGATGAACCCAATATTAATGAATGAAAAACAAAAGGTAATCATTAGTTTTATAGTAGAAAACATCGTTTACTGTAAATTTACGTTTCAAGTTATGCATGTCATTGACAACCTTTAAAGAAAAACGTACAAATCAAAAATCTATTTATTACTTTAGTAATCTGAACCTGAAATTTAATGTAGAAAAATGTAAACGAAAATATTTATTATTTAAGATCAATTTTAAACCATAACACTCTTTTAGTGATTAAACTTATATGTAGACACGATAATAAAATCTACCATTTTCAGGACTAACTCTTTAATCTATGATGATTTTTCTGTATGTTTTGCAGCCGCGTGAAAAAATCATGTTTACATAAGGTGAATGATATACGCAGTGGTCAAATTCCTCATCGAACGCCTCCCAGGTGGCAGATAGGGGAATTCCTCCCAGATATAGGTGGTACCGGGGAAATCAAATACCCGGAGCGGACCAAGACTAACAAAGTAACGTCTGTACTTAGATTCAGCAGCTCCAAACAGCGTCTGCATTCAAAGAATCGACTGACAGAAACATTGGCCAACTCGCAAGACAATCGCACCGTTTTAATTGTCAAAAACCATGAAAATTTCGAATTCTAAAATAAAAATAGCCTAAGTGGGTAGAACTCAAAATTCACAATCCCACTTCGACAGCCTCAAGGATTCTGGGGAGGCAGAAAAACGACAAATTCCATCCAACAAAGACAAAATAACACACACAAACTTCTTATTGCAACGTACAATATTAAAACAATAAGTACGAACGATAACTTGAAATAATTGAGGGTCCAAGGAGAAAAACCACTTCCTTTACATCCTAACACATTTTAAACCGAAATAATTCACTAACTGATTACAAGAACGGAGACGAAGCTATTTTGGTAAATCGGAATAACATAGTCTGACTATAAAACTGGTATAAGTTGACAGTAGAGGTTTAAAATTGACAAATGCAACAATAAGTCAAGCAACTGAACCTTAGAAGTAAAAAAATAAATAAAAAAAATCATTTTATTTTATTACTAAACCGGCAAAAATAGAAAGTTTTGTTTAGAAAACAACTATCGTTACTACCACTTCAAGGCTTTATCTCTGATTTTTTTTCTTAATATTTCTATAAAAGTGTTTATTTGTTGACATATGTAACATAAATTACAACAGTATCATGGGTAAAACCAAACTGGCCAACTAGATCAGGTTATTAAACAAATATCGCGTAATTTCCAAGAGTTATTTATCTAATCTTAAAAATCAATAACATATGTAGCATCCAACTGATACACTGCTATGCACAAATAGTGACTATAGACGATGAACTTATAGAAGAAGCTAAAAATCAGGAAAACACCACTTATACTAAAATAACCTTATATGTAAATGTAAAAATAGGAATAAGGAATTCACAAGACTCTGAATACATGTAAAATTTTGGATTGGAAGAAAGAAACCATCGAGGGTATGGTAAATTATCTTAGCAACCAAAAACTGTACTGCCTAAATTTATTTCAAAAAACCAAAGTGAAGAAGATGGACATGGAGCCACCCAGATGGAAGATTAAAGAATGAAACTCACTCTATATTCTGCAATAAGAAACATTTGTAGATCTCTCAATATTAAACAAAGCAACCTTTATGATAAACGTAAAACACACAACGCTCTATTAGTGAATCAAGAAAAATAACAAATGGAACTCGAAAGAAAACTATGGAATTACAAAATAAAGATGTAGATCAAATTGCAGAACAAGTAATAATAAGTATTCAAAGACTAATAAAAAAATCAGAGGGAAACAAAGCTAAAACTAGAAATATTAGAATTAATGGATGAAAAGGACCGATCAAGATAGGCCAGAATATAAATTAATTAATAATCTCGTAAAAAAGAAAATCCGAATCGTAGGCAGGTACACTCTTTCAGGTTTATCTATTTTTCCTACTCAAGGAACGAACAAAGAAACGATAGCATCCAATTAATTAAGCGAGGTTACTGGGAAAAGTTCTCAACTAACATGGAGCATGATCTTTATGGAGGGCAGAGAAAAGCCTGGAATATGCTAAGAAACCGCAAAAGACCCGTGAACGAATACATTCAAACCACTGCAATAACAACAGAACAATGGGAGAAGTACTTTCACAATCTGTACGACAGCATTGCACCCGAAATAACACAGGAAACCCAGGATGAATATGCGGAAGGAAATCAAGCTCCAAAATGGATTATCACAAAAGAAGAAATAAAAACAGCAGCCACCAAATTGAAAAATCGAAAAGCCCCTGGACCAGATGGCATAACAAATGAAATGCTCAAATATGGTGGAATGGCACTACTAGAAGAGTTACATTCCCTCTATAGAAAAATTCTCAACGAGGAAAAAACACCAGAACAATGGAGGGAAAGCTTGACCATACCCATATTCAAGAAAGGCAACAAAACTGACCCGAACAACTACAGGGGAATAACACTTCTAAGCTCAACCGCCAAGCTACTAACGAAAATCATAGCAAAAAAAATAGAATCTAGCGGAATCAGTGAGGAGCAGCAAGGCTTCAGACAAAACAGGTCAACAACTGACGCCATATTTATAATTCGCCAAATTACAGAGAAGGCCATCGAAAACAACAAAGAGGCATATATGTGTTTTGTCGACCTCACAAAAGCCTTCGACAGGATCAGACTTCATGACGTTCTCGAACTACTTAAGGACAGAAACATATGTCATAACATCCTGGAAGTAATTAAATACTTAAACAGCAGAAATATAACCAAAATTAAAGTAGGCAACAAGACATCGAACCAAATTCCAATATCTACCGGCATAAGGCAGGGAGACAGCCTCAGTCCAATTCTATTCAATGTCATTATGGACGAAATTATCAGAGAGGTGAAAGAGACCGGTAGAGGATATAGAATGGGAAAAGAAGAACTAAAGATAATTTGCTATGCCGATGATGCAGTACTGATATCGGAAGACGAAGACAACCTCCAACGGCTCCTGTACAAGTTTGAAAAGACCGCTGAAAAATTCAACATGACAATCTCCATAGAAAAAACCCAATCTCTTACGATCAGTAAAGAACCAAGAAGATGTAAGCTTGCTGTACACAATCAAAGCATCGAACAGGTCATGTCATTTAAATACTTGGGAGCAAACATCACCAGCAATAGAAACTTAAAAGGAGAAGTTCAAGAACAAACAACCAAAGCTGCCGTAATGTCAGGATACCTACGTGATATTATATGGAGAAATAAACATATGACGACACAAAGTAAGATCAGAATATATAAGACCTGCATACGACCCATAATGACTTATGTCATCGAAACAAGAACAGACACATCAGCAACCAAAAGACTACTCCGGACAACTGAGATGAGAACGCTAAGAAGTATCACGGGTCATACATTACGCGACAGACTAAGAAACGATGAAATCAGAAAAAGATGTGAAATACAGGACGTCGTAAGATGGGGCAGAGGAAGAAGGAGAGCATGGAGGGATCATGTCGACAGAATGACCAACGACCGAGTGGCAAAAATTGCAAAAGAAGGAATACCAAACTCCTCAAGGCTTCCTGATCGACCGCCTAAAAGATGGAAAGAGAGCGGGACATCAGTGTCGCAGGAACAAGAATAAACGAGATGCATTGACAGTCAATACAGGACAAAGTCCTATACTAAGAATAAGAAGAAGAAGAAGGAACTTAGAGAAAACTTGAATATGTCAATGTTGCTATTTTAATTAAAATATCTTGCAGCTTTAACTAAAAGCAAGTTCCTTTCACAGGTAATTCTAAAAAATCTTACCTGAAAACTTCTAGGGACCTCAACGATCTGTTAAGTACTTTTAGTTGAAATAGTTGGAAACAATAAGTCATTCAGTAAAATAACTTAAATGTAATGAACAGATCCGAGATTTTCAACTTCTTTCCTAATATATCCAACAATAAAAAATTAAATCGAACTCAAAATCTAAAAGAACAGAATTTTGTACACTTTTCAATCTATTTTTGTAGACCTAGTAGAGGGGGCTCTAGACTATAGAGGCTTATTCAACAGTTAACCTGTCTAATGCACAATAAGTCAGCATTTGATAAGTTTTTACATTAAGGCCAGAAAATAATAAGGTATAATTTTTATCACAAATAATATCACTCAGTACTAAATGGAAAAGCTATGGAGAACAATGCGCACTCTGCAGGATGCTTGATGTAACTGACACTTCTATTGAAACATAATTCATCATCTTAACAAGTTGCTTTCTGTTAGTTAAAAAGCTCTCAATATACGAGGTAAAGCTGAAATCCTATTACGCCTAATTTTACTGATAAAATATTATAATTTACCCTATCAAATGCCTTAAAGAAATCGGCATAAATGAAATCGATCTAATCGCCGCTTTTCAAGGGATTCGGCAGATCTATTTTATATATTAATAAGTCACCATCCTCATCACTAGACCTACTTTGCTTCTTCCCGCCAAACTGGTATATTTTCACGCTAGTTGAGTGTAGAAGATAATCAAAAACACTTCTAGAATGAATGAATTCCTGCCTACCACCACTCTTAAAGAAGGCATGCCTCTGTTCCAAAAAAAAAAAATAACTTTTGCAATTTGGACTTATAAGTTTCAATAGCATGTTGATATTTCTTATTCGCATTTGTTAGAGCTGAGAATTTAAATATAGTTTTTTTTTGGAGCAGACATAAAAACTATCTGTTGCATGTAAATCAAGATCAGTAAATAATTTTCAAGCATATTGACACAAAACGAATTGTGGAAAATTTATTAGTAACTTAATAACAGCAAGTTCATGTTTTAATTATTTTTTCAGATATGGGCAGATCCATGATAGCTCTCTTCATTATTTCCTTCTTCGCCGTTTTTGCCGCATTCTGTACTGGAGTTACTGGATGTTGGAGAAGATCACCTGGTAACATTACAGCAACCGCAATTTTAATGCTGTTATCATGTAAGTACAATTTTTATATAGCATTGTCATAAAGGTACTAACGTCAGTCCTAATTTGTCACCCCTTTAAAAATCGACTTAAACCGCTCTGGGTTGCATATACATATTTTATGTCCAACAAGCTACAGTATTATAGTACAGAGTGATAAAAATTTCAACTCTACTAATTTAAGTTTGGGCCCATAATACGAATATATTATTTTAATTTCATTTTTCTTACTATCAGTAAGAAAGAAAGATAGATACGTATTTACAAAGAATCTTGGTTTTGAAATCGAGGGTTGAAATGACTCCAAGGTGGCAAAAAAGTACCCATTTTATCCAAAGTTGTAAATCACCCTAAAATGAACCAATAAAAATTCTTGGATTCTCAGATTTCTCCAAATACCAGTGAAATTGTGTCAAACAAATATTTAGTCTGTCATAGTAAATCCTCTATCTTAAATTTCAAATTAATTTTAGATTGGTAATATAGGTTCCAAAACCTTCCAGTATCGATATTTAAAGAACTGGAGCCGTACATTTCTTAGTCCGATATATTTTATACTGCATATTGAGTTTATACATGCCCCAAGAACCCCGCAATATCAATTGTAGACAAAATTGGAAAATATAAAATTTTCAGTCTCTCATATTGTATCTTATCAACCTAATAGTTGCAAAAAATTAACTTCATATTCATAATACATGACCCCGAAAATCCCATAATACCAAATCTGAAAAAATGCGAATAAGGTAAACTTTTTAAACCACCATATTGGATTCGTCATATTGAATTTCAAAAAAATAATTTTAACGTCTTAATCTAATCAAAATCTATCTTCAAAGCCCCCTAGTACCAATTTTCGATAAAACCCGAAAAATTTCTAGACCGTCATATTGCATCTGACATATTCGCTATTTACATCCTCAAGAATGATTCAGTCCCACCTTTTAACAAAATGGATAAAATGTGAAATTTTTAGTCCAATATATTGAATCCGCCCTATTGAATCCTGGTAAAATACTTTTAAATTCATAATTTACAACCTCAAGAACCCTCTATATTAGTTTTGGAGAAAATGAAAAAATGTAAAATTTTTAGGACGCCATATTGAATCCGCCAGATCGAGTTTTTAAAAAAAAGATTTTAACTTCATAATTAACACTAACAAAAATCCCCCAATACTGATTTTAGACAAAATCGAGAGATGTAGAATCTTTAATCCACCATCTTGGATCCGCCACATTTAATTTTTTTTTAAATAATTTCAGATTTTTAATGTGAAATCTCAAAAACTCCCCCGTATCAATTTTGAGAAAAATCAGACAAAATTAATTTTTTTTCCACCATATTGGATACGTCATATTGAATTTTTTAAAAATAATTTTAGATTCGTCATGTGCGACCGCGAAAACCCCTCCGTACCAATTTTGGAGAAAATCGAACAAAACTGATTTTTTGTCCGCCATATTGAATTATTAAAAAATATTTTAGATTCGTTAGGTGCGACCCCGAAAACTCCCTCACACCAATTTTGGAGAAATTCGGACAAAATTAAATTTTTTGATCTGCCATGTTCAATTTTGTAAAAATAATTTTAGATTCGTTGTGGACGACCTCGACAATTCTCCCATACCAATTTTGAAGAAAATCGGACAAAATTAATTTTTTTGACCGCCATATTGTCAGCGCCATCTTTGATTTTACCGCGCCAATTTCATTCAAAAAAACGTGAAACTACCGCAGCAACTTTCTGAACATAACGTAAAAAATTTCATTCAAATCGGTTCCGCCGTTCTGAAGGAATCGATGTACATACAAAAAAATCCATAGTCGACGAATTGAGAATCTCCTTCTTTTAAGTCGGTTAAAAATAAAGAATTTCTAAAATATGCAACAGGCATCGTATTCTTAAATTTTCCTTTAATTCAACCATTATTTTATCTCTTATGTCCATAAATTAACTAGAATTTAATCACCCTGTATGCATTGACCCGATAAACGACATTACAAAATTGCGGAGTCGCCATATAAATAAGTCTGCATTTTTCAGAAGAAACACCTCAATTTTTAGAGAATCCGATACTGCAACCTGCCTACTCACCAGATTTTATACCTATACTACCAAGAATAAACCCGCGCGTTAGCTTGGCTGACCGGTTGCATTTAAGTATTACTTTCACGTTTCTTTGAATCGGTTGGATTCCTTATAAAGAAATCAACCTTAAAGGCTGCAAACGGTCACTGAACTAAAATATTAATATTTCTGTAATATTTCTGCTAGGGAAGGAAGTTTCAATGACAAAGAACATTCTAACATTTGTTATAAACTTCGATCATACTCTATAAATTTAAACAACAATATATTTGTTTGAAGGCTATTTATGGTCGGTAGGGGAGAGGCTTTTTTGATGTTTGACAGACATAAACGTGTTTACTTATCTTGTCTTTTAGTTTAATTGCTTGTCGTGACTATTTCCGGTGTTTTTATGTGTTAGAAATTACTATAAATGCGAAATTTGCAATTAATATTAACAAAAAGAGGATTTAAAAACTTATTTTTATCGATAAATATTGTTAGATATTGTTTACATATTGAAAATAACAGTCATAATAATTTAGGCAACCATATATTCATATTTTTATGTATTCAGAATGGACGTACCGATTATCGTGATACTCGTTTAAATAATGCAGTTAGAAAAGGATAGTATAAAATCGGTATGTGTGTACCAAGAAATGAAATATCTACTGTTTATCAACACTTTTTCAAATATAAATAAAAAATATTATTACGTTATTCAGCATTCAAACAACCGGGCCTTGGTTCTGAGATTATGCTAATTCTACAGGGGTATGTTCGAAGATTATAAATGTACTTTACCATTACCTATAAAAAAATTAACGGATATCAAAAAATTGCACTAAAAAGTTAAAAAAAATAAACTAGCAACTGTTTTATATTGCAATTAATTTGATAAGTGTAGATTTACTTATTTACTTTTTGAAGTCGGCGTGGAAGTAGTCGAAAAAGTTATTTTTTAATTATATTTAGGTGGATTTATATTTGTTTCGTATCATTATTATATTGTTTACTAATTTTTTAACTTTGATAGAAGGTCTAGAAATCGCCGGATTATTCATTTTTCTTATTTTTATTAATCCATGTAGTATGGAAATCCTTCTAGAGGATTAGGGAATCTTCCGGTATCAACCAAAAGGGTATATAAAGGGTCCAGATCGACTTTCTTAGTCAGTATATTCTGAGAGTTTGTCGACGCAAGTTGAATTAATTTGACAAGTGTCAAAAGTAAGGTTGACAATGAAAATCTTTTGAAATAATAGTGTGTTCAATAATACCGTGTGTGTTCGAAAATCGGCCGTCCGGAACAATACTTTTATATGGTTTGGAGGTTTAATAAATAAATTTGCAATTATTGAATTAATTACAATATAAAGGATTTGTTTTTATTTCTTACTTTGTAATGTAATTTTTGAAATCGCTGAGAAAATAAAAATGCGAGAGCTCAAAAAGAAACAAGGTAAAGAGGTAAACATCGTCAGCCTATTTTTTAAAGTTTTTCACTAACTTGCAATAAACCTATTTACCCAGTCAAATTGAGATTCAACTTTGAAATGAAAGATAATAAGCTTTAAACTTGTATAAATCTTTGTTTTTACGTTTTTTAGTTAGCTCAAAAGTATCTTAGGATCTTGTGTACAGGGTGGGCAAATTTCGATCTTTTTATGGGCTAATTTAAAAGCCGCAACCTGTAGAAAAAAATCTGACCCCCCATTCTCGAGCTCTTTTTTGGAGAAACATATGAATGCGAAAACAGATCATGGCTACCTTGATTTGTTTACGATCTATAGGGCGATTTTCAGATTTGACCAAATTCTAAAATGGTGTATAGTTTGGTTATTACTTAAGATATCAAAAAATGAAAAAGACTGTCTATCGGCATTTTTTTACGTAGAATACATTGGCGCTCTTATTTTTTTATTTCCGATTACCAGAAATGAGATACGACTTAAAATTATATTTTTTTTAAATAGAACACCCAATATATTTTTAGCTTAATAGTTTGCATTTATTTTTTTCTTTGAAATGATATATCACAGTTGATATTTCTTATTATCGTAAGTCCTCAACCTTTACAAAATTTTGCTTTAAATTTAATACATTGAATAAGGAATTATTTTATCTTGGTAGGAGTTATCGTTATAGTAACTCAATATTGAGTAATTTTAAATTTTTTAATTATGAAACATTCGGCATGTGAGACGCAAATAAAAATTTATATTATTTTACATGAAGATAGACAGTGGGTGCAGTTTTATGTAAAATTTATAAACCACCTTATCTATACCTAATTAAAATTATCAATATTATTTAATAATGCACATGCATGTATTATTTTATGGGATTTAGGATTATTAAATCTGGCAATATTATATAAATGTCTGAACGGTTAAAAATTGACTAGTGTCTTAATATATATGTGATTTTATTTTAAACAATCGAAAAATAATTTAGTGTGTGCCGTTATTATTAAAAGTGATCTTATTATAGTGCAAATTAAACAATTTATTTTATTACTAACTATAACTATTCATAATAAGGTTAGAATATATCTATTTTATCAAACTACGAGCAAACTGAGTCAGTTCGCTCGTAGATATTATACAGTGAGCTTTGAAAATGGTGAGTGGAATTTCACCGAAACGTCAGCTACCTTACAGTCCTAAGAGCGACTCAGCACATACACGGGATACCCGAAAACCTTTGATTACACATCACACCCGTGACATATATATATATATATATATATATATATATATATATATATATATATATATATATATATATATATATAAATGTGAAGTAAAATGCGAAACAGTGAATGCAAACTTCGCTCCATCATATCTTTTCTGTGTTAGAGGTTGCACAATTAGAATAAACTGTAATAAAACACAATTCATCCTATTCCACCACCATCGAAATGGTGGCCTACCTGTACCACCATACCGAGAAGAAAGTCAAAGCTTACCCTCCCCGCAACTCTTTAAAAGTTTAAATAAAGATGCGACACAAAAAGCAAGGTTTTTGTAGTATCTTGTCAAAAAGTAAACCATGTGTTAACAATATGTAGTCTAAGTGGTGATCCTCGGCAAAAACTTATATAAGTTATAAAAAATCATTCTGAAGAAGGTCAAATGTGACCGAAATGTCAATAGATGTGCATAACAAATAAAACATATGCAGTTTTATTAATAAAACGGATTTTACACCCAAGAAAATCAAAAACTTTAAAAAATATACAAATAGAAAAATCCAAGAAAAAAAAAATAAGAAAATATATATATATATATATATATATATATATATATATATATATATATATATATATATGTATATGCTTAGTGTTTCACGGATGGGAACATGTGATTCAGTATTAATCCGGTAATACATCCGTTCGTTCGTTTGGTTTCCTGTAGAGGTTTGCAGACGTTTCGGCAAAATCCCATTTGGCATCTTCTGTGCTTGGTAGTTGTAGATCTACAATAATAATGAATTTATATTAAGAGCTGAAAAGTGACATTGGCAGACAGAAGGACTGACAATTTAAAAATACGAGATGTAACTATAAAATAAACAGACTATTATTGAATTTATATATATATATATATATATATATATATATATATATATATATATATATATATATATATATATATATATAAATTCAGTAATAGTCTGTTTATTTTATAGTTACATCTCGTATTTTTAAACTGTCATTCCTTCTGTCTGCTAATATCACTTTTCAGCTCCTGATATAAAGCCTCAGAATTTTGATACCCTGTATACATAGCACAGCAAATACTCTTGCATTTTTCATTTATACAAATACCGTTAATATATTTTTAAAAATAACTAATGATCCAGTTATCCTAGGCGGAATAAATAATAATCAAATAAACCATTTATTTATATAAATCCTTGTGTGAAGTAGATTAAGGATTAATTTACATTCAAATTAAATATTTTAAAGAAATAGTTTAATTGATTTTGAGAGTTAATTGGTATAAAAGTAAGTAATATCCTTTACCCAGTTTCACTACACACAGGGTTTATTTGTAGTGTGAATAATTCGATTTCTTGTATTATGCCAATGAAAAGATATTTTTTCGTGACAAAAACTGGATACCGGCACATTAAAAAAATCTGTAGTAATATTAATTATATTTCCCACTCTCGACAATGAAACATTAACTTGTTTTAAATAAAAAAACTAAAAATTGCGTTTTTTTTGGTTTTGCTTATAAAATCAAAGCTAATAAAGCTATTTCGTGTAAACAAACGAATTGTAGAAAATAAAAATACCAACAAAAACAGGAAACATCGGAAAATTCAGCGTATGTTGAAAAATTCATCTTCTTCTTCTTCTAAGTAGAACCAAGTTCTGTTGTCTATACAATGCCTCATCGATCCTCGTTTGAGATCGAAATCCAGCTGTCTCTCCATCTTTTGGGGGGCCGTCCAGGTGGCCGTTTGGTGTTTGGTTTTTCTCTCATCACGGTTTTTGCTAGTCTGTCATCGTCCATTCGTTCCACGTGATCTCTCCACTGCCTACGACCGTTTCGAACCCACTTCACAACATCCCCCACTCCGCTGTCCTCGCGTATTTTTGCGTTTCTTATTCTATTTCTTAAACTTGTCTCCGTGATCATTCTCAGCGTTTTCATTTCTGTGGTTCTCATAATTTGTTTTATCTTTGTGGTTTCATTTCTTGTTTCTGCGCCGTAGGTCAGTATCGGTCTTACACAGACCCTGTAAATTCTTGCTTTGCTCTCAACCGTCATATGTTTATTGTTCCAGATTATGTCTTAGTTGGCCTGATACCATGGCCGCTTTGTTGGCCTGTGTGCGTACTTCTTCCGTTACTGCCCTGTTACTTGTTATATGTGCTCTTAGGTATTTAAACTTCCCAACCTGTTCGATATATTTGTCATCAACCATTAGTTTGCATCTTACCGGTTCTTTTGCTATTACCATTGCTTTGGTTTTCTCCACAGATATCTTCATATTATACTGTTTGGCTGTTCGATTGAGATGGAAAAGCATTCTTTGTAAGTTGTCCTCGCTATCTGCTGTCAAGGCAACATCGTCTGCAAAACATATAATCTGAACGGTGTTGTATCCCATTGGGTACCCAATATTTGTGCTTTTTACCTCATAAATGATTTCGTCCATGATTACATTGAAAAGTGTTGGATTTAGGCTATCACCCTGTCTTACTCCTATGGATAGAGGGATTTCTTCTGTTAGAGTGTTATTTGTTTTAATTACCATGGTATATTGTGCGTATGATTGCTTCGTCTACTTTTTTTCTTCGCAGTAATTCTGTTATGTGTTCCAGTTTGACTCAGTCGAACGCTTGTGTAAAGTCCACAAAACAAATGAACAGCGGTTTATCGTATTCGATAGATTTTTCAACCAGCTGTCTGATAATAAATATACCGTCGATAGTAGAGCGGTTATTCCGGAAGCTCTGCTGCTCTTCGCACGCCCTTAACTTGTCTACGATCCGTTGTGACAGTATTTTAGTTAACAATTTGGCTGAACTGTTCAGTAGGCTGATTCCACTGTAGTTTTCGGGTTGTTTCTTTGATCCTCTTTTGTGGATCGGAATTGTGATGCTTTTCCGCCATTCGTTGGGTACTGACGTTGTGCGGAGTATTTTTTGAAATAGAACAGTGAGCTCTGTGACAAGGCTGGAGCCTCCGTACTTTAGCATCTCATTCGTAATTTGGTCGGTACCAGGTGATTTTCTGTTTTTTAATTTCTTAATTGTCAGGTGCATCTCTGCTTCACTGATGTTAACATCTGTTAGTTCTGTGATTTCTTGTTGGTTTTCGTCTACGTTGTTTTCTGTAGCTGGTGCCTGAAGTAAGTCCTTAAAATGGCTGACCCATTGTTGGCTGTCGATTGGACTTAGTTGAACGTATTCATTGATTAGTTTTTTTTCTATTCCTCAGCATGTTCCATATTTTCTTTTGTCCTCCATATAGGTCGTGTTCCATGTCTTTTGAATACTTTTCCCAGTATTCTTTCTTTAGTTGAGCTATTTGACTGTTGATTCTGTTTCTCACCGTTTTGTACTCTTCGAAATGGTTTGTTGTTTTGTGCTGTCGGTATTTTGTAAATGCTTGTCGTTTTCCTTTTGCTAGTATTTTCACCTCTTCTGTGAACCATGGTTTTGTATTGCTTCATATCTCCGTCATTTTTCAAATTGTAACGCTGGCCCTTCACGAAATAATAGTAATTTATATGTACGTTATGCGTGCTAAAACCAAGTGCTGTCTATTAATTAGTTTTTATACAATTGCCATTTGATATTTTGAATGCATCTTTCAACTGCCTAGATTCATCATAGATATTCTGATTTTAATTTTGTAAAAAGGTTTTGAAAGTAGAAATATCATTCTACAAACCTATCCGTCAATCTCTCAAAAGTTGCTTCATCAGCCGCTCTGCTCCCATTACTCAGCTTAATTATATTAAACCTTAAAAATTGTATGTAATGATCATCGGTCGTAGAATATTTTAAACATTCAATTAATGTAGATATATATTCCAAAGCTTCATTAATAAAAAGAATGTACGCAATTTAGGTGTTAATTAATTCAATGATCATTAAAAAACAAATGTATGGAGGTAGTATCGACTGATCAAAGAAAGTAAATTTAAAAAATATGATATATCTGTCTCCCTTAATGAACTAATAGTGTAAACAAGCACTAGCGGCATCGTTTACTTGAACCATCTGGGCGTATATTTGAGCACTGGAGAAAAACAGAAGCTTCAAGTGTTCCTTAACTCAGTATACTTTCAACCAACAAACACAGAAAATGAGATTTTGGCGAAGCGTCTGCAAGTTTCTACAAAAAAACAAAAACCAAACAAACAACCGGATTCCGAGAATAATACTGTTTCTGGGCCTGAAACATTTTCCTTTTTTGTTAATGAATGAACATTTACAAAACAAAAATAAATTGTTGTAAATAATTTATGGTTAGCAGTTTCCTGTTGCAGTTTCTTGTTTCCTAATAGTAAATAATTGCCAAGTTTAATTAGCTGGTAACTCGGCTGGCACTCATCTGCGCTACGAACTAACTGATAATAATCGAATAATTATACTGCCCCAAATGAATTAGAGATACCAGTTAGATTTGTTTTATGTTTTATAGAAAGTCACTTGGTTTTAAAATTGTTATTTTAGTCAGTAAGAAAAAAAATTGATCAAGTGCAGTTGTGGGCCACACGATAAAGACACAAAACGTTGGAATAAAAAACAACAACTTGTAACTGAAGAATATTTACAAAATTTCTACAATATTTTGTAAAATTTAGAAATGTCAAATTGAGTAATGTAAACTTATATGTATCTATCTATCTATCTATCTATCTATATATATATATATATATATATATATATATATATATATATATATATATATATATGGTGTTTTTCCGGTTTTCAATTTCTTAATTCTATCCACACAAAGATACAGTTTACACTGGAACTTGAGGAAAAGAATCAGCTTTCAGTTCGAGACATCCTCGTAAAAAAACCATGGGTGGAGATCTGCGACACACAGTATATCGAAAACAACCCACGGACAGATACGTGAATGCTGATTTTCACCATCACTCCTCACAAATACAGGGCGTGGCCAATACCCTAATATCAAAGTCCCTTCACCTAACTGATGACCAGAGAAAAGAAAAGAAACTGTCACACATAAAAAAGGCCCTCAAACAAGACAGTTACAACACATCAATCATAAGTAAGGCAATAAAATTGCAACAAAAAGCAACGCAAGAAACAAGGCTACCTGCCGAGGATAAACAAATTACAATACTTCCTTACATAAAAGGCATAACAGACTCAGAATCGGCAGATTGCTCCGGAAACCATAACATATCTACAGCCTACAAACCATACAAAACAATAGTCTCTTCTTTAAGAAATCCAAAAGACAAAGTCAATCTAGAAAATCAAGGCGTATATAAAATCGTATGTGGAACATACATAGGCCGGACCAACAGAAGAATATCAGCGGGACCAGAAGAACATAATCTCAGTATTAGAAACAAGCATCAACACCAGCACGAAACTGGATACAAAATTGATTGTGACACCTGTCAGCAAGTCGCTAATATAGAACACTACAAGGCAAGGGTTGATTCGTGAATCCATCGAAATTGAAAAGAACTGCACTCTAAATAAGAGAAACGATGCACCTAATCTTCCTTCTACTTGGAAAACTCTCTTTAAGCAGGACCATTGTACTGACACGCATGCCACACCAACGGCGGCGCTCGAGAGGGAGGCGGAGCCAACGTTAACCAACCGTTACTATCTGCGATCGCGTATAAAACACGCTTCACCTTAAATTCCTTTCAGGTGATCTACAACCAGCAAGCACAGAAGATGCCAAATGAGATTTTGGCGAAACGTTTGCAAACTCCTACAAGAAAACAAACGAACGAACGGATGTATTCCCGGATTAATACTGAATCGCATGAAACACTACATACTATATATATATATATATATATATATATATATATATATATATATATATATATATATATATATATATATATATAGAAAAAGCCAGGTTTTATTCAACACAAGCAGACTTTTTCACTTTACGCTAGGATTACATATTATGATAAAAATAAATATTTCAAAAGTCAAAAAACTAATTTATTTAAGAAAACTGGCGGGTGGATGTTATCGAGCCGCCATTTAAGAATCAGGAACAATTGACGTGTGGAAGACCACAAAAGAGATGGTCTAACAAATTAAAATTATAGAGTAGAGAATGAGAAAGGATAGAGACCGAAATATATGGAAACAATTAAAGGAGATGTGTATCCATATACTGACTGAGGAAAATGAAAAAAAAACTAAGTTTGTAATATTCATCTTCTATACTTTATACAATACTACTTCTAGATCTTAATCTTAATATATCCTAATAGAGTCGAAGTAGGTATTAGATTCTTGATCTATGTATCTGCTAAACTTCATAATGTTATTACTTAAAATGTAGTTTAGATTAGGTTAAAGATAAGTAGGCTCCGTAGCTGTTCACTGCGACTTATGAGTCTTTATATCTCACATCAACTTTACATTTCTCCCAGTTGACTAAACATCTAAACGAAATAAAGTATTATGTTCCTCACAGCTGTAATGCAGTGGCATAGAAAGTGTTTTTCATCTTCCATGCGCAGAGATATATTGCATTTTCTGTTGGTTTAATCCTGTCTATGCGACGTTTCAGTTCGCAATGTCCAGTGTACAGATTTATCATGGTTTTGAGTTTTCATCCGTTCAATTGTAATAAACTTATTTGCGATTAGAGAAGAGTTAAGCACAACCTTTTCACAACCAGTGTTTTGATCCGGTACCTCAGGATTTTCCACATATCCTGAGGAAGGCTCGTCCTGTGTAAAAATGTTTTACGTAATTGTGAGTTTCAATTTAATTATTTATCATAGTGACAGATATTACACTTCCTGTTAACTATAACGGTCTTCAAGTCTCTTTTTAAATTTAAACGGTATTCTTGTAGATTTATTGAGATTTCTTCATACTCCCACCATGTGAATACCGGGTTCAATATTTCCAAAAGAGTTTTTGAAATTTTGTTCTTACGATGTAGAGACTTACAACGATTTGTAAATGAAAGTGCCAAATTAAATAATAAGAACATTATAGACTTAAACCCCAGTGCGAAGATATGGAGTACTCAAAAGTAGCAAAGTTTGTTCAAGTAAAAATTGTTACCTAGTGTTTGCTTGCAGTGCTATGTTGCCATTTATATTTATAGGAAATTTCGTCCTCAATAAGTTTATTTGGCAAACAAAATTAAAACGCATTTTTGTTCTAGGTTTGCTCAGTGCAGGTGCCATGGGACTATGGCATGGAGTCGAATATTATGAGAAAGAAAAACAAGTTGGTGAAGAATTTTATCAACAATGGAGTACTGTAAGTTACCTATGTTATTTAAAATTTTAGAAAAAAAAAATAATTTAAATATTTTAAAGAAATACATAGGTAAAGTTATTAATACAAAAAAATTAAGATTCTCATCTAGTATCACTTTTTAAAATTATGAACAATTAAAAAATAATATACGTCATAAATGCTTAATATGTTATTTAATGAAAAAAAAATTTTTTTGATATTTTTATATTATTATATCATAAATAAACAAATTTTGAGACAAAAACATTTTTTTAAATATCATTTAAAAAATATATACTTTTCTCTACTTATTTCTAAGTTCGAACATGATCTAAAAACCTAATAAAATAAAATCCCTATTATTAGTTTCTGGATTTTAAAAGTTCCCTGGAAAGAGATATTGCCCATTTTGGAACATGTTCATAGTATTATTTAGTATAATATTTATAATAATAACTATCAATTTACAACAGCTTCTCCAAGACAACACCACAATCTACTACGACTGGGGTTTCGCCCTAGGTTGGTTGGGAGTATTCTCTTGTCTAGGTGGTTCCCTATTATTTTTCTTTGGATCTTGCTGTTTACAAGCCGAAAAAGATAGGGAGCAATTGGATAATGTCCAGTATATTGTACCAGGTTAGAAAAAAAATCATTGCAAATTGAAAATAATGCTTACTAGTCCCCATCCTTGATGTTCTAACTACGCTAATGCTTCTTAACTTATTTAACTTACCTACATAAATAACTCGGTATTGAACTCGATACTCTGTGAAAAGAACAAGATCATTTTAGCATGTTGGACTGCATGTTGAAGAAACATTTTCTAGTATAAACATCATCAGATCTGGTGTTGTTGACCTCCGCAGCAAGGTAAATTAAAGACTTGTAACTGGCTCTGACCTCTGTTCTTTTATGACTACTTATTATTTCTTAGCTAAAACACGTCGCATTCGAGACCAGAAAGAGGGAAATAAAGCACGAATATCCTATGAATATGCCCTTTTTATACTTAACCCCATAAAAATTCTTGTTATGAAAGACTAGTAATCAGATCAGTTCATTCAGCTTGATTGATGGAATTTTAAGAAGTAATATAGCGTAATCAAGTTCCAGACTTTTTAAGCATTTTAACGAGATTCAAGAGTTTTCATTATTCTACAAAATCTCATTTTTCTACTTCATGGTTTTCAAAGGCCTATCAACTGGGTGAGTATTATAATGGGTCATGCCTTCTCACAAGACTTCGCCATGGCTATCAACATAAAACAAAAAGGAAGTCAATGAAAGTGTCGAGTTCAATACCCCCCTTCCTAATCCTCCTCCCTTTGTTTACAGGTGTTACGTGACCACACGCGTATATTCTACGACTGGGGATACATGTTAGCCTGGGCGGGAGTCGGGTGGTCCCTCGTCGCCGCTACATTATTCTCCGGAGCGGCGGTTTGCTTGAGAGGAGAAAGGGAGCGTGAGGAGGCTGTTAACATGCAATATCTAATGCCTGGTAACTGTCTTTTGGGTATCATTGGTAATTGTGGATTTTTTAACAAAGATTTCGTAGACGGAATTGTAAATATATACGTAAAAAAATTGGTACATTTGTAATTTAAGTCTTTTAAATATGTATTGCTCTTATACAGGATGTAATAAAATGGTCAAACTTCCAGTGTAGATAGTAATCATCAAAATAAGACCAAAAATTCCTGAACTACAGCCACGATCAAAGTATTAGGCACCCTTATTGTTTATCTCTGTCTTGACAACAAGTGTCCATATAAGCTTTTTATGGTTTTATTATTGCATTGGGAATATGTTGATTGATTGATTCATATTAATTAAGGACACGTCAATCCATGGGGGTTTTTTGGTGTTCACGGAAGAATGGCGGTAAAGCAATTCTATAGTGTCTTTTGATTCTTATGTGTGCTATTTAAAGGAAGAACAATAAAACATGTATTAACCAAAACAAAGGACATTAACAAGACAAACAAACACTGAAAGAACTAAAATACTAGTATCTATATGGACGGGTACGTTTGGGATCTATATATGGGAAAACAAGGAGGAGTCTCGGAGAAACGAGAATATTTTCATGGTATTTTCGTAAGAGAGCTTTTCTTTGAGGGGGTCCTTGATGTCATGGTCTATCAGAAAGTGGGAGTATTTAGGGCAAGATTCAAAAATGTGTTTGATAGAAAAGGCCGCATTGGTTGCATAAGAGGGGATCAGTACGATCAATAAGATGGCCAGGTGTTAATCTAGCGTGGCCAATCCTAAGTCTGGCCATAACGGACAGGGGTTGTCTAGGATAGCTCTGCAGTGCAGTATTAGTAAATATGGTATCTTTATCTCATGTGGCTTGTTCTCCTTCAATTGAAGATCCCACTTCAACTGCCAAAGGGCTCTTACCTTATGTTTGGAGAAGACAAGAAGGGCTCCAGGGCAGAAAGTGAGGTTAATAGGAAGAGAGGAAAGACCACCTTTTGCCAAAGTATCGGCCTTCTCATTTCCTCCAATACACACATGACTAGGTATCCATAGAAAAGAAATTTTCTTTTTTTTTTGTTTGCTTATTTTTATCAGATTGTATCTTATATGCATGATCAATGGATGAGTGGGATTGGGGGATTTTAGGGATGTAATGCAGGTATGTTTTCATAGAAATAAAACAAAAAAATATGACACAACAGGTGTGCATTAACACATTATTTCTTCGAATTAGCAATTTCACGAATTTTGCGATTTTAGTTTATTGCCAGAGTTTAAAGTAAACACACGTATTGTACGCAATTATTTCTACTATATCCTTAAAAACTAACATTTATAGCGTAAACCATGACTAAAAAAATTGAACTTAGTGCAGAACAACGCCTAAAAATTAAGATTTTACATGAACAAGGCATGTCTCAAGTTAAGATAGCTCGAGAAGTGAAGTGCTGAAATTGAGTAGAGCAATATGCATTAAATCGTTTCAAAGAGACTGAATCCCATAAAAATATGCCAAGAACAGGCAGAAAGAAAGTTACTACAGATCGTGATGACTGATTGTTGATTAGGCAGTCTCTACAAGACCGCAAAAAAACAGCTTTCGACCTCCCTGCAACTTTATCTGAAGCCAAAGGCAAATCTGTGAGTGTGCATACTGTGACAAGAAGGCTTCCTAAAGTTGGTTTAAAAAGTTGCAAGGCCAGGAAGAAGCCGTGGCTGTCAAAGCACAATAAAAAAATCGATTAGAGTGGGCCCTCAAATATAGAAATTGGACAGTGGAAAATTGGTCCAACGTACTATGGTCAGACGAATCTAACTTCAAGGTATTGTTATTCACTTTATGTTTTACATTAAAACAAGTCAATATCTTTGAAAACAAATTCTGCAAGAAAAATAATGAAATCTTAAATTAAATCAACTTTTTCTCTTTAAACAGGTGTTTGGAACTCCCGGGTGTGACTTATGTTAGGCGCCAAGTGGGTAAAGAATACCACCTCGAATGTGTGGTGCCCACTATTAAACACGGTGGAGGCTCAATTGTGATTTGGGGTTGCATGACTAGCTATGGAGTGGGCGAAATGGTGTTGTGTGCGGGAAGAGTAAAATTCCAGCAAGGCGACTCCACTTGCCACAAATCGGCTCACATTATGACGTGAATGGCTCAAAACGGTATTGATCTTTTCAACTAGCTATCACAATCATCAGACCTCAATCCAATTGAGCACATTTGATCTCTTTTGAAGAAAAAGGTCCGAAGACACTCTGTAACTAATAAACAAACACTACTGGATGCTTTAAAGCATGAGTGGAAACAGTTATCCATAGATGAATGTTTTAAGCTGGTAGAGTCAATGCCGAAAAGAGTGGCCGCTGTCATTAAATCAAAAGGTGGACCGACCAAATATTAATTATTTTATCTATTGATTTATTGACGGACAACACTGTCTATTTTATAAGAGCTAGAGTGAAACATAACAATGTGATATCGATAATAGTATAACAAAAGAGTGTTTACAAAGGAAAAAAAAGAAAAGTGTACACTTGTCAATCTGTAACAGCAAAAACATAAAACATCAATCGACAATCAATTCCACAGCCTTCGTTTAAAATAATTCAAGGACGTATCAAAGAAATTTAAGTCACCCAGCCCATTAGCATATCCAGCCACCATTGGTATAAAAGAATGGCTGCATAATTTGTTTTGTGAAAAAGCCGGTGAAATATATGGGAAGTATGAGTACTCCTGGGAAGAACCCTCAGACCAACATTCGACAACAGGCGCGGGCAATCGGTTTGTAATTTTAAAGATAAGTTGCAAGTCTCTACCTACCCTTTCTTCTATTAGCAAAGGGGAGCAAATTGAACTCGGAGCACAAAGCAGCATAATCAAGGTTAGCATCTTCATTAAATTCTATGTTAATATATCTGAAAAACCTTCGGTACACAGGTGATTCATAGTAGGGGTTCCAAACACAAGAAGCATACTCAAGGTGTGTTCGAACTAGTAAGCAATAGAGTATTTTAAAGGACTTCGCAGTGGAAAGTTCCTAAGCATGACGTTTAATAAAACCTAACATCCTGAGGGACTTACTAACAATGTCAGCGATGTGAGGAACGAATAAAAGGGTGGAAGCAGAAAGGACTCCCAGGTCCCGCACATAATCAATGCAGGTCAGCGGCCTACCATCCAAGCGATAGTGAAAGTCCAGTGGATAATGCGATTTAGAAAACTTATGAATTTACACTTAGGAATATTCAAACACATCCCATTCACTTCGCACCAGGAAACAAATCTATCAAGATCCCCTTGTAGCTCCAAGCAGTCATTGTAACTGTCGATGACCTTATACACCTTCATGTCATCCGCAAAGAGTAAGAACTTGCTTGACCTAAAGCACATTGATACATCATTAATGAATAAGTTGAACAATAATGGACTAATGTGGGATCCCTGAGGGACCCCTGAACACACTGATATCTCAGAAGATACAAAATCATTCACCCGCATCACCTGACGACGATCACTCAGATAGGTGGACCAGAGATACCCAGCCCCCGAAGTATATCCAGCAGAATCCTATGAGGCACCCTATTGAAGGCCTTTGAGAAGCTAGTACACACCGAGTGGAACTCGGATCCGCCCTCCAAGGCTTCAGACAAACCGCTCACATAAGAGATTAGATTCACCTCAGTGTTGCTGCCAGCATAAAAACCAAACAGCTCCTCAATGATGGCAGACTTAAAAATAGAGGTGAGAAAGGCGTTAACCAGCTTTTCGAAGATTTTAGGAATAGTATTAATTAGTCTATAGTTCCGAATGTCAGCCCTGCTGGCGGCCTTGTGAATAGGAACCACAAAACTCGTTTTCAAAAATTAAGGAAAAATACTCCGCCGAAGGGATTCATTGAAAATGTGATGAAGTGGGCGAGCCAGAACGAACGAGCAGTTTTTCAGTAGCATTGGATGAACGCCATCAGGGCCAGGACCCTTATAGGGGTCAAGACCATTCAGCTCGGCGTAAATGTCAGAAATAGATACGGCGAAGTTGTAGACATTTGTATCAGCTGAAACAGCTACCGGGCACTTCACTGTACACTTTGCTGAAATATTTAGCAAAAAATTTAGCAACCCCAGGACCCATGGCCGCCCTCTCGTCATCCAAAAATAATTCAGATGGCATACCGTTCGAGTAAAGTTTGTCATCTACAAAGTTCCAGAATGGCTTCAGACTGCGGCCGATATCAGATTCCGTGTCACGAATAGAATTATCATAATAAAGGCGTAACAGTCTCTTACATTCTTCACGCAAACCTGTAAACATTTCATAGTCGTTCCGAGAACCACTCGACATAAACTGTTTATGACCCACTTTTTTTGTATAGTTAACTGAACGAGCTCGTTGGAAAACAACCTAGGAAACTTTCTTGCAGAAACTTTATTTACAGACACAAATGCCTCCATGGCAGAATATAATTTATTGTAGAAAATAATTAGCATATCATCAACACTACCCACAGAAGAAAAAAGGGTCTCCCAGGGTACAGAGCACAACACACTTTAGTATAATAAATCATATAAGTTATATTATCTGTTTTATTAACATACCCTAAGTTAAATTACTCCAAAAGTAGGAGTTTTTAGGGTGCCTAATACTTTTGCTCGTGTTGTATTGACAAGAACTTTATATTATCTACTTCAGAAGTTTGTTACGCTATTTTCATCATACTCTGTATACAAAATGACACCATACCATAAATATCTTTGAAATTAATAAATTTGTACGTCTTTGTTTTAAAATCAAGCAATTTAAAATTGTGGTGGTGGTTAATTATAAAAACACCCATACCCGCCTAGGCTACAAACATGGTAGCATATTCTAAAAGACTACAGATGGACATGGTGAACATGTTCCTATTATAATGGTTAATAAATAAACTTTTTAATGTTAAATTACCTAATATCTGTGACCAATTCTAATTTTTCCCAAATTATTCTCTCGTTGTGGCGTTTTTTCTTATTTCAATAATTTAATTTGATTTTAATGGTGGAAAAACTATGAATACAACATATATTTGTTATTGTCACCTTCTGAAAAAACATTCCCCACCAAATCCTTATTTGCCTCTCCTGTGAAACTTTAGAATATGCTACTATATCAATATTCTACATAAAGGAAATTTAACTAACCACAATCGAAGCTGGACAAAATACATCTAGTTTCAAGACTTACTAAAGTTCGTTAGATTCCTAAATCCACCAAAAGATGCTTGTAAGCCCCAATAGGGCGCGATAGTACTTATGAACAATTTTTGAGGTACGTTTCTACTATCTAAAGTAATATTATTAACGATTAAAAGTAATTAATCCTAACTTGCTTTTTGTTTTTTGTTGTGTCAGTAACAAGTTTTAATTTTGATTATAATTATTGCGAATCAAATTAATATTTTAGTTAACTTTCCTTTGTAGAGAATATCTTAATTAAACCCATATAAAGGACAGTTTTAAAAGAGGATCACAGAGTGTATAGAACTGTTTAAAAAATGCTACGACAAGTTATTATATCGAGAGATTTAGATAGGTGATTTTATATAATAAAATAATGGTAGCATGACTTTTAAAAAAATCTAAGATTGCAGTGGTTTCGTAACCACAGGTATTTAGTTTTTAATTTATATTTAGTTGTATAAATTAAGTTGATATTTAGCAGGAAAGCTACTGAACACTTTCCCCAGGATACTTAACCTAAAACTCAAAGTTGCAAAAGAAGTAAACTTTGATTTTTAGGTAATGTACAGGGTATCCCTATACTTTTATGGGATTTCTCGTTAACTATTAAAGTAAGCAAAAAACTAATGTAGTATTCATGCCGCAAACAAAACATAAAAATTTTATTTTGTTTTCAAGATACAGGGTAAAATTTAAAATGACTTATTTTTATATTATTTTAAGCGTAATCTAACGGTGTAATCACAACTTTGATACGAGGTGTGGTTAAAAACTTATTCATCCCAATTTGGTTATTTTCAATGGAACATCCTACATATTTTTAGATGATAAGGTAGAGTTTTAAATTATGTATATAACAAAATAGCACAAAATGAAAAGGCAAGCTGAATTTTGCAATTTGTCCATTAAAAATAGTAAGTCATTAATAAAAAACAAAAAAAGTGTTATGATTCTTATATTTAAACTTAACAGACACAGTTGTTCCTGAGTACATTGACTAAATAAACACAAGACTTTCACCGCTTATGAACTATTGGCAACTATTTTTGGCGAGAGCGCAAGATAATAAATTTCCAAGTATTAAATCCAACTCATTCAATTAATTTTGTAATAGTAAATAGTAATAAAAAAGCAAGACATGAGATCATGCAGTGTTGCCGTGTTGGATAGTAAATCTAAAATACGGGTATAAGTTTTTAATCCCTTCGTTTATAATTCATTTAAATTTACAAAGCATAATTGGCATGAATCAGACGATCATACTATATTTATATTGATGAGTTTTTATAGATAAGAAACAGTACTATATATTATCCATTTAGATTTAACAGGTGATATACTTGAGATTTTGGAAATGTGAAATATGAAAAGGAGTTTCTAAATTCGAACGGTATATAAAAGTTGGGGGACGGGGCAACATTACGGATGTAAAAGTAAGTTCTTCAAACTCAATAGGCTGAATAAAATATGTCAGACTAAAAATGTATATATCTCAAGTTTTTTCAAAACCGGTATTGGGGGATTTTGGGGACGTAAATTAAGAATCAAAAATTAATTTCTTAAAATTCAAAACACAGGATTTAAGACGAACTAAATTTTTATTTTTTCCAATTTTATTTAAGACTGGTATTCAAAGAATTTTTAAATTTCTGGATCTATAAAATCTTCATTATTTAAATGATAGGAACATACTTCTCTTATTCAGAGATCCTGGAGATAATTCCTTGGCTAGGAAGTGGCAACTGTGCGACAACAAGGAGGAGTTTATCCAATTTAGTCGGTAAGAAAGGATGTGCAATATTGCCATCTTTTGAACGGAAATCCAACAATTTAAATTCTTTTATACTTGTTACAAAGGCATATATATATATATATATATATATATATATATATATATATATATATATATATATATATATATATATATATATATATATATATACCATTTTATTACTGATATCCAACCATTCGCAACATTTAATGATGAATGAGTTGTATCCTATCGTTGTGTCCATTTTATGAGTGTCAAAATTATAGCATTGGAGTAACAGTCTTGTGTTTATTTAGTCAATGCTAAGTATTAATGGTTTCCTTGTATATTTCATTTTCTAGAAATCCTCATAGAAAAAATCAGTGGTATTAGGTCCGGAGTGCGTGGTGGCTACCTCACCGATCTATACGTATCCGATTATCTATCAGAGAAATGATTGTTTAAATACTCCCTTACTGTTAAGGCATTATGACTAGGAACACCGATAATGTGATAACCAAGCTTACTAGCTTTTAGAAAACAACTTTTGTTATAAGAATATCTGCCCTATTGACAAACTTGTCGCACTATATAAGTATTAGTATTGTTCAAGTATCTTTCGTTATGTCGGTTTGAAATACCATTACTTGTAATTCTTGCTTCATCAAATCATACAATATTGTTATAAAACGTAGCTATCTCGTTACATTTATTTAAAAACCAGTGGCAAAACTGCAGTCGTTTTTCACGCTATCTAGGGTATAGATATTGCATCATATTTACTTTGTAAACAAAATAGTTGTTCAGTATTTTTTGAGTCTGTTTTTGAAACTCCTTCTTTTTCTATTTTAAGTATAGACGTTAGCTTTCCTTACTAAAAATAAGTTTTTAATTCGTATAATTTTAAAATATTTAATTTTTATCACTTTTTACCTGTGTAGATAATGATTGACGACAGTTTTACCTAAATTTGGACTTCCGCATTATTAAAAATATTTATTCCATCATTTTCTTTATTTTCTTTAAGATATTCGTATGGCCTCGATTAATTAAAACATACAAAATTTTTCAAATTTTTATTAAGTATTCTAAAAATATCTTTAAAAGATTGACGCCTTTCTGAAAAACCTTGAAAATATAGATTAAGGGCATTTTCTTGGTTTTCCTCGCTGTCTGTATACGTACATATCATATCATACTTTCCGTAATTTTCGTAACTCATTTTAATATTTATAATGGAAGCAGAACCGCAGAAAAATAAATATCGTCATTAACCTAAATGGCGTATCTTCAAACAACTGTTTTTTTTTTCATGACAATTATTTGAAAATATATCGTTAAAGTTTAAATAGTATCATAACACCTTCTTTTGTTTTTTATCCATGGCTTGCTAGGATTTTTAATAAAAAAATCGCAAAATCCAGCTTGCCTTTTCATTTTGACAAAGAGTATGATATATTGTTATAAATAGAATTAAAAACTCTACCTTATCATCTAAAAATATATAGGGTGTTCCATTTGAAATAATTTAATTGAGATGAATAACTTTTTAACCACATTTCATATTAAAGTTATAATTACACCGTTAGATTACGCTTAAAATATTATAAAAAGGGGTCGTTTAAAATGTTTAGTATCTTTTCAAATAAGAACATTACAAGGTATTATCACAATTGCCAACTTTTGAACTTTACCCTGTATCTTCGAAATAACAGACAGTTTTTCAGTTCTGTTCTGGCATTTTTAGTTTCCCTACATTAGCTTTTTCGCTAACTTAACTAGTTAAAGATAAATCCCATAAAATTATCGAATTTGGGTAACTTGTACTTTGGTGGCAAGTTAGAGAAGCAATTTTATCTGTAGATGAGACTGTTCATTAGACATTGGTCATGCAAATACCAACTAGTTACATTAATAAATAAAATCCGAATTCCAAACAAAATAAAGTACTAGCAACTTATTGGAAATTTGATATTTTTTAAAGAATTTATTCGTAGTACCTAAAAAATTTACTTTTTCTCCTAGGGACAGTTTATCCTCTGTATTTTTTCTCTGATTTTCTCTTCGTACGCGTTTTGACTATCCCGGAGTCGTATCAAATCAAGCGCGAAATTTACAGAATTCGCAAAATTATTAACGAGTTCAAATGACCACAATTAAATAAATTCGGCTAATACGATACACACACAATAATAGTTTACTAATCTAAGGAAATTTTAAGCTCCGAATATGTCACACATGATCAACGTAATTTTTAGGTCATTTATCTGTCAAGTCGACGAGTTCTCTCAATACTTTGAGTATGCTTCTGTTTATATTAGATAAGACCACAGACATAAGATAGATATAGATTTCGCCTCCCGATTACTGGACGTTCCCAAAGTGCGGAAGAGAAAAGACTGAGAGTCGCATTCTACCCTATTTCTAATGGGTGGAGCATAAAACCCCCTTTAAAAAAGAGGCGAGTTTACGGCTTTCAATCTTTTTTATGTTTGGACGCGCAGCCTATCTATTTTATGTCTATGGATGACACAGTACATAGACTGCGGATCCTATAGAAGCATGCTGACTCACGCTTAGAAAGAGACAGAACGTTTTCGATGAATAGTGGCGGAGCTAAGCACGATATCTCAAATTTAATTGGATATATCTCTCACCTGACCGAAATTAGAAAGAGAGGTACCAGTCATCGAAAATGCACTGTCTCTTCCTAAGCGTAACCCAACGTGCTTCTATGAGATCTGCAGTCTATACGCTTTACTTTTATGTGTATAAGATGAACCAAACATATAGGTTAGTTTTCTGTTTATATGTATATTAGCACTACGTTGCTCAATCCACAGACCCGTTGTTAAAATCCTCCATTGAACTGCTTTATATGGGTTAATCAAAAAACACAAACTTCCTTTTATATTTATTGTAGCTTTATCCAAATGATAACACACATTACTCTATGTACATAATTTTCAGATATTACATCAATTCATTTATGTTATTCCTAATTATTAAATTCATATTTTTGTTTACAACTCAAAAATTTCTTGCTTTGAGCCTGGCTTCGCTTATTCGTACTACTAAAATGTCGTTTACTAATTAAAAATATATAGAATTTGAGGTGGAATTACAATTTTTGAAAATACATGTTACCGAGTTACCTCAAAAGAGTACATTATCATTCATATTTGAAGTATAATTAATAGTCTGGGAGCCCTCTAGGTTTTCGTAGGCGATGAAGAGACATGGCTCCATCAAAGGTTTTATATGTATTTTGACCCCCTTGTTAGCAATATCGAGGGTCGATTCCCAAAAAATGGTCGGATAATTTATTGTATAATAGTTTATACACATTTTATTATATATACAAAGGGTGTATTTTATAGAGGTATAGAACTTTAAGTTGGCAACACTTTTTTAACTGGCGGCCATTTTGTCAGCTGTCAAGTGATTTATGTTTAGTTTGGTTTGGCATTTCAACATGAATAGACTGACGCCTGAACAACGCTTCCAAATTGTGCAAATTTATTTTGAAAATCATGGTTCTGTTCAAAATACGTATCGCGCACTACGTCCATTTTACAGTCAACATAATCGTCCATCAGAGCAATTAATTCGATTAACTATGGAACGTTTTCGCACCACGTTTACTCTAAATGATAATACGCATCCACAGAGACGTCGTACAATGCGTACAGAAGAAAGCATTGCTGCTGTAGAGCGTAGCGTAGAGGAAGACCCGAATCAATCTATCCGCCATCGTGCACAGGAATTGGATATGTGTCCATTCACTTTATGGAAGATTTGGCGGAAAGATCTTGGTTTGCGTGCTTACAAAATCCAACTCGTCCAAGAATTAAAGCCACACGATCACCGAGCAAGGCGTAGATTCGGTCCAATGGGCCCAAAACAAGATTGCCGTTAAACCCGATTTTCATAAGTGAATTTTGTTTAGCGATGAAGCTCACTTTTGTTTGAATGGATACATCAATAAAAAAAACTGCCGTATTTGGAGTGATGATAATCCTCAAGTGTATGTTGAGATACCGTAACATCAAGAAAAACTGACTGTTTGGTGTGTTTTATGGGCTGGTGGAATCATTGGTCCGTACTTCTTTAAAAACGATGCTGGTCAGAACGTTATAGTCAATGGTGACCGCTATAGAGCCATGATTACTGACTTTTTCGTTCATCAATTGAACAACCATAATGTGCAGGAGCTGTGGTTTCAAAAAGACGACGCAACATGTCACACAGCTCGTGCCACAATTGATTTATTGAAGGAAACGTTTGGTAACCGCATAGTTTCACGTTTCGGACCCGTGAATTGGCCTCCAAGATCGTGCGACTTAACGCCGCTAGACTATTTTCTGTGGGGATATGTGAAGTCGCTAGTCTACGCCGATAAGCCCGAAAAGATTGATCACTTGGAGGACAACATTCGCCGCGTTATTGCCGATATATGGCCACAAATATTGGAAAAAGTCATCGAAAATTGGACCTCCAGATTAGACTACGTCCGAGCCAGCCGTGGCGGTCATATGCCAGAAGTCATATTTAAATTATAATGCCAGAAGGTTATCTTTCGAATAAAGTAAATTTCATGTCAATTTAAAAAAATCATCTTTGTTTTATTCCATTTAAAAGTTCTATACCTCTATAAAAAAACACCATTTATATATATATATATATATATATATATATATATATATATATATATATATATATATATATATATATATTTATATATATATAAACTATTTCTATTTATTAATTTTAAGCATCTAATGATAAAATAATACATTAGAAAGTCATATGTGCTTTTTGGACTTGTATATGAACCTTTGAGTACATATGGGTGATACCGAGAATGCTATTTTGAATGTGAATATACACTATGGTGATTCCTTCCATGATCACATACTCGGCTATTTTATGGTGACCTAGTACAACAAAGCGCAAACACCGTCTTCAACTTGCCAAATTGCAAAGAATGGCTTGCGTGGGGATAATGACTACGATGAGGATGCCATTAGGACTCTGGATGTCCTAATGAGCCCACCTACACGTGGCTTATCATTTTAGTTACCTAGGGCATCTCAGAACTAGATCGACCGGCTATTGGAATATCTTGAAAAGCTTGATAAAGAAATGTTCATCACTCTCCAGATTGCATGGCGCCGCTATCAAAACCCAAGAGCTCTTTTATGATACATTTGTCAAGTAGTGAGGACTGAGAGGGGGAGCAAAATCTTCCAAGAAATGGATCCTGATGGTTTACAGATGGTTCTCAATAAGATGAAAGAGCTGGAGTCGGAGTGTTCAGCAGAAGCACAGGAGTTAAAGATTTCTACTCTATCGGACAACGTGCGATGAAAGGAACATAAACAGGAATAGAATAATAAATAAATGCTCAGATAGTAGGGTTACGATAATGGACTGTAGTCTAGTGTCACAACTTCGCGACTTGTATCTGAGAGCAAGGATGTACTGAACAATCTGAAAAGGCACGGCTGTACAATCAGACCCATGTGGGTTCCGAATTACTCGAGTATACACGGGAATGACGAAGCGGAGCGTCTGACAGATGGTGTCTGGAGGAGGACGAAATTGTTGGAGTATGTCCTCAGAGAGTGCTCAGCACTCAATGAACTGAATTAAAAAACATTTTGGAGATACAATTTTGGAAGTAGTTAATTAAGTTCTAAGGCGATCGGCCTCGAATTACCTACCGCTATGGTGGGATGTAAAGGGACCAGCGAGGCCTAGGCATTGATGCTCAAGTATCACCACCTTGTGTTCATGCCTTCATGCATTCATACGTTAGCACAAGGAACTTCAGTTATTATAAATGTTTGAAAATGATGGGGGGAAAAAACGATGTTTGTATTGTTGCAGATAACTGATGAAGACCATAAAATGGTCGAAACGTTTTAAAAAAATATATTTTAATGATATAATAAAGATTTTTTAACATTATACGAACCTTAATCCTAAGAACAGTTCTACAAATATAGTTAATGGTTCAAGAAAAGTTTACCAAATATGTATATCTATATATATATATATATATATATATATATATATATATATATATATATATATATATATATATATGAAACGTGTTTATAGCTTTTAAAGCAATAAAAACTTTACATTTCCGCATTTGCTTGTAGTTCTTGACTTGAACTATCAATTGCTGGGCGCATAATTTGAAAATATTTATTTAATCAAAAGTTATGTTAAAAAGTGATAAAAAAAAGATTTTTTAAATTTTTAAATCAAAAATGCGTCGGATGGAAAAAACGAGACACTTTTTGCTTAACAACGCGAAAATAATTGTTTATTAAAAAAAAAGAATTTTTTTAAAATTATATTAACAATTTTTTTGTTTATAACAATTTAACTGACCCCTTTTTCGGGAATCCATCCTCGATATTCGTAATCAGGGAGTCAAAATACATAAAAAAAACTATGGTAGGGTTATCTTTCTTCTTCAGTTACGAAAATCTACTGGTTCCGGTACTACAAGAAAAAACACAAATTTTACATTCGCATTTAAATACTGCAATATATTCTATAATTCCCAGAAAAATTTATTTTTATAAAAGCCTACACCGGAAAACACACATCACAAATTGTGTTTTTAAGTTACGTTACTGTAAAGAAAATGTGAAGATATTCGTGGTGTTTCATTATCCCCCCTTATTTTTATTTCCGCAGTTTATCCACAAAAACAACAATATGCTTATGCCGGATATCCAGTGCCACCCCAGCAGTACGCAGGACCGTACTACACGACAGGCTCGGCTTATGCACCATACAACTATTGAATAGGAGATGAAAATATACAAAGGAACAATTCTACATACAAACCCAGTAAGCGAAAAAGGGTGAGAAGAAAAGAAAGGACAGTTTTTATTTTGTAAACATTTTTTTTAATCAATAGAGAATCGAGCTGCTACAAGCCTTTCCAATAATTTTATATTTTATTATAATTATTATTTCTTTTATAGTGTAAGAATAAAAAAGAATCAACTTTGAAAACAACGAACATGTAAATATTTAAATCTTCTTTCAATGTTACTCGTTTAGTTTCAAGCTTTAACAAACTCTCTTTAACAAAAACAATTTTAATTTAATTTGTTGTTAATTTTACTGCGACGACATTGTCACTTTACTCTTCGCGAAAGTACACCATGAAAGCCAAGATTAAGGTTTAATTTATTATGGCGGTTTTGTTTAATGTGCAAAATAATCGTTTTTAAGCAGTTTTAATAAAGTATTACAAAAAGAAGATGAACTTATTTCAATATTTTATGGTGTTTAGGACATATTTGTATATTGCGTATTAAGTACAAAAGTAGCATTTTGTAGAATTAGATGTATTTATTTTTCCTTTCGATGTTTGCAAAATAAAAAATTTATATTCATATAACAAAGACTGAAGTCTTCCTTTTTATTTGATGTACGTTTGTTAGGTAGATAGAATTTAGTAGATTTCTACAAGTATTATAATTTTTATTTAACAGTGTTCTAAATTTTGTATTTTATTTTTGTTAAAGCAATTTTGAAACTAAGTACCACAGGGTTCAAAAATGGTGTAAGCCTTCACCCTGTATACATATATTATTTACCAATATATTCAGTTATAATACGAGGTGATGCAGTAAAGGGATTATAATATTTGGTTGCCTATTTACTGTAATACCTCTTGTCTTTTTTTCCACAGGATTGTATATTTATTTATTGGATTTATGTAAGAAAATATTTTTAGGCATTGTACATTTTTATCTCGTAAATAGAATAAGAATTTACACAATAAATTTAATTTAAAATAAGGTGTTTATCTTTATCCTTGCATCCAGTGGCGCACGCATGGAAACTAAAGAAAATATGCCCCCTCACAAATTAAAGAATAGAGTTCACGCATCTCCTTGGAATTAATCTCCTAAAGTTGGAACGTCACTGCTTGCGCCGTCATATAATCAGATCAATCAAGTACCCCCGATATGAATATAAAAAACTGCACGGATAAAGATAAAATATTTTAGATATAGTGTTGTAACATTAAGATGATATAGATTAGCGTGTAGAAGCACAATTATTTTAAATGGACTCCCATTCTTCCCTCTTTACAGATGAACTAAATATATTTTGATATTGTATATATGATACTATAACGATATTATAACGAAACAAAGTGCTTCTATTCTTTACCAACGATTGAATGAAATAACCAACGAAATATCACTCTTTTCTGTGATAGCGCAATAAAACAAACTTGAGCTTGCAACAAATTTTTCTAGTTGATAGGTTTATTATATACAACGAACATTTTAGGATTTTCTGAAGTCCCTATTTATTGTGGTATATAGGGTTGATGTATTTTAAACCATTTCTAGCAAATAGCATTTAAAGAGTTTCCTTAATTTTTACTGAACACTCTGTTTCTTTAGAATTCTAATTTATGAATTCTCCGATGGTTTAGGAGATACTTTAAACTTTACATGAGACTCTTTAAATAGATTTTCAAGAATTGGCATAAAATATATCGGAAACTCTGTATTGTAGTTTATTTTTTATTATTTTTATACCGTTGTAAGTTAAATTTATGTATTTAAATAAAATAATGTAAAGCAAAAACGTGTATTATTTTCTTTTATTTTTTTCGTTGTTCAAAGAATGAACCAGCTTTAATAAAGTACGAAAGCTTTCACGGCTTTGGCCAAGTTGAAAATCATGGGTTTAGACCATGTCAAACTGGAATATTATCCGACGTTTCGCCTACGATTGCACGAGGCATATTTAGGGTTGTTTAATCCACGAGATTAGAATACCGAATGACTATCGAGGAGCAACGGCTAGGTATTTATACCCGACTGGTGCAATTGATTTCCACGTGTGATCTAGACTGTACATATAACTTATCTTTTAATAGCATTAATCTTATTAGATCTTATTTAAAAGACAACCCACACAGCACTAGACGTCTTATAGACGTCATTTTTATATCCAGATTATGTCTGAACGTCTTAAGACATAAATAAGGCGTCTTATAGACGTTGTTTTAAAGACGTCCATAAGACGTCTATATACAACGTCTTTAAGATATCTTTTAAAAGTCTACATACTACATTTTATATGAAAATAAATACAGTTGTGTATAATTTAGTTGATAAAAACTAAAAAGCATTTCCTTCCCTATGGATTTTGTCGCAGTTGGGTAATAAGTTTGTAACGCCGCACAGAACTCAGCTGAATACAAGTTGAAGATAAAATTTTTGATTGAACGACAAATATTTAGTAGCCTTACTACGACCTTGGTTAATACAACTTTTGCATGATCTTTTTTATCAATACTTTGGTTCTTTTTGTCATAAACTGTTTGATGTACCGATAACAATGACACACATAAATATGATGCCAGCGAAACTATAACTTTAAAAAACCCGCCTTTTGTTTCTGTCAACTGTCATTTTTCAGTTTTGTATTTGTGTTTCGTCATGTCGTTATTCATTTTTAATATTGTTGGGGTGCCGACTGTGAAAATTTAGCTTTTGAAAGAATTTGATTAAAATAGTTGATTTATCTATGTGCCTCTGAAAATCTTTTTTATTCGTGTTTATGTAATACTTAAAGTAAGATCGAGAATCATATGTACTTAGGAAAAACAGTAACGTTATTTATAGGTTGTGTTACAGGAAATTCCCGAATGCTTTATCGCTTATATTTTTTAGTAACTCCATGTTATTAGAAGTATGAAATGAAATCTTCAAAAATAATATCTGTGCAAAAAAGGCTTGCACTTTTTTGTTCCAGGGCTTGCACAGCTCATCCAGGCCCGGTCCTATATATTACAAGAAATATTACTAATGAAGTGGAAGGCGAAATATTTGTTAATGGAGTGCTCCACTAATGAAACCTGTAAGATTTATTTTATTCCTGATGATTGGTTTATATTTAAAGAACATAGAAAATAGAGTTTTGTTAATTACAAGGAGTAATCTTGTTTAAGGTTTTAGAAATTTTAAAACTGGGAGTAGGGAGCATTTATGACTTTGTAAAGCGAGCTTGTAAAATTACCATGTACAGTTGATTAGTACGAAAAGGAAAGGGAAAGTTCTACGATTCCAACTTGGCGAGACTTATTATGAGTAAGTTCTGTCTTTCATTATACATATTAACCTTGAAATAGCATAAGTCACGATTCTATAGTAGAGGACAATTATAAAAATTCGCAAAAATATCAAAAAATTTACTCCCACAAATGATAAACTTTATCCTAATATTAAAATCAGTTTGTTATTAAGATCTACAGAGACAACAGGACTGGCAAAAAGTCGGAGGAATGAGGAAATTTTAATCCAAACATGGCTGAAAAGGGCATCAAACCAGATTTGTTATTCAACTAAATAAAAATTCTTGTTTTTAAAAATATTTAAAGATGTGTGTACTTTTTATTTCAATAAACTTTAATTTTGTTGATAGTCTACATTTTAGAGTTATTATATCGAAGGGATAAACTAGGGCTTAAATTTGATAGGTTCACTTATAGTTCGAACAGTAGTAGTTCTGAAAATATTTGCTCTTCTACATCACTTCTTAAGTTTCAAATTAGAAAAAGTATAAAGAGATTATGTTGAAGATATTTTTTAAAGCAAATTATTCATGCGGAACTTGTAGTTATTTAAAATGGTAGTGTATATTTTGCTCTTGATTTTTTCTTAATTAAAGTTATTTCTTGGGCTTTTGAATAATTACGGTTTGACTTTGTAAACAAGACAAACAAAAAAATTAAAGGGACCCTTTTTAATATACATAATTTTATTGGTGGAATATGTTGTTTTAATGTTGGTAAGGGACGTCCATAAGACGTTGTAAGCAGATGTCTTAAAGACGTTACCTTTTGTAACATAAGACGTCTATACAACGTCTTATGGACGTCATTCGTCTTTTATGGACATCCATAAGACGTCCTGAATGTTGAGATCAAACGTTTTATGGACGTCTTTAAGACGTATTTGTGCTGTTTGGGAAAGTCCAAATCGTGCGGGTTGGCGGGTTGTCCTCGACGGAAAGTGTTTTAAATATAGGAGTTCCTCAGGGCTCGATATTGGGACCAATATTGTTCCTGTTGTATATAAATGATCTACCCAACGTGGATTTTCGGGCGATATACACACTTTTTGCCGATGACACCACAATATCCTGTACGGCTGGTACTGCGGGGGAGGTGCTTGAGGGTACTGTGGAGGCACAATAGAGAGCGGAAAAGTGGTTTGTAGCAAATAGGCTTATCCTCAATAATAACAAAACCAACAGGGTCATTTTCTCACTAAGAGATCTGGGAAATATGAATGAGGAAGTGGATGAGAACGATATTAGGTTTTTAGGAGTGAACTTGGACCCAAAACTACTTTGGAAACCTCACATCGAGATATTATGCAAAAAATTAAATAAGTATCTTTTCCTTCTGCGAAGTATCTCTAACAGTGTATCTCGGGAGACACTGAGGACTACGTATTTCTCTCTATTCCACTCTCACTTGTCATATTCTATTTTGGCATGGGGACACGCAGCATACGCCCAGCGAGTCTTTGTCCTTCAACGTAAGGCTGTGAGAGTTTTAACAGCTCTTGAGTTTAGGGATGACTGTCATGAGGCATTTAAAAGTCTTAAAATCGTGACAGTTCCAGCACATTATATTTTTGAAAACTTCCGGTATTTAAAAAAAAATATTATGACCTATAAAACTCAACACATGACATTCACACATATGAGACTAGACACAAACAAAACATTGTTCCTACCTACCGGAGGTTAAAGAGGTGCCAAACTGGGGCAGGATACTGGGCAATAAAATGTTTCAATATATTACCGGAAGAAATTAAATATATGGATGCACGTGACTTTGAAAAAAACCATAAAGAGTATTTTAGTTCAAAATGAGTTTTATAGCGCAGAAGAATTTTTGAATTACCTCTTTGTTTAAACTACTTTCAATCCACGATGCCTTGTGTCACGGTGTGTATAATTTTATTAACCTTTTTCTTTTGTAACTTGCATCTTGTATGCTTTCCTTTAACCATGTAATTTGTATAATTTTAATCTCTAAACTGTATTTTTATTTTTAATCTATCTTAAAATGTATATCTTCGTTTTTAATTTTTCTTTTTATATAGATTTCTATTATACTTATTTTATGCTATCTTTGACGTATGATACACTTGTTGTGACTAACATGAATAAAGCAGCGCGCCCACTGGTTCGGCTCGGTTCAGACCGCTCGGCTCCGCGCAATCGGCCCGTTTTGGTTTACACGTAAATAAATGAGAGCCCGCTCACTGGTTCCGACCGGCCAGAACGCTTCCGCGCTTTCAGCATCGGCATCTTCGACTATTCTTAAGAGGGCAAAAATTGCCGAAAGGTCTGAAAGCGTTCGACTATTTTAAAACTAGAAAGAGGTAGTTTAATCTGTGGTATAGATGTAGTGTTTGTATTGTTACTATGTCGGACGGAGAATTGATAGAAGACGTGAGAGCATACAGAATATATAATAATAATATTCTCCATTCATAGTTGTTGCCTAATAAACTTGAAGTAAATTGTCTAGGCGTTCACGTCACAGTCAAAAAACATTAGTTATGTCACAAAAATCTGTGATGTAAACGTCAAATTTAATTAATTCGACTATATAATACACTTAATTTAAAGTAACTGCTAAACGTTCCTGTGGTGGAATCGATTTTCGAAGGTTAGTGTTTTGTTTCCTGAGCGGCAACATATTTAAAATTTCATAAAATTTGATACTAGACATTCTAAAATATTCGAAAAACTTTTCATTGTCAGTCATCAACTCTGGAAATAAATTATAAAATTCCCCGTGAACTTTTCTGTTAAGGTAAATATCATGAACCCAATATCTTCTTCTCCGCTTTTCTTCCACTTCCGCTTCAACACAGGCTAGAGCAGCCACAACAATATCCTCCTCAGAGTTGGAAGAACTACTCATTTTATTCACTTTTCATCAAAAATAACAGCTCTAGAAACTCTAATGGTTAAAGCAGTTTTAATCACTGTTTAGTCTGAATTGTGCGGAGCCAGTGAGCGGGGGGCCATCGGCATTCTGACTGAAGCGGACGGAGCCGAGCCGATTTAGTGGGCGCGCTGCTTAAACTATTCTATTCTATTATATAGCTTAAATCTATCTTAATATTATTTAGATATTTACAACTTTCGATTGATTATCTAATTTTACATTTAAAGAAATCAGACACTGATGCTAGCACCTTAGTTTCTTTTACATTAAATGTGTGACCTAAGCGATGCTCGTGTTCAGTTACTGCAGATTGTACAGTTTGTTTCTTTTTTTATACATCTTTCATGATCCTTAAGCCTAGTGAATATAGACCGTCCTGTTTCACATACATACACTTTACTACAAGAGCAAGATATCTTGTAAACACTTTCTGTTTGAAATTGAATTGCATCCTTTGGAGACTTTCAAACATTGTCCAACTTTCTAGCATGTGTTTGAAAATTGTCCGAATGTTCGATTTTTCGAAACAATCTGACAATCTTGTCGGTGATTCCGTGTATGTAAGACAACACTGTCCATAGGAGGTTCATTTATGACATTTGGTTGAGGAGTTGGGTTTTATATTTATTAATAGAACGTCTTATATCTTCAGCGCAATATCCGTTGCCTCTCAGAGCATTAGTCAGTTTTTCTGTTTCTGATTTCAGTGATTGTTTGTCACATATTGAGAGAGCTCACCAAAGTGTTTATGACGGATTGTTTTTAAGAAGAATGATGCTGTGACGTTGCATTAAGATATCGATTTGTATGTGTTGATTTTCTGTACACAGAATGTCCTAATTTACTATTCTGTTTTCTTTGTACTAGAATATCAAGAAAGGGAAGGGCACCATTTGATTCAGTTCCCATAGTGAATTTTATGCTAGGGTGTTGTTGATTTAGACGATCCAAGAAATTATGGAGGTGATCTGCACCATGGGGCCAAACTACGAACGTATCATCTACATATCTGCACCAAAATTTAGGTTTTAGAGGAGCACAACACAAAGATAAAGCGTTTTCTTCGAAAGCTTTCATGAAAATGTTAGCTACCACAGGTGATAGCGGAGATCCTATGGCCGCTCCCGAAGTATGCTTGTAGAAAGTTCCTTGAAAAGTAAAATAAGTGGAAATCAGACTTGCTTTAATTAATTCTAGTAGGATGGAGTCCATGTTGTTATTTCGTAGTATGTCCGATATTATGGAAACTGAGTCATCTATAGGAACATTTGTGTACAGAGATTTTACATCAAAACTGATCAATATCTCCTGGTTCTAATTGGATGATTTTTAATCTATGAACAAAGTGTCCAATTTTTAAAAAGGATTCGGTTTTTCCTGTAAAGGGATGTAAACATGATTAATTGCGTTGAATGTGTGAAGGATCTGGGTGTTACATTTGATCGGGCCCTTTGCTTTAACACATATATTGATAATATTGTGAACAGGGGTTTGAAGTTGTTCGGGTTTGTGAAGAGAATGCTTACAGATTTTAATAGTGTAGACTGTTTTAAAGTGATATACTGCTCTGTAGTTCGATCAATCTTAGAATATGCGTCCCAAGTTTGGTCACCTCATTATTTTACATACAAAGAAAAAGTGGAAAGAGTACAAAGAAAGTTTTAAGTTTCATTGCCTTTAAACAGGGAATGCAGCAGGAGCGGTCTGTATATGATGATACTGCCGATGCTTTGGGGTTGTTACCATTGTGTGTGAGACGCATATATTTTGACCTCGTTCTACTTTATAAGCTTGTTAACTCTTGTATTGATTCTCCTGAACTACTCAATAATATTGCATTATCCGTTCTTCAAAGAGTTTTTAGAGCGCACAATTTGTTTGATGTGATATATCACCGAACGAATTATGGCATTAACAGTCCTATTTCTCGAATGTGTAGGGAAATGAATTCAGTTCCTACCGAGATTGATATTTTTCATTTGCCAACTAATGTCTTTAGATTAAAAATTTTACAATTCTTGAAAAACTAGTTAATATTGTCAATTGTCTTTTGAAGCACTTTGATGTATGTTTAGATTTGTAGTTTTTTTTTTATTTCTGACTGTTTTAAATAGTGATGGTATTTTTTATTTTTGAAATGGAAATTATCAATTGTCAATACTTGTCTTTGAAGCACTTTAATGCATGTTTAGATTTGTAAGTTTTTAATTCTGACTATTTTAAATAGTGTTTGTATTTTTTATTTTTGAAATGGATGGTATTTATTTGATCCGTTAATATACTATTATTATTAAAGTTTGCCCAGACATTTACCTATTTTGTAGGTTGGTGAGTGTATTGCGCTGACGATTGGCCGTAGAGGTACATTTTCTTTATGTATTTTAGGTAGTCCTTGAGGCGTGAATTCTTGGAGCTGCTTGGTTTAACGGCTTTCTTTTCTTCTGGAGTGACGCTGGAGACGTTAATTAGAGATGTGAGGTTTATATTACGAAATAACAACATGGACTCCCCCAGCATTGCTCAGATCAAATTTTTAATGTAAAAGAAACTAAGGTGCTAGCATCATTGCCTGATTTTTTTAAACGTAAAATTAGAAAATCAATCGAAATTTGTAAATATCCAAATAATATTAATAGAGATGCGGATTACAGATTACATAACACATGGAAATCGATTGTAATGCTGAATCAAGGTTCGCTGAGCGCCAGACAGGTATAAATAGCGGGCTGTTAGTCCACGATAGTCATTCGATGTTCTTATCTCGTGGAGTAAATATCCCTGAAGATGCCTCGTGCAGTCGTAGGCAACACATAGGATCATAATTCCAATTTTGACACGGTCTAAACCCAAGAACCATGATTTTCAATATGAATCAGCTTTATACAATGAGAAAAAAAAGTCTGGGATAAATTTATAATTTAAAAAAAAAAACGGGTTTTTAAATATCGACTTTATTTTTTGGTACAAACTTTTTCTAATATATTAAACCACACAAGGTGACTTGAAAGAAGTGATCCCCAATTTTTTGTACATTTTTGGACTCTCCGTAAAACTGATTATTTTTTATATTACATATCCTATATCTAAACGTAACTGCTTTAGGTATAGTCTCCTTCTTTTAAGACGCAATGAATATTAGGTTACAGCAAAAATTTACTGTTTGACAGTTCTTTCCTTTTCATTCACCTTTTGAAGCATTGCTTGTAAAAATAAATTTGTCCCATCCTACAAACACTAATAGATTTTCCAAAAGAAATATTGGTCGAAATAAATACAGGGAGAATGCTTTAAAAGAAATAAAAACTCCAAATATAAAGTTAAAGTTTATTTTAATGAGTTAAGTTACATTAAAATCTATTCTTAAAAACAATGAGATCAAACGAAAGAGAAAAATATAAATTATTATTATCTAGAATTATCATTTTTACTAATTCTAATAAATGATAGTAGATTTCTTAACATCGTTAAACAATTAACAGATTCGTTTTCTTCTTAAAACCGAACAAGAAGCTTAATTTTCCATGATTTTCACTTTGAAAAAAAAAGCAAACTCTTCCTGGTGGTTTACAGATAGATTCAGATTAGATGAAAGAGCTGGAACTGTCGTATTTTCTAAGAGTACAGCGGGTCAGAGAGTCTTAATCTTTCAATCGGAAATTTGTACCATTCTGTATCTCTGTATGGCTGTACAATCAGATTCATATGGGTGCAAACTTTATTAAAAAGATTATTCATCTGAAGAGGAAAAACTACGAATTGTAGCAGGATTACTATCAGGACATTATTACCTGAGGAGTTATTTTCATAAAATTGGCATCACGAAAAACCCAATATGCAGATGGTTTGTAAAGAAGGATAAAATTAGTGATGGTGTCCTAAGAGAGTGCTCAGCACTCAACAGATTGAGACGAAGACATTTTGGTGTAAAATATTTCACCAGAAACAGTCAGGTAGTGAGGTTTGTTGAATTTGTAATAGCAATCAGCTTCAAAGGACTTATAATAACGGTGGAATGTAAAGGACTTAGCAAGGCCTTAGCATTGAAGATCCCCTTATTTATTAAACCAAGTTGAGTAAATGTTTATTTAGTATTCATGTAATGTAATGATTTGGATTAAAGTCGCATTGGTAACGGAGATCATTTAACAACTGGACATACAGTTTAAAGTAGGTTCCGAACCACTGTACTAACCGAATCGGCGGCCACCGAAATGAACCATTGTCTATTTAGTATTCACGTTTTTTTGAAGGACTGTTTAGAAATTTTATGTTCAGGAAAAATCTACCGTTCTGACCGTAAAGCCAATATACGTCCAGAAAAACAACTGGTGTGAAATCTATGGAAAATAAAGGTCTATCGGTCTTAAGAAAATAATGTAATATCTTAAAATATCTTCTTTTAACCTAAAAGAAAAGCATCATTTCTAAAGGAGTTTTGCTTGTTAAAAAATTGATACAATTTTAAAGGCAGCTAGAAATTAAGCAAAAAAATGTACCCTTGAAATAGACAAATCGTACCTTATAGCAGCAAATTGATATTAAAGTATTTCATGTACAAAAAACACGATTTATCTATGCAAAGTAAATTATTTCTTGCATCTTTCACTATCTTCAAAATGACACCGTTATTCTGATCATATCTGTCAAAATAAATAAGTTAAGAAAAAAACAAAATATGAATTTCACGTAAACACTCATTCGGTTATGGAAACAGTTTTTCCTGGGGATGAAAATGTTCATAATACCTAGCTATGCCAAATATCAACTTGATATATTCAGAAATATGAGTTGACCTATCTTATCTTAATACTAATAATGTATTGAACATTCTTTGTTAGCTAGACATTGATTAAGTCCTCGCGGCACGGATTCGATAAAGTGATTAATATTCTCTTAGGGTATTGTATCCCAAGCAGCATGAAATGCATATCGGAGAGCTTCTAGTGTTTGTAGGGGTGTGGTAGATTTTACAGTCTTCTTCTCATCTTATTCCAAAACGTGTTAAATTGGAAAAAATCTGAAGATCGAGGAGACCGCCGGAAATTTATGGCGGAAACTTCAAAGAAATGTAAAGTAACCTGCGCGACATGAGGACGTGCGCTATTCTGTGGAAAAATGAAATAAATGAATGTTTCCAATTATAGATTCTTTATATACATTTGCTGTTTATTGGAGGCTCCCTGGCTCTTCATTTAATAAAAATAAAACCCAAAAAACATTGACAAGAAAAATTGTGTGCACTTGTTCCACGTGAGTGTGATCAAATGTTTATTAGAGAAACCAAACGACTTACTTAGAACTAAGGAACATAAAACCCATACACAAAAAGTGGAAACGTTGAGATCTGGTATCGCCGAATATGCCTGGGAGAAACAACACCATATAAAATGACTTGAAGATGCACCAATAGATATGAAATTAAACATCAAACAGAAAATACTTCAAGAAACAACTTACATTAAAAATAATAATAGAATCTTCAGTAAATCACCGAGGTGTGTACAGTTGAAATAAAAGCTCGTACTTATTGTATAGAAGTTTAAGTGTATACACTACCGTCAAAATCACCAAAACTTTTAAGTTTTGTATTTCAACATAAAGCTATTGTACAATTTAAAGATTTTTTCAAGACCTTTCGAATGATATGAAAGATTTCTTTCACTTTTTAACCGACTTCTAAAAGAAGGAGGTTCTCAATTCGTCGACTATGTATTCTTCTTTATGTATGTACGATTACTCCGGAACGGCTGCACCGATTTGAATGAAATTTTTTACGTTATGTAAAGGAAGTTGCTGCGGTGGTCCCATATTTTTTTGGACAAAATTGGTACAATAAAATCCAAGATAGCGCTGACAATATGGCGGCCAAAAAAATTAATTTTGTCTGATTTTCTCCGAAATTGGTACGGGGGAGTTTTCAGGGTCGCACATAACGAATCTAAAATTATTTTTCAAAAATTCAATATGGCGAATCCAATATGGCGGACAAAAAAATTTAATTTTGTCCGATGTTCTCCAAAATTCGTATAGAGGAGTTTTCGGGATCGCACATAACGATTCCAAAATATTTTTTTAAAAATTCAATATGGCGGATCCAATATGGCGGACAAAAAAAAACGATTTTGTCCGATTTTTCTCAAAATTGATATGGGGGAGTTTTTAAGATCGCACATTACGAATCTGAAATTATTTAAAAAAAAATAAATATGGCGGATCCAAGATGGCGGATTAAAGATTCTACATCTCTCGATTTTGTCTAAAATCAATATTGGGGGATTTTTGTTAGTGGTAATTGCGAATTTAAAATATTTTTTGAAAAGCTCGATCTGACGGATTCAATATGGCGTTCTAAAAATTTTACATTTTTCGATTTTCTCCAAAACTAATATAGGGGGTCTTAAATGTGTATATTATGAATTAAAAGTATTTTTTCAAGATTCAATATGGCGAATCCAACATAGTGGAATAAAAAGTTTTTGTTCAAAGGTGGGACTGAACCGTTTTTAAGGATGTAAATAGCGAATATAAAATTATTTTAAGAAAATCTAATATGTCAGATGGAATATGATGATCTAGAAATTTTTAATTTCCGGATTTCATCCAAAATTGGTACTAGGCAGCCTTCAAGTGTTTAGATTTAGATTAGATTAAGACGTTAAAATAACTTTTTTGAAATTCATTATGGTCGATCCAAGATGGTGGGTTGAAAATTTTACCTTATTCGCATTTTTTCAGATGTGATATTATGGGGTTTACGTCTCAAGTTCTTTAAATATCGGTATTGGAAGGTTTTGGGACCTATATTACCAATCTAAAATTAACTTGAAATTTAAGATAACGGATTTCCTATGACAGACTAATTATTTGTTTGACACAATATCACTGGTATTTGGAGAACTCTAAGAACTAAAGAATTTTTAGAGGTTCATTTTAGGGTGATTTACAACTTTGGATAAAATGGGTACTTTTTGCCACCTTATTGCCAGTTACAGTAATTTCGATTAGTACTTAGTTCAAATAATTTATGGATATTATAATGAATTCAAAACTAAAAATCGAAAAATAAAATTTTTCTAAAAAATTGAACCGACTTCTAAAAGTGTGCTAAAAGTGAAAAATAACTATAAATTTTTATATGAAATTGAACTTTTTGAAGTCGGCGCCAAATTGTTTCTTAATCACATTTTATCAGGTATTAGTTTGGCGCCAACTTCAAAAATTTCAATTTCATATAAAAATTTCTAGTTATTTTTCACTTTTTAGCAAACTTTTAAAAGTCGGTTCAATTTTTTATAAAAATTTTATTAAGCATTTCTCGACGGCATATTTTTTTTATTTTTCAATTTCTCCTCTCTGACTTTGACTTTGATGCGATTTTTTTTATGAGGAGTAATTGGACAAAAAGCTGCACTGACCATTTGAAACCTCTTTCGAAAAGCTACAAAATTTATTTTCAAGAAATTTTTTTAGACATGTATTTCATAAGACATATGACGTTTTACACAAAAACGAAAGTTTTCAAAAAAGTAACTACATCTCTGTAAGTTTTAGGATATACAAAAAAAACCTTTACATTTTGTAAGAACTATCTTTATATCAACTTTTAAAATGATAAAAAATCGATTTTTTTTTACTACAAGAATTTTTTTTATTTTATAAAAAAATATAAAACATAAACATATTAAATAAAAAAAGAAATTGAAATAACAACAGCAAGAAAAATGTATAGTTGTAATAATTTTTTTTACTATCTTCTCAAAATATAAATTACTTACATTTGATATGATGTTATTTATACACGTGCTTACAATAATGCTATTAAATTATAACTAATGAAATAAACTAGATAATTTTCTCGACAAAGTGTTCACCTTTGTTTTTTAAAACCTCTTTATAAATTCCAGGCAATCGAAATAGAAGCTTTCCTAATGTTTTAGTGCTAATTTTCTTTCACTTTGTCGAATGTTCCATAGGTGCGCTTTTAAAGTAGTAGGTCTGACTTTTCGTACAGATTTGTCCAACTTTTCCCCCAATAGTTCAATAGGGTTTAGGTCTGGGGACTGTGGCGGCCACTCCTTAACAGTTAATTTTTTCTTTTCCAAATTAGCAAAATAATCTTTACATAATTTTGACGTGTGATTAGGGCCGCGGTCTTACTGGAATAAAAATCAAAATTTTTTTCCAGAAGAAACTGCATGAGTTTTCAATATTTATTTGTATTCTTCTTTATTTAAAATTACAACTATTTGTATTAGATCTTCAACCTGTGTCACCGCAACACCCCCACACCATAACCGAGCCTCCACCATGCTTTACCGAAGGGCATAAATTTTTCCCTAGATATCGAATACGAAAATTCTCTCGTTACTACCAAATATCTTAAAACTTTCATCGGAAAATAAAACTTGTCTCCAATCACTAGCGGTCCACTTTCCATGCTTTCTAACCCAATTCAATCATTTTTTTTTTCATTGTTATTATTTAACAAGAGTTTTTTACTGCTATCTTATCATAAATTTATTTTTCATAGTCTTCTTTTTACCGTAGTAACGTTTACACTAATATTAAAATTTTTTTTAGGACAGCAGGAATTTCTGGTGCTGTGAGCCTTAGATTTGGTGACTCATTTTATAGATTCATTTATCTTGTTTTTCTAGGTTTAGCTTTACCTTTCTTGTAATCAACATTTCCTTGAGACAAAAACTTGTTCACATTATAATCAATTAATCTTTTAGGAATGTTTAGAGTTTCTCGATTACTCTTTTTTAATTTAAATAAAGCAAGTATTTGCGAACGTTCAAAAATAGATAAATTTCGATTTTAACTCATTTTGAATAACACTAAATTAAGTTATACTTGCCTAAAAAATAGCGAAACACTCCTCGCCATTAATGATAAGAAACCGTAACTGAAAACAGAGTTACATACTGAACTTGGAAAAGCGTGTCTATATCATGTAGTATAGGTCATTGATGTAAACAGCATTCATTCCGTTAATCGATGATATTGGAAGTTATCAAAAATGTAGGCAGTTGTATGTATGTATGCATATGAATATGGGAATGAATACACTAAGAGATCAATTGTATTTTCCTTCTGCTGTCAAGTCATTAGGGAAATCTTGCTAACTAGAACGGATCTTCCAATCTTATTTCTTTTGGAAAGTTTTAGAATGTTGGATGGCTTTAGAGTGGATTTCTTTCCTTCTTTTATTTGGTGTGCTCCCCAGAATCGCATTCAAGGGTTCTCTAAAGCGCTGCACTCCTAAAGGATGTGGATAAAGGTTTCGTCCTCTTCCTCGCCAAATCTACACTCTTTTCTCTCTGCCAATCCGAGTTTCAAGTGGCAATGCTTCGCCAGGATTTCTGTCAGAACTCTAAGTTAGTTTTTGCTTAGGCCAATGTATTATTCGAATTTCTTCTGGTTGTAGTTCCCAAAAAGTATCTTCGCTTATCTCATTCCTTGTAGATCCGTCCAATAGTTGGATCTCCTGCTCAATTCAACTCTTTTTGTTCTTCCAGCATTACACTGATACTGAATCCACAAAAAAATTCAGGCCCAGATGTCTCAGCCCCTTTTCTCGCGAGCTTATCTACCATTTCATTTTGTTCTATCCCGGTGTGTCCCGGTACCCACAGGAGGGTGACCTTATTATTCTTGCCTAATTATTTTAATTCCTCTAGGCATTCCCATACCATCTTGGAGCTGATTACTCGAGAACTCAGCACTTGACTCACTGAATTGAATGCATTTCCTGATGGAGTGTACTTCCGCCTGGAAGATGCTTGGTGACTTACCCAAGCTTTCATGGTGTCTGGTACTGGGTCCATACACTCCTACTCCAGTTCCCTCCATTGTTTTGACGCCATTTGTATACCATTTATTGAAATTTTTGTTAAGTTTTTCAATGGTACTTTTGTCCCATTCACTTTTGCGACTCAACCTTGTGTTGAAGTTTTTCACAAAGTTGAACTTCTTTTTCATTTCATCTTGGGGCATGTTCCATATTTGTTGATTTCTGGATTTTTGTTTTGGAACTTCATCTCTCATCATCCTATATATTGTGTTCTTCGTTACACTCTCCATCAGTACACGTTGGAATGTAAGATAGGTGTTGGCGTATAATTTGTAGTGCGAGTTTTTCTATTATAACAAATAAATATGATAATTACAATTTTTTCTGGCTATTGTTATTTAAATTTCCTTTTTTATTTATATGTACATATTTTTTTATTTTTTTATGAAATAAAAAAATTCTTCCAGTAAAAAATTTGAATTTTTTGTTTCATTCTAAAAGTTGATACATACATAGTTCCTGCAAGTTTTCTTGTAGATCCAAAACAGAGATATATCACTTTTTTAAAAACCCTTATTTTTGTGTAAAACGCCATATATCTTACAAAATAAACATCGAAAAAAATTTCCTCACATGAATTTTGTAGCTTTTGAAAAAGACTTTTAAATAGACACTGCAGTTTTTTTAATCCAACTACTTCCCATAAAAAAAGTCGCATCAAAGCTCTGGAGGAGAAATTGAAAAGAAAAAAATTGAAGTCGTGAAATGCTTAAAAAACGAAAAAGCATGTTATTTATATCATTCGAAACGTCTTTAAAAAACCTTCAAAATGAGACCCCACGGGATTTAGCACGACACTCGTAGGTTTACGGTGAGATCAAAAATTTTAAAGTTTTGGTGGTTTAAGGTGGCCAAAAGTCACTGGACAGCAGTATACTTGGTAATTATTAGAAATACAACCTAATCGAAATGTCACACAAACAAAGCAAAAATAAAGACAAGACTGTATTCAAGAGTTTAAAAAATTGTTTGCAAGATAATATTTTAAGAAATATAGTGAAAATTGTCATATTTTTCGCTTTCCCCAAAACACAAATAATGGGGTTATATTACCTTTAAACAAGCAAAAATCCCTTGTAAAATTCACCGTTCCATTTATCTAACCTAAAGAAATAAATTAATTATAAATAACCATCCTATTCATCATTAATTTCAATTTTAACATTTACGTCAGGCCTTTTTCCATTCATTTTAATTTTTTTATCATGGATATTTCCACCAATTGCATCATAGTTTTCTTGTACTCCTTCATCACCAATGTGATTCTGTTCATTTTTATCGGAAATAAATCCTTCCATTTTTATACGAACATCTAAATTAAATAAATTTTCATTTTCCTGCAACTTGTCTCCACAAATTTCACTATTTAATTCATATATATCACCATATGCATCGTGATTCGTCACAATATCTATTTTTTCTTTCTTAATAGGATTCATTTCTGTATCTACCAAATTTTTTTTCTTGGTCCGACTAATTCGTAGATGTTTACTGTTCATGTGCTTGTCCAGAGTTCTTTTGTGTTTAAACTGTTTCGTGCAATGGGAACAATCGAATGGTCGTACTAAAAATTTAAAATTACTGTGAATTCGCGGATACATATGTCAAGTTTTTGATTAAATTCAAAACAAACCAGAATTTGACATTTTCAATGAAATTACGAAAAACAAGAAATTGTAATTAATTTTTCTTCTACCAACGAAATGTTGCAACTTGCCAAAAGTATTAAAAAATATAATTTTAGATGTTAATAATAATGACTCATTACATCAACAGGTAAATATTTGGAAAACTATTTAATTTTTAGCCAAATTGCTTATACACTGACTATCTCAAATGTTGTACCAGATGGAGAAAATTTTTCTTAAGTATTTAAAAAAATCAGAATATAGCAGATAGTTTCTATTTACAGTGTTTATTTGGAAACATTTGTATATCACAGATGTACAGGGTTAAGATCTGGTGATTTTCCCGAACATCACAAAATCCTAACGTTATTTCAAAACATAATGTTTTGGGGCCGTCCATAACTCACGTGATCGTCATGAGGGGGGGCCGGAAGGGGTAAATGAAAAAAAAAATCATAATAAATCACTTCAGGGGGTTGGGGATTTTTAGCCAGATCATGTAAGTAATACTTTGAAATACTTTTAATTTAATTCGCTTTACTACATATTCGATGTTGTTATAACTGTTAACTACATTATACTATCGAATTATATAAACTAGAATCATCTTTATATTTATTGGATTTTCTGTTTACGAAATTTAAATACATTATAAAAAGGTTAGTTTTTTTGTACTTAAAAGACGATTACGTAATTTATGAGCGGCCTCTTTGTATCGTTATCTTCTTGGAAAATAAAACGCAATAGCATTTCATACTCTGCATAAGGTTCGAAAGTTCCCTAGACCAGTAAATTATTGTTGAGTGCCGTATTAACTCAAAGTCACCGACATTATTTTATTGTAATGTTTTGAACTCGTTAATGTATTTATATATATATATATATATATATATATATATATATATATATATATATATATATATATATATATATATATATATATATATATATATAAAAAAAGTGGATTCCTATGTTTTAATTTTTTATACTATATATTTAACGTCTCTAAATGGCAATAATTTTACATAAAATGGCGAAGGAAATGCCCGGTTCTGAAATATGTACCATCGTTATACCAACTGACACCAATGACTCAAGGGGATACGGCCTTGCCACATATTAAGCAACGGTTCCCATCAGATCGCCGAAGTTAAACTATGTTGGACACGGTTAGTACTGGGATGGGTGACCGCTTGGCAACTCCGAGTACTATAGCCGACAGTCGGTAGACACAAAAACTGACAAAGAGTGAAAACTGGGGTTTGGTTTAATGTCGAGGACCGTGGTACAGAATCCACGATATACTGTAGGTCCCGACACTAAAAAATCCTATGGGTTGATGTGCCATTAATTAATAACTACTGCTACCACCAAAGACTTATGTCGTTTCTAAGTTTATTTCGTATTTTGACTATACCAACCTTCGATCATACCCTATAGATTTAAACGACAATAGATTTGTTTGTTTGTTTATGGTCGATGAGGAAGAGGCTTTTTTGATGTTTGACAAACATAAACATGTTTACCTATCTTTTCTTTCAGTTTAATTGTTCGTTGTGACACTTTTCAGTGTTTTTAAGTGTTGTAAATTAAAAAATGCCTAGTTTACAATTAACATTAACAAAAAGAGGATTTAAAAACTTATTTTTATTGGTAAATATTGTTAGATATTGTTTATATATTGAAAATAACAATAATAATTTAGGCAACCATATATTCATACTTTTATGTATTCAGAATTGACGCACCTTTTATCATATGATACGCGTTTAAGTCATGCAATTAAAAAAGGATAGCCTAAAATCTGTATGTCTGCATCAAGAAATTAAATATCTACTGTTTATGAACACTTTCTCCAATATAAATAAAAAATATTATTACGTTATTCAGCGTTCAAACAACCGGGCCCTAGTTCTGACGTTATGACGTTATTCTACAGGGGTATGTTCGAAGATACCAACCTTCTCCAAATTAACCGTAGAGTTGTTTTTTCGGTCTTCCTGATTTCGGTCGATTCTCCAAATGTTTCCTTATAAAATGAAATTATTCTGCCTACTCTGGGTTAAACAAACTATCATGAAAATGGGCCTCGTTTTTTACCTTCCAAAAGTGCTGTTACTACTCTCTTGTTTAGCCTCGCGTTAAGGAATATATTATAGAAAAAAATTCACACAAGAAATATACAGGTCCTTATCATTGTTATTTTTGTAACTGAAGGAAGCTATAATTTGGAGTACCTATATAGTGTGGGGCAAATGACAATCCAAGAAACTTTTGTCCATTTGTCAATAAAAAGCCTAGATCCTTTGCTATGAGTCTAGATGATTCGGTAATGTCTAGTGGTCAAGATATAACAATTCATGTTGACAAGTATTTCTAACTCCAATATTTTAGACATATCAGAGGACCAAAATATGCATAGTTCCAAAATATCATGAAGGGAAAGAAGAAACCTTGACAGAAGAATAACGCCCAGGAGGAAGAAACTGAGATAATGGTTTGGAATGTCCTCCAATGAGTTGTTCAGAGCAGTTAAAATACCCGAGATGACCGTCAATCTCCGTTATTAGGAGACGACACCAGAAGAAGTAGAATAATATAAAAGAATGCATAGTTGGCAGCCATATTTAGTCATAAAAGTTTACTTTCGGGCAATAATAGTTCAACCTTTGACAGCATTAATGGATTGGTTTTTTATTCAATTATATAAGGTGAAAAAAATGGATAAATCTCGGAATAAAAGATAATGAGCCATAAACTTGCAAAAATCTTTGGGCATTTTATAAATTAGCTCAAAAGTCTTATAGACATCTCATGTACGCAAGTCAAAATATTCAAGGTGAAGTGTCGTAAAAACCAGTCTTTATAAATAACTTGTATCCTTTGCTCTAAATGACATTTGGAATTATTAGAAAAGTTGTTGAGCATAAACTTATTTTAGGTAATAGTCCACTGTGGAATCTAGTTTATAAAGTTAATTATTTAGCAACCTTAGCCCATGATATTGATGGTGAAAATAATTGATTTGAACTTTAATGGAGTTAAAATAAAACATGTCGATAAATTTCTGCCAATTTCAACAGTTAACAAATTCATCAAGATCAACAACTGTAAGGTTTCTCTTGATTCGTTGCGACTCTTCCAAAAAATAACCGTAAACAAAAAGTTTGAAAGAAATTTGAAAGAATATCTAAAATATGAACAAAGTCCGTATACGACATCTTTATTTGATAATACTTGTATAAGGAAAACCACGGAAGCAAAATTATATAACGATATGGCACCTGTTGATATCGAACATGGAGCAAAGATGACACTTTCTCTATTGTTTTTAATAAATACATCAAATATTTGCAAACACTTTATGGCTTAAGTATTGTTGTTATGTTCGACAGTTACTCAGACTACTGTAAAAATATTAAAGTAATAGACCAAGTGAGAAGAACTGCTGCTCTGTCAACAACTTATGAAGTTTGTTTTGATGAAACAATGATTATGTCAATCAGCCAAGAAAAGGTTTTATTGAACCAATATATTAAAAAAACTTTATTGAAATGCTTACCGAGAAATCAAAAACTGTTAAGGTTGCTAGGAAACAAGCCAGAGATGATGCTGATATTCTTATCGGGGAATGTGGAGACACAAATGTGTTCGTCTAAAATCTTCGACAAATATCATCATTTTAAAATGCATACTTTATTTTTGCACCCCTTCAGTGGATGTGATACATCTGCGCTTTTTAAAAAAGGAAAACTGTTAATTATTAAAGTGTTTTAAAACAATTCCAATTTTGATCAATCACCTTAACTATTTCAGCAAGAAAACTGTCCTCCAGATATACCTTTTGAAAATAGGTGTTTAGTTAATTAGAGAATGATTTAGAATTCCAGAAATGGGGATGGGTATTGCAAAATGAAATCGTGGAACCGACTAGAACATTATTAGCACTAGCACCACAACAACAGCTCAATACGATATTTTACAATTGCAAGAAAGGCCGTGGTTCGAGTTGCGGATGTATTAAAATAGAGTTGCTTTTCGGTTTGTTTTCAACGTAATAAACAAGCCACGCTTTATCATGTCCAAATGATCTAGATGAAGAAAGTGAATATGTACCTGAAATTTTTGAAGCTTTTAAGCAGAATATAACACACATCTAAAATGATAGTAATGAACTGGAATGTCAAGTTGTACGACTAGAAAAGGAAGACAGTGACGAATAAGAGGAATATTAAGCTGTATGTTTACTATTAATAATGAAAATAACAGGAAAAAAACCCTAACATTAAATTTGAATTGTAACTGATGGTAATTAAAATTAAAATGTATTTAAAATATTTGATTTTAATGTTAGTATTAACATAAATTAATTAAATAAAGTCCTGGATAAAATTAACACAACAATAAGAAACTATCCAAAAAATTAATTTATCTTTTTCTCATGCCACTTTTGAAGTTTATGACAACAATCAAAACAATTCGTTTAAATTTAGTTAAAGAATTTTTTAGACGATAAACAAATTTGTGCCATTCTTGATTTTCTTTAAAGTTAAGCTTATAATTTCTTTACTTTTTTGAAAGTAATACGTTTTTAAGGTAGATTGTTTTATTTATAACTCCGAGAAACTGGAAAAATTACTTGAAAAAGGAATTTAACTGAACAGGAGGTAGTGCGAGCATCAGTTTTCTTGAGCGAGGAATATTATCAGAGTTATGTGGCCAATTTGTTAGGCAAACATTGTTCCACAATAAGTCGTATGGTAAGACGTTTGACTGAAGTATAAACTTATTCTAGAAGGCCAGGGTAAGAGCGAAAACAATTCACTAACGACCGAGATGAACGTTTTCTTAGACAATATGCTTTAAGAAACAAGACTGCCACCAACTCGAAGCTACCCGCAATTCCTTCTAGAACAGTTAGAAGATGGTTAAATGAAGCTCGATTAGACAGTAAGAGACCAGTCATTGCGCCCTTGCTTCCTAGAGAAAACAGGTTAAGTTTTGCTTGAAACCATCAAAATTGGTCTATGGAAACAAGTTTTCTTCACAGATAAAACTAAGCCTTAGCTTAAAACATCCAGATGGTCGTGAGCGACTATGGTGAAGACCCGGATAGAGGTTTGCTACTTGCAATATTAATGCAAGATTTCCACTTGGCGGTGGCTTTGTTATGTTCTGGGGTGGCATCTGCTTTGATGCTCGCGCAGAACTAGTTCCTGTCCGTACGAGATCTATAAATGCTAATTATTATCTTGAGAATATTGTAGTAGAACATTTTTTGGTACCCAATTCTTTGTTTCTGCAAGACAATGCTTGACCTCACGTGGCTAGGGAGGTATTCCATTATCTTAATCAAGTTGGTATACCAATTATGCAATGGCCACCAAAAACATGTATAGGATTACCTCAAAAGAAATGTGAAAGGTCATTTACCTGTACCTAGAAAGCTGAGGGAACTTGAAAATGCAGTTCACCGAATGAGAATAAATTCCTCAAGATTTTATCCAAAATTTTATCCAAAATAAATGCTGTAATCTGAAGTAGAGGATGCAATACACGCTACTAAGGTCCCAGTTAATCCAGTAATTTCTTTCTTTCATCATATCACAATTTCAACGATTTTGTTATTAGGTTTTAAGAATTATTTTAATTCAAATCACAACAGACGTATTGTAGCAAATTCACTTTTAAAGTATCCGAAAATGATTTTCAAACTTTTAATGAAACCAATGTCCATAAAAATTTTTTAAAATTAATTAATTACAACGAGTTGTATGATTTAATATGTTGTTGCATTAATTTTGTCCAGGAGTGTAGTATTAAACGTATGCCTCACTTATGAATAATATCTATAAATATAATTTATTAATTTTGATTAAATAATTAACTTTATAAAGCGTACTATGTATTGGATTCCAGAGCTGATCTAGCGTCATTATACTTACGACTAGATGCTTCCTATTCTTCGCCTTCTATCTCTTGCCTAGGAACAAATCTGTAGAGAAATTTATGCTCTACAACTTTTCTAATAATTCTAAATTTCATTTAGAGCAAAAGAAATCAGATATTTATACACAATCGGTTTTTGCGACCTTTGTAAATATATTGACTCATTTACACGAAATTCTACGAGACTTATGAGCTAACTTATAAGATGTTAAAACAAAAAGACATACACGTTTGTAAATACATACAGATATTACCTTTCATTCCGAAGTTGAACCCCTGTTTAACTGGATAATTTAGAAATAATATTGTTAGGGATCTTGGGGTGACTTAAGACTGTCAGTTATTAGTTAGATCAATCCAATGCCGTATATGGTAACGAAGGCTTCAACATTGTCGAGTTTATTTACGAGAAACTGTAGCAACTTATTTCTTGCTAAGATAGCTGTACTGTGCATGGGTGTGACCTATATATAATCGACTATCATACTTTTGTGTGGTCTCCGATATATGAAGTACAAAAGTAAATTTGGAGAATGTTCAAAATGAATGTGTTAGACTTTGCGCGTATAAATTAAATATTATCGAAAATCGTGATTATAGTCTTATAAAGTACCTCACTTGAAAGAAAAATTAGTATTGTTTTTTGTAGATAATTTGGAATATTTTGATGTTTTGTGTGATATCGTTGGTCATAGTGTCAATTCTATGCAAGTATATTTTGCAAATAAATAAGTTATTTAAAATTATACTCTAGATCCAGCAAATCTGTTTTCATTCAAAAAGGTTAGTTTCAGTTTGTTTTACAAGTAATATTCAAAATGCTCTTATTCCTTTCTGAAACGTATTTTATTAAAAAAAAAATAAAAAAAAAAACAATAATTAAATCAAAAAAATACAAATTAAAAAATAATGCTTTACGATACAGGTGTTAAAAGTGGCATTTAATTTTATAAGTGGGAAATATTGCGAAACAAGTGTAAGCGAATGAAGCAATCCCACGAACAAAACAAAATCATTTTTAACACATGTAATAAACACTATTTTTTCCACAAACACTATAAATATTTAGGTAAAAATGTAATAAAACTAACGAAAAAGAAATTTAATTTCAACAATCTAATTTTGAGTCGAGTGATAATTTCTTCAATTTTTCTACAAGATTACAGTCTTGTGAAGCTGCGTCTTCATAAAGAATAAATATCATAAATTTTACATTTCATATAAATGTTGCCAAATAGTTTGTAATTTTTGGTTAACAAATATGTATTCGGAAAACCGACTAACAGTTTATTTAAAATATTAATGACGAGCAACTGTCAACTTAATTTTAACACCAGTGTTAACAGCAATTTAAATGATAGATGATGAAATGATATATTCACAGCTGGTATATGTAAATAAATGCACACAGGGTGTCCGGTAAGTACCTCCTAATTTCTCAGAAGCATACAGGTCAGTCAGTCAACATAACTCTACTTTGTTATAGAAAGAAAAATTCATAAAATACCCCTTAACCAAGAGACAGAGCCCTAAATGGGTAACCAGCGATTTACCTTATCGGCTTTAAGTTTTGAACTGACTTGTATAATTTAATGAAATTTTAATATTTGATAGAGGCCATAAAGCTTCGTTAAACCATATCACAGTAGATGTTTTAGATCATCAGAGAAGTCAGCCACACTCGCTGGACCTAATTTTGGACAGGTGTTCGTTTACTGAGCTGAAACCTGATTTTTTAAATACTTTGGTCATTCCTCTTCAAAAAAGGTACTCTTAATTTATTTCGATAAAACTGGCGGTTTTCGAGATAAATCGGTTTTTATGCGCAAAACTCAAAAATTACTAATGCTAAACATAAACAAGTAAAAATAAAATACGCAGCTTGTGCTGATGTGCTTTAATTTATGAGGAAGCGCTGTCTCACTCTTCGAAAGCAAGAAGATATGCTGAAAGATATCCAGCTCAGACACTGTCATATCCAGAAACCTTCCAAAGGGTTGATCAGGACTCAATTAATTTACAATGTTATAAATACAAAAATTGTGAAAACGTTTAAATGAAATTTTGACAAATGTTCAATATGGGCTCCATGTACTTCAATACATTTTCTTATTCTTCGCTGCACTACAAATAATATTCCGGCATTATTACAGACATCGTTAGAATGCTGTGCTATTTTCACAAGTAGTTCTTCTTTAGTGTTGAATAAACTAGTTCTTTTAGATGCCCGCAGAAGTAAAAGTTTAGGTTTGAATACGGTCGCCATAAAACAGGCCCACCTCGATCTATCCATCGAGGGCCAAAAATGTTAGTTAAGTGTTGACGTACTATACAGTTAAAATGACGTGGAGCACCATCATACGTGTACCACATTTACATTTTTCTATCAAGAGCTACGTCTTAAAATAAGTTATTTAAATTTTGCTGCAAAAATTGTAAATAAATCTCACCATTGATTCTTCCTTCCAAAACAAAAGGATCTATAAGGTTATTTCCGGCGATGCCAGCCCACATATTTACAATTAACCTTTGTTTTGAATTATGGCGTGCGGGTTTTGATCAATCCAAAAATTTATTTATTTATTTATTTATTTATTTATTCAATTGTACATTACAAGATTACCCAAATAGTACAATAATTAAAAAAATATAAACAATTAACATGTAAATAATTTAACAAAATAAAACCCTTATACTCATAACAGTAAAATAGAATCGGCTCAACAAAATACTCAAGAGGAAAAAGGAAAAAAGCATTCACAGTCAACAGCCAGGTACGCTATTCAAGGACAATCTTACTGTCCTCTTAAAGGACATAGAAGAACAGCAAAAATCAAGGTCACAAGGCAGGAATGTATTGTAGTGGTCCATAAGTCCGGCTAGGATACAGCAAGAATTCATTTTGCTGCCTGGTTAGTCGAGCAAGGACACGAAAATTAAGCAATGCCAGCAGACCAGGGCAATCAACCACACCCACCAATAATCTATGACCAAACATCATAGTAAGCTGGATTCTACGAGTCTCCAAGGTATCCAACCCGAGCAAACTTAGCCGCTGGTGGTACTGTAGCTGTGCTCAATCGATTCCTAACTTGTAGAGCAAGAAATTAACAAATTTGCTTTGCACCCGTTCAATCCGTGCAACGTGGATTCTTTATAGAGGTGACCAGATCATGCAGAAGTACTCGGAAGTTACTTCTAACTAGGCCAAAATAAACAGCCTTAAAAGTTTCAATGTCATTAAAATCATGACATTGTCTCCTGACTAATCCACACATCTTAAAAGATTTTGCGATCATGTTGTCGATGTGTGCAGTAAAACGCAACTCACTGTTAAATATGACTCCCAAATCGTTAATAAGAGTTACTCTAGTGAGCTCAGTGTCACCAATTTGATAAGTTGTAAGAACAGGGTTTCTCTTCCTAGAAAAGGATATCATCTCGCATTTCGATGTATTGAGAAGCATTTCATTGTCTCCGCACCAGGAAACCAATTTGGAGATTATTCTGCAATATAGAGCAATCCCAGAGACACGCCACTCACCTGAAAATCTTTAAGTCATCCACAAAGAAAAGGTAAGAACACGCTCGGAAAATGTAGGCAAGATCCTTGATGAAAAGCATGAACAGGACAGGGCCCAGATGAGACCCCTGCGGAACCCCAGACTGCACCCTTATTTCTCGCGATAATCTACCGCAAAACTTGACCACTTGCGTTCGACTAGTTAGATAGCTGGCAATCCAGAAAATTAACGGTGATCCGACTCCATATCGCTGTAATTTGTTCAATAAAATGCGATGATTTACTGAATCAAATGTCTTCTGAAGTCGAAGTAAATCGAGTCGACCTGCAATGAAAGATCGAGGGCGACACTCAAAAAGTTAGAATAAACTGCCAAATTAGTCCGACATGACATACCAGACTGAAATCCACGCTGATGTTCCGAGATGACTCCACGGAACGCGAAAGAAACATCATCTGTAACCAGCGACTCCAGGACTTTGCCAAAACACGACAAGCCAGATATAGGACGGTAGGATTTCCACCTTTGAACAAAGGTGTCACAAAAGCGGACTTCCACACCGAAGGAAAGACTTCTGAATCGAGAGAACATTTGTATATTGCAGTCAGTGGTACAGCCAGTGTCACACAATAGTTCCTCACGAATATTGGAGGAATCCCATCAGGGCCAGCACCCACACTAACATCAAGGTCCACTAGCTTTTTGAAAACAATATCGCTATCCACCTGTACAGTGCACATATTTATGTTGTTCAAAGGCAAGTGATGTATATAGTGCGCACTCCAAAAATCACCAGTCTCCATCACATATACGGACTGGAAAAATCCCGCGAATACATCAGTAATCTCCTTGGGGTCTCGATAGATTAGATTAGGTCATGTTGCTGTATAAACCAGTTGGAGTATTGAAGTCTTGCGGGATAATCATCCGGAGACATATCCTCTACTTTTTCAACATGGTACGGGTGAAGTAACTGTTCTGTTAGAGTTTCATGTATAATCCATTTTGTAACATTGTTTTGTGTCGCAAGCTTTCTTATGCTGTTCGGAAGATATTCAGCAATATCTTGCAAAATTTGTTCCTCTACGTGAGGGTCTCGTACACTCCTGGGAGGGCCCCCATCGCTACGTCGCGGCAAAAATGACCTTGAATAAAACATGTAAAAAATTAATTCGTTAACTTTAATAATTACTGTCTAATCATTTTTTACTTGTTTCCCTTAGGCTTCGATCAACCCTTTGAAAGGTTTTTCGACTTGGTAATGTTCGAGTTTTTCAGCATAAAGTTTTCTTGCCTTTGAAGAATTTAACAGCGCTTCACCATAAATTAAATGTATATCAACATATAATGCGTAAGAATATTCTTCCAGTTCTTTAAATTATTTTTACTTCTAGGCGGTTTTGACAAGTTCCGTCAATAGTAATTCATTATGTAGGTATTAACAATAACACCCTGATTTTTACCTATTTGTATTTAGCACTAGTAACTTTTGAATGTTTCGTATAAAATTCGATTTATCTCGAAAATCGCCACTTTTATCGAAATAGATTAAAAATACATTTTTTAAAAACAAATGACCAAAGTATTTAAAAAAAAATCAGCTTTCAGTTCTGTAAAATGACACCTGTCAAAAATTAGGCCCAACGTGTATGGCTACAAGTCCGTTCTTGACTTCTCTGACGATCTAAAACATCTGCTGTAGTACGGTTTAATGAGTCTTTATGGCCTCTACAAAATATTAAAATATCATTAAATTATACCAGTCGGTTCAAAAATGAAAGACGAAAAGGTAAATCGCTGGGTGCAATTTTAGGGCTTTGCATCTCCGTGAACAGGCATTTTGGGAATTTTTTTTCTTTGACAGAGTAGGGTTACTTTGATCTCCCTTTTACACTCCCGAGAAATTAGGAGGTACTTACTGGACACCTTGTATTGTAAGGACAAGCGTGTTCTGTTCGAGTTGAGAATTAAAAGTACTACTTTAGGTTGCCAAAAACTACCAGAAAAAGTTGGAAACATTTTCTATTTGGTAGTGTATCAGCACCTGCAGACAAGTACCTTGTACTTGCCTGCCCTGTACTGACGAGAACCAATGAGTTCGAAACCGGTCTGCAGGTGGCGGTACACTACCAAATGGGAAAGGTTGCCACCTTTTTCTGGTGGTTTATTGCAATCTGAAGTAGTGCTTTTGATTCCTAGAACAAAGCATGCATGTCCTTATAAGGTTTTTCAGTCGGTTTCTCCTAAATATTACTTTAAAAGTCATTTACTTTTAACACTAGGATGGCATTTTAAAAAGTGCACTTTTTATAGTGTTTGTAGAAAAAATTGTATTTCCCTTTTTTTAAAATAAAACAATAAAAAAATAAATAAATTATACGATAAATAACGTAAGGAATGCAAGTTTCAGTTTGTTTCACAAGATATATTAAAAATGACGGACATCATGTACCCTATTGTTTGCTGATTTTTACCAAAATTTAAATATTTCACTATAATAAGTTAACTTTTTTAAGATTTCAAATAAATTTCGATTTTTTGTTTGAATCACAATTCTATTTTTAATATTTAAAACTATTATTCTAATTAAAGACTGACAAAAATCAAATACTATCAATTTATTTTTGCCACTGGTAACTAAAATTTAATATTTATACATAAAAATTAGTTCCAAACAAATTGTTTTAATATTATTTCGTATTTTTTAAAATATGGGTACTTTTATTATTTTTGAAAGAAAATCAAGTTTTGGTTGGACTATATTTCAAAACCTTAACAAAAATTTTCATTAATGCAACATTTCTATCGGTCTTTATACAACTTAAATCTGTAATTTTTAATGGAATTGAGTCGTTTATCGATACTTTTGAATAGAAGTAGAGCAACACAATGTTATTGTTTCTTTAAGACAAAAAAAATTATGTGAAATATTAGTCTCACAATCTAAACCAGTGCGACAAAAGTTAAGCAACAAAAATTGAAAACAACAGTGTTTTATTTTATGTATTACAACAAAAAAACATTAAAAATATTTAAGAATTACAGGATCGAAAAGCATTTGGTTAACAGTTAACAGGTGGTTCGAAAGGTTCTGAGACTAACATAAAAACTCAACTTTATTCATCGACATAGTCTCCTTCTAGAGTGACAGAATCATTTCAGCACCGCTTTAACAATTCTATGCCTTCTTTATATGACAATTTATCCAATCCTTCAAAATACACTTCAATTTCGATGGTTACCTCTTCAAGGGAGCCATATCTCGCCAGAAGCATTTTTTGAGATTTGCGTACAGATAATAGTCGTTAGGGGCCAAATCTCAAAAATACGATGGATGCGAAAGCAATTCAAAGTGCTATTCATGTAGTTTTGTCATCGTTCCCATCGACTTGTGACACGGTGTAATATCTTGGTAAAAGAGCACTTTTTTTTCCTTCACATAAAGCCGTTTTTTCGCGATTTCTTCCTTCAAACTTATCAATAAATTCATATAATATTCGCTATCACAGCCTTGATGGTTTGTAGAAAGTTCACGAGAAAAACTTAGGGCACAAACATAAAAATCCTGCGATAAATGCACACTGCAACAGTGAGATCAACCATCACATATTGGGTACTGATCTGGAATAAAAGAACTAGTCTAGCCAATATGAGAGCTAACCTCTCGAAAGTTCAAAGATTAATCTGTGCATATATAACTGGAGCAATGAAAACCTTCTCAAAGGCCACCATGGAAGTAATCCTAAACCTTACACCCCTACACATGGTGGAGAATATGGCGAAAAAAAAACAATATTTAGGATGATAAGGGAGAAAATCATAAAACGAACGTCCAATCTCTTATTCAGAAATCAACAAATCTGGGACATACCCCAAGACGAAATGAAAAAGAAGTTCAACTTTGTGAAAAACTTCAACACAAATTTTACTTGCAAAAGTGAATGAGACAGAAATACAATTGAAAACCTTAATAGAAATTCTCCAAAGATCGCTCCAAAACAACGGAGGGAACTGGAATAAGAATGTATGGACCTACAACCAGATACCATGAAAGCTTGGGTAGGTCACCAAGCATTTTCCAAGTGAAAATACATGGTATCAAGAAATACATTCAATTTGGCAAAGAGAAAAACTATTGTGGACAAGATATTATTATCATGTCGGATAGTCAAACAGCCATCAATGTGCTCACTTTTCATGTAATCAGCTCCAAGATGGTCTGGGAATGTCTAGAGGAACTAAGCGAATTAAGCAAGAATAATAAGGTCACACTCCTGTGGGTGTCAGGACACATCGAGATAGAGGGAAATGAAATGGTAGACAAGCTCGCCGAGGAATATTTATAGGGGCCGAACTTTTCTGTGGAATCAGTAGTAAAATACTGCTGAAAGAATTAAAAAGAGATGAAGAGAACTGGAGATCCAATTACTGGAAGGACTTGCAAGGAATGAGATAAGCGAAGATACTTTTTGGGAACTACAACCAGAAGATATTCAAGGAATGCATCAGCTTAAGCAAAAACCAAGTTGGAGTGAGTTCTGATAGTATCCTGACCAGGCAGGCCACCTGAAGGGATTGGCAGAGAGAGAAGAGTACAAATTTTGTGAGCGGGGGGACGAAACCTCTACTCACATTCTTTTGGAGTGAGGTGCTTTAGAAGACCCTAGAATGCGATTCTTGAGAGCCCATCAAATAGAAAAAGGAGAGCTGCCCCCTCTAAAGCCGTCCAACATTTAAAAGTTTCTATAAGAAATAGGATTGAACGACCTGCTCTAGTTGGCAAGGTGTCCGTAACAACGTGGCAGCAAAAGATGGACACAATAGATGTTTTAAGTCGCAGTGTATTCATATATATTCATACAATATTTAATATTTATGGTTTTTCCCTTTTTAAGTAAAATAAATATTATACCGTGCACATCGAAAATACGGACGTAACCTTGCCAACTGACTGACCACTCAACTAACTGCAAATTTGATTCTTGAGTGTCGTGGCGGATCCACGTTTCATCTACTGTCATATACCGCAGAAAAAAAAATTATTTCGCCTAAACAGCTCCAAACACCGCTCTGAATCACCAACACGTTGTTGTTTTTTGGTCAATTATAAGCACATACGATATCCATTTTGAACAGATCTTTCGCATACCCAAATACTCGTACAAAGTATGATGTTCACGGTCTATTGATACCATATCTTCACGATGTTAACTAACTCACGCACTTTCACTTTATGTTGTAAAAAACGATTTTATGGATTTTTTTTTTATGTTTTCCCGCATAACAGTCTCATTTGAGCGCACAGAGCAAATAGCATTATTTGTGTGAATTCAGTAAAACAGAGTAGATTCCTTATAACACTTTTTAAGCCATTTTTGAGTTTTAACATTTTTCCATCAAATAACGGTGTTTTATCAAGTACGAAACCCTTTTTTTTTCACTGTTTTGAAAATATTAAAAGGTGCGTCACTAAAACTACAACATCTCGATGACTAATGGTCGAAATGTCATCAAATCTTGACACGTTGAAGGTTGGTACTAACTAAAAATCGTATAAGTATGTTATTAGAGTAGCCATCTATGTGTCAGCCTCGGGACTTTTCAAGTCACCCGTTTATATATCATCCAATATTATTTAATACTTGACGACAATGGGGTGGCATTGACATAATCAAATTTTGAACAATATTTTCTATGTGTTCAAACTTCATTGATTTTATTTAGTGACGATTATTTATTTGACATCACTTGTATATTGTATTATGTTCTACTTTTTCTCACAGATTTTCAATGGGGTTAAGGTTTGGAGAGTGTGCCGGCCACCGCAAAAGCCAAACGTTATTTTTCTAAAACCTACTCGTGATGAGTGCTTTGGATTGTTCTTCAGTTGGAAAATAAAACGTAATGGCATTCTCCATCTTTATGCAAAAAATTTGTCCCAAGTGTAATTAATAAAATTTAAAGGACGCATTATATTCCATGAAAAACAAACCCATAGAAAAACTACGGTGAGTGTAACATATTTGGGATTAAACCTTGAACTGATTGGTCGCCATAAATGTCTTAACTCCATTAGAATAAAAAATCCTTTAACACGGTTCATTTCTGACTAGAACTATTCTCCAGTCGTCTACTGTCCAGTTTACGTGATAATACAAACTTTAAGACTCGATTTCTTCCCGAAATTAGAGACTCTCCAGCTAGACGTCTACTAAACAGCTTTGTGTTTACTGTCTTCGAACTGTTGGACTTTCAAGGGTCATTTTGAGAACTTCTTTTAATGCGACTGTCAGTCCATATTGTTCTTCTCAATCTTTCTGATTTCGGTAGATTCTGTAAATGTCCTCTTTCATTACAATGTGAAATTAATTTTGATGCCCTGTATCTGGGTGAAACAATCTAATTTGAAATTGCGGCTTGTTTTTTCTGCTTAAATTCTTTCGAAAGTGAAATTTCTTTTGGCATGATCGATTCAGCACAAAAATGTTTATTTATTACACATAAAATAAACTCAACAAAATTATCTTAACCTTTACTTTTACTAAAAACTTTGTATTTTACGAAAATATTAAAATGTTGCTTTACTTTTCGGACATTATTATTCTGTATTTAATAGATTACATTAATATTATTTCAATTCTTGATATTATTACCGATAACAGCAGCAGTGGCGGATCCAAGAAAGGAGAGCGATCCCCCCCTAGAGTTTCGAATTCTGAAAAATAGACTCCACCCTGTCTCTTACCTAGGAATGTGAATGTTGCTGGCATCTCCCCTCCCCTCGTCGACAACTCGCTTTCGCTTGCAATCGCCCCCCCCCCCCAATAACTTCAAATTCAGAACTAATAGCGACTCCCCCCCCCCCCCGGCGACAACTTTGTGATTTTGTGATATTACTGAACCCCCCCCCCCCAAGAGAGAGGCTGGGTCCGCCACTGAACAACAACATCTTTCGATATTTCAAAATACAGTGAATTTTAATTCATTTAATATATTAAAACAGCAAAATTTATATATATTTGGAAAGTGTTGCTCTACTTTTATCCCAAATGCACTCGTATATTCAAAATATTTGCTTACATAGATTGGAAATACGAATTACAGTAAAAAATCAATAATTGTTCTCATATTACAATATTAAAAATTTCTTCTATGCTCTTGACGGACAATAAGTCCATTACTTGAATAGTTTTCCATTTTTTAATTAACTATAATTTTGTATATACAAGTAGTACAAAAATAGTACAAGACACGCCTAATAGTTAACACTCATCAAATAAAAAAAAATGTTTCCATACTTAGTCCCATAAATGCGTTTTAAAGAACCACCACAATTCAAAAACCAATAAAAAAAATTTTTTATGATAAAAATAATTTGTTACATTACTTCGTGAGATCATGTATGTAATCGTAACTCTGACTTAAAAATCTAATTTACCTTTATAATGTTTATATAAATGCGCCTTGAGGTATTCTTTGGTTTTGAACTTATTGCCGCACGTGTAACACTCAAATTTCAATTCTGTTTCGTGAGATTTTTTATGAACATATAATCTCCTGAAAAAAAAAGTTATCTTTTTTATTGTATTATACTCCAAAATTACAAAAAAAGTGAATTATTAAACAGATATTTTACTTCTACTGTTTTACTTGTTTTGTAAAGTAAAAGGTGTCACAATAAGAAATTGAATTTTAAATAAATTGAAAAATACATCATTTTAATAAATTCCTCAGAAATTTTTCTTAAAAGTCAACCAAATGGTCACTGCGGTTTCGTTGACAGGTATGTACCCTTCGACGAAATTTCGGAATACTTTTTGAAGTAACAGCTGTTGACTTACACGATTTGGGATTCATTTATTCTTTAAATTTTCGAATTAGCAATGACATTTTTTTACTTGCAGTGTGACAGATGGCGCCAACTTGCTAAAACCACATCTCAGTTACGTCCAAACCTTATCGCTCTGGTAAAACACGACAAGGTTACTTTTGCGTATTTACCACGACACAAGAGTATCCTAGGCAAAGAAAACCAGATCAACTTGCCAGACAAGGATCTGCTGATACATTTATTAATCCAGAATCGGTAATGGGCATTACTGAGGATGCTATTCCAGAGTCCGTCAGTACCAGATCTAGTAAAACCACATTGCGGACAAGGCTCAGCAAACTATAGCTGAGTAAACCATTCGGCAAACTAAATCCCGAAATCATGTGTTTAAGCAGACAACAGATTAGACCGGGGACAGGATTAATAACCAGCCACTACAGTCTAGGGAAATATCTAAATGGTGTCCCAATAAGAACGTTGGATTTGAAATATTAATAAAATACCATAAAAACTTCAGAATATGCATTACTTTTATTTAGACATAAAGTACACAACTTCCCATTATGCATAAAAGAAAATGTCTTTGCTGGCACACCTTCGCTCTTTCAATAAAATTTGTAATAACATCTCCGCATATCTGCTGCCGAATTTCGTCAATAACGCGTCGAATCTCGTCTTTAAGTTGATGAATTGTTGTGAGTTTGTGGGAGTAGCCTTTAAAATTTACGAAATCCCATAGAAAAAAACCACAGGGAGTCAGATCACAAGATCTCACTGGCCAATTTCTGTCTCCGTTGCGTGAAATTACTCTACCAGGAAATTTTTCATGCTAGTCCATCGTTTCATGCGCCTTATGACAGGTAGCACCGTCTTGCTGGAACCATAAGTTTACATGATTTATAAGGTTCAATTCAGGTTTCTCATGGATAACTTGAGAATTTTCTTCGCCCCAAATTCTGCAGTTTTGTTTGTTGATGTAGCGATTGAGGTGAAAATGCGCTTTAGCGCTGAACAAAATTTTCTTTGAAAAATCAACATTTTCTTGTTGCTTTGCCAGAATCCAATTAACAAATTCCCGGCGCATTGCGTGATTTATTGGCTTTAACTCCTGTATTCAATGAATTTTATAGCGATGCCAATGTATATCTTTCGTTAAAATTCGCTGTAAACGGCTTCTCGAAATACCGACTTGTTGGGAACGATGACGAACCGAGGTTACAGGGTTTTCAGTAACACTTTCGCGTACTGCGGCAATATTTCCTGCGGATTGGCAAGTACGACGACGCACAGGTGTTTTTATGTCCCCAACTTCAAATTTAACAATTAACCTTCACACTGTTTCATTTGGAGCATTATGGCGACCGAAAATTGCACGTAATTTTCCAACGATTACTGTACAGCATATGCCATATTTATAATGGGTCTTAATAATGATAACTCGCCATATATATATATATATATATATATATATATATATATATATATATATATATATATATATATATATATATATATATATGCGGCTTTCACGGATTCCTCCGTGTGAGATGCAATAGCAGTGGATATATCCATATTATGCCGTTGTAGTGCTGAAATAACATTCAGCAAACGTACAACTATATGCAGCTTCGTGTATAGAATGAAGTAAAATACGAACAGTAAATGCAGACTTCCCTCCATCATTTCCTTTCTGTGTTAGAGGTTGCACAGTTAGAACAAATTGTTATAAAACGCAATTTATCCTATTCCACCACCATCGAGATGATGGCCTACCTATACCACCATACCGAGAAGAAAGTCAAAACTTACCCTAATGAGTCTAGTAGAGACGAAACACGTATCTCTGCCGTATCCTCTTGCTAGTCTCTTTTCTGCCAGTTGTTATATTATAAATATATTGTCCACGCAGGATCGCCCAGGTCGAAATTCACTTCGTTCTTTTCCGTGGCTTCCTCTTCTATTCAAGCTGTTAGGAATCTTTCGTAAAGCTTTCCAATGGACGATGTAATACTAATACCCCGATAATTACTGCAGTCGCTTCTATTTCCCATTTTATAAATGAAATTTATGTAAGAGCCTCTCCAATTTCTTAGAATCGTTTCCCCTTCCAGACAGCAGCTCATACGTTCTTGTGGTAGCGTACTTAATTAACTCGATAGGTAAATCCCCAGGTCCTGATGCTTTATTATTCTTCATTTTTTTGTAATGCTGTTTTTATTTCTTCTAATTTAGTGGTATCTACTCCATTAACTCCTGTTTCGTCTATATCTAGTTGCGCGTCTAAATACTCTCCACATTGTTCTTCCATTGTTCTATCTTTATGGGATTTATTTTTTTTCTTTTATTTGTGTTTCTTTTAAGACAGTTTATAGTTCGCCAAGCTTTTCTAGACCTTGATCCTCCCGCCATTGAGCTAATTCCGGCACATTTGGTTTCCCATGTTTTGTTTTTTAAACTTCTCCATAACTGGAGAGAATCGGAATGTGTTTACACTACAGCAATCACATATTCGAGATTGCACTTTGCATAAAATAGGAAATTGACGAAATTTAAATCCGGCGTTCCTATTGGGACACCCTTTATAATCAACACGTAGACTATGTGGCCAAAACGACCTCACACATAAGCTTCAAATGCGAAGCTCTAACCTACAAGAGACATCTTCAAGAATCGATTAATCTAAAAGGCTTATACTCAAAGGACAAACTAATGAACAGACTGCTAAACCTAATCAAGGCAACAGACCTGTTTATAGAGAAAAGATATAACAAGCGACATAGTAAGTCACTAAGTTGCAGTATAAGGACTTTTCAACCCATTCCATTCAATTCTTGCCAAAAAAAAATGACAACGGTAGTGATTGTTATTGACGGTCACAAAAGCAACTTTATTATTTTCAAAGAAGTATTGTCCGATGATGTCCCATATGGCACATCAAACTGTCACTTTATGAGGATTCACTGGAAGTTCTTGCAAAGCATGTGAATTTTCTCCTCCTCAGATCCCAGAATCCGCTTGTTGTAAAGCTATTGAGGTGCAAGTCACCCAGGAAATGCATTGAAAATTTACAATTTTGCAAAGATCCAGCTACATGCTAAAATGATTACACAACTGGCAAGTCGTCACTATAAAATTTTTCCACTTTTGTAATGGATTTTCATTAGTTCTCTCAAACTATAAAATAACATTTTCGTAAATGTCTGTCTTTCAGTTAGAAAATTATTAAATATGGCTGACTGAACAGCTGACAAATGGAAATACTGCGCAATTTAAAAATCAAGTTCTTGTTGAGACATTTTTCAAATAACTTGTTCACTTATTGCAGTTCTAACATTTATACCTGTTATTTTTAAAGGTTTTGTCGCACAGGGAGCATGAATAAGGTCGATCTTCTGAATGGGTGGATACGTGGGTCTGCAAACTGACCTTTGAAGAGTAGGCTTTAGGACATAACGTGCACTTATATCTTTTCTCATTGGTATGGGTTACCGAGTGAAGTTGCAGATTATATCTAAAACCAGAAAAGGAGAAAATATGTGATAATATTAGTCACCTTAAAAACATATTTTTATAATTTTGGAGAGATTAGTTACTTTTATTTAAAAAAAAAGACGCCCTATCCTTATGGGAAATGGCTCCGAGTCCAATTTACTAAAACTCAACATACCACTATTTTTTCTCTTTAGAGTGACATGTTCTTTTTTCCAATAACTGTCAAAACAAATAGACATGTGAAAAATAAAATTAGAATTTTAGGTAAAATGAACTTAGGTGGCACAGTAGAGAAACAAAATGACAGAAGTCATTAAGCGTACTTCGTGTGCTAAATATCAACTAGATAAGTTAAAAACTAATCACAAGATGTTAAATATAAGAAAAAAAAAACACTTAAGTAATAGAAATAACAGTTTCAATAACAAAATAATATTGTACTCTCGGGTCTTGCAGAATCCAATTATTTGTATTGTATTTGAATCTGTTTTAAACTTGATATAAATTCTATTGTTACAATAGATTGCAAATTATTACAAAAATTAAAGTCACAATTTCTTGCTAGATTTGCTTTACCTGGATGAAAACTGCATGTTACAACTGGGACATTTAAAACACTTGTCGTGAGTTTTCACATGATTATTCAACAAAAATCTGTTTATAAAAGTTTTCTCGCAATTTTCGCACTTGTTTTCGAGTCCATCTTCAGTATGTTGCACTCTAATATGCTCTTGAAGATTTTTTGCTTTGTCATAGGCTTTGTTGCAATATTTGCAAATGATAGGTTTCTCTAAAAGAAAATAATATTTATAATACAATATAGGTTTTGCATTACACCCATGCATGTTGTTAATATCAGTTTTTATTAGACTTGAGTAGAAACTAGATGATCCAAAAGAGGCAAAAACGAAAATCATAAATCTGGGCCCACGGTAGTATGTCAAACAAATTCAGTCACTCACTTATCTACCTCATTCTAAAGATTTTAGACCTGTGGTTACAAGTAAATCTAAAAATTACAATTTTCTTGCTCTGCATCAAATTACTACTAGACAAACTTGGTATAAATAAAACACACACACGGGCATCCCGTGTATGTGCCGAGTCCCTCTCAGGACTGTAAGGTAGCTGACGTTTCGGTGAAGTCTCATTCACCTTTCTCAAAGCGCACTGTACGGCGTTTACGAGCGAACTGACGCCCGCGACTCGGGTGCTGTAGGTCGCGTTCGTTTTCCGAATGGTTCTGGCCAATTAGGTTGCGAGACCTGCTGCGCGTCATCCGCCCTGTTGCAGCTGAATTTTATACGGCACAGCTACAACAGATTTTATCCATGAACTGATAATATATTTTTGATAAAGCCCAAAAGAATGGGCGAAACGTTAAAATTTTAGATTGTTTTAAAAATAAAAAACAAAAAACCACATACCCAAGAAAATTCAGAAATATATATATATATATATATATATATATATATATATATATATATATATATATATATATATATATATATGTGCTAGTTCTTAGCACACGAGCTACCTTCTGTCGTATGTTTTCTGCTTCTCCTTCTGACTTCTGGTGTAGCGTGGCTTCGATTGGGGTTACTGCATAGTTGAAGCCTTTGCTTAGAACTTGTTTTGCTTCTACCGAAAGCCGGTAATAAGAGATATTATTATTATTATTAACCAAATCCACGAATCGCCAAGAACTCAACAGTTCTAAAACAAAACAACTACAAAGAACACAATATCAAAAAGGCCATAAAACGGAGCACAGATGCAATAGCAGAGAAAAAAGAACATGACAAATCTAAACCAAAAATCACACTGCCATACATAAAAGGTACAACAGACGTAATTCGAAGAATTCTGAGGAAGCATGACATCTGCATAATTTACAAGCCACAAACAACAATACACAAATTATTGGGCTATCCAAAAGACAAAATACCATTGGAAAACCAGAACAGGGAGTGTAGAGACTGTGAAAAGAAATAAATCGGCCAAACAGAAAAATTTCTACCAGAGTCCAAGAACATAAAAATTGCATAAAGAATAAGCAAACCACATCAGCTTTATTCCAACATCATCAGGAGACGGGACATACTATAATTTTCCAGGAAACCAAACAGATCGGACCCATAAAGCATTATAGAACACGCATAATCAGAGAAGCTCTCGAAATAGAAAATACTAAAAACATTAGCGAGAGATGACGCACAAAACATCCCAAATACATGGAAAACTGTGATTAAAACCCAACCAAAAACAACACATCAAAGAATAGGGCAGCGAGCCGAGAGGAGGCCCAGACCCAGGGAAGCGTAGAAACCAACCAGGCAGAACCTGCGTAAGCGCCAAACTATAAAAAGGCAGACACACGACCAGCACCCTCATTCCAAGAGCAGCCGACGAGGAAGCATCACTTGAAAATGCCAGCTGAGAAGTTGGCGAAACTTCGTGAAGATTTTCCTATTAACGAACGGATTGAAAAAACCGGAAAAACACCAGTGCACATTCCACCATCCGTGAAAATCTACATTACAACATTCAATATAACACTTTAACAGATATACTTTTGCATGTCTATTGGGAACAAAGAAGCCATTACTTTTATTATAACAAAGGTGTCCTCTCTTCAGGGTCTAGAGACTTTCTCGTCTTAGATTACCCTGGCTTACTCCTATTATGTTCCATTTCTGTGTTATTTCTGTTTCCATGCTACTAAACAGGTAATACTTCCAAGATACAATGAAGGAAGAGAACTGGTGAATACTGGCAAAGAATAAGACTAACAAATAATAAATATACATCCGTATGTCCATAGCACCACAAGGAAACTGTGTCCAATATCTTTTATAACTGAAAGTTATTGGTCTAAGTCGATAAGACTTAAAATAGTTTAAGAATACAGATATGTAAAATTAAATAATGACAATAACATAGCATAAGGTTCTAAAGTACGATCATACTAAGCACATTTATATGATCACTACGCACAACTACCCAACCTGTTGATATAATTTTTAGTGCCATTAAAACTTACAATTTGGGATGATACTTTATTTATACTTCGTTCCATTTAAACATTTGTATGAAGAAAAGAGCAAAATCAAAGTTGTTTAGTAGTAATTGTATAATTGTAACTTTAAGAATGTTTCATTTACTTGTGGGATAAGGTCTAAATTCGAGCCAAATTTGAATATTCTAGTGAACGGAAAGTACTCAGTAGGTGTTAAATCAAATGTGGCAAGATAGTGTTATATTCGTTATATCATGCAAATGTTAGATATGCAGGTATATTACAATGATTCCTCTACGGCAGGGAAGTTTGACCTAAGACAGACGGTGTGAAAAATAAGCGCGACATTTCAAGTCACTTTGATGGGTGGTTTAGAATTTTTCTTTTATATTCAACTTGAACTGGACATTTTTTCTTTTTGTGTTACAAAAGGTTTGATACAAATATTCAGCAGTCATAATTAGGTCAGGTTAGTAAGCTTTTATCCTTAAAAGTCTATGTTAAATATTATCAACCACCACCAAAATATGAAACCACTATACCTTATTGGAATGTATACTGGAAAAGCCTTGGATCCTAATTTACGATAAAATACCTGAAAATCTACAAATAAAAATAAAATAAACAAAAAAAAAAAAAACGAAATAAGTAGTGATGAATAAGTAACGCCATAAGTGTTTATTTAGTTCTGTTTATTTCTGAACACAAAATATTATGAGCACTCTTCACACAAGATCTTCTTTTTAATATTAATCAATTATACACAAAACAAATAATAAACAATTATTAATAATTAATTAATCAAAAATAAGTATAAAATGTAAATTTAGAGATTATAAAATCTACTAATAAATGCATAAATATGAAAATTTTTATCACCATATTTAAAAAAAATTAAGTAATGATTTAAATTTGAACTTACTAACATCTACAAGGTTTTAAAATATTGTTTGCAATTTGCATATTAAAAATAATGGACTTCAATGGTCGAGTAAATTAAAAGAAAATGTAATAAGTGTGACTTACCTTCTACGTGTTCCGTTTTCTTATGCCTCGCAAACTCCCCCTTATCATAAAACACTTTTTTACAAAACTCACACTCGTTGATCACGTGAGTCCTCTTTACATGCTTCCTAATTTTTGACATGGTTGAGAAAATTTTATTACAGTATTCGCATGGAAATTTCAATTCTTTGTGAGAGCTGAGGTGAGTTTTGAGTTGAGATTCGTACTTAAAAATTTTCTGGCATATGGTGCATTTAGGTTGAGGCGGTTCGGCGCCGTGTTTAATAAGATGGCGACGATATTCTGTAGGGAAATCGAATTCTTCTTTGCAAATCTGGATTTTAAAAAATAAGTTATTATAAGTGTTTATATTAAAAAAGGTAGAATAAATTCAAAAACAAAAAGGCAAACACGTCAGTTTACATCCTTACTTGAGCACATTTCTAATGTGTTTTTATGAATATCACAGTTCTGTAAGAGGTAAAAACAAAGTATTTTACTTGTTAAAACTACTCCGGAAGATCAGTGGGTTTTTGTTACTGACTAATTACCTAAACTACAAACTGAGATTAATCACAATGCAGAAATGTAATGTTTTTATCACTTTTTTAACAAATTACCTGACCATTTTTCAGGAATCCACTCTCGATATTCATTATACGGAGTCAAAATATATATAAAAAACTTAGGTGGAGACATATATCTTCATCGGCTAGAAAAACCCACTGGACTTCCAAACTAAACAGAATATCTTGTCTTATGACACCTCATTTGAAAGACCATTAAAAAAGAAACACAATATGCTTATAACGGCATCAAAATATCTACTAATACTAAAAGTTATACTTGAAAAATTTAGCTTATCAACAATTTCTCCAGTTTTAACCTACTTGCTGGAACCTGGGAAATATTTTGACAGTCCCATCCTTAGAAAACCCAGTTGATGCAAAAAACCACATGAAAATATGTCACTTGTTCTTCTGTTAAATAAATCCCCAAATGCAAAAGTTTGCCTAACAAAATACCAAAGAGATGTCTCTTCCTTGGTATTGGAACCATAAAACAGATAAAATTCTTTTTATGGCTAAACAAAAAACAACTCTATTCATTTTTTCTCATTAATATTTACCTTACAAACATACTCCTTAATTTTCTTAGCATGTGTATCCATGTGACCTCTCAAAGACCTCTTAGTCTTAAAGCCTTTTCCACACTTTTCACATTTAAAACTGTTTACTGTGCTGTGACATTCCATGTGACATTTCAAAGTATGTGCAGATATGAAACTTTTCTTGCATTTGGAACATTTAAATGGTTTGATGCCTTTGTGAACATTCATATGTTCATTTAGCTTGAAAAATATTTTTTCATTACCATATATCTTGCTTAAAAAACATGAAGCAACAACAAAATTCATTGAAATTAAAACCTAAGTCCTCCAATTCACCAACTTGGCATGAATTTAAAATTGGCCTTGTTATTGACAATAAAGAGTGTAAAAAAACAAATGTTAGTTATTTTCTATTGATTAACTAAAATATATATCACCAAATGATGGAATCCTTTTGGTCCTCTCTGTATATAGATATGGACCATTGCAAGGTATACCTTATGTCTCTATCCAAAAATCATTATAAATAAAGAAAAATAGTTCAGCTATCAAACTTAAGGACAGACCCCATTTTATTATTTTTGAGATTGTTTATCTGTTTCTCAAAAAATATATAAACCTGAACAATTTGGAGAGACATATGGACAAATCCCTGATAGTTTTGTAAAATAAAATTTTAATGAAAAAATTGAACTGACTTCTGAATGAGCTCTAAAAACAAAAATTAACAATATACATTTTTTGAAGTCAATGCCAAATTATTACTAAATGAAACAAATAACTATTAACGAGAGATACATATAAGCTACAGTAAGAAAGCAATTATAAACAACGTATTTCTCAATCTTTTTGTGTGAATTGGATTTTGTAAGGTATTATTTGACTTCTTGACTACAAAAATTTCAATTTCATATAAAAATTTATATTATTTTTCACTTTTTAGGGCTTTTTAAATAGTGCAATTTTTTTATAAAAATGTTATTTTTTTTTTAATATTCATTCAAAATAAGACCTTTTAAAAAAAATCTTTCATAAATCCAACTTTCTACTGGGTGATTTAAACAATTTTTGAATTTTAACGTAGAAAACAGAAAAAAAAAGAATCATAATACCTTTGTAATTCCTTGAAACAATATATGGCAAATTTTACATGTCCTCTTTTCAACGGAATGTTCTGTCCGGTGCATCCTATATTCAGCATATTTCTGAAAAACTTTGTCACATTCCTGACAACGATACACTGTTGTCTCATTCTCTATTATTTGTCTCTTCTTTGCTTCAATATCATCTTCTTCATTGTAATTTTCAGTATTATAATTGTAATCTTCATTATATTCCTGATGTGGAATCTGATCAACATTTTGGTCAGCCAATCTACTACAATCTGTCTCAATAATATCAAAATTGTCTGTTTCATCAACTAGATCTAATGGTTCTGTTTTTATACTTATTTCATTAAAATTATCTTTATTCTGAATGACTAGAAAGAAAATATTTATTTTATGGCTGGGTAATTGTTTACAAAAATGAAAACTTTATAGGGCCAGTCAAATTTTGAAAAACAATTAGGTCACAGCAAACTGTTTTAGGACAGTCTGATTGGCCTATCTTCTGATAATTCTGCAAACAGAGCTATTGTACCCATATATATAAATTAATGACCGATTACTATGACTATATCATTAAACATTTGAAAAAAAAAAAATAACAGCCATTAAAAAGTTACAAATAACCCTGGGATTCATTAGTAAACAAAGTATATATCTAAGCATGACCAAAATTAAAACTAGATCTTTTTGTGGTAGTGGAATGCCGCTACCCTGCTTTAGGAACACTCTTACCATTATCAAGATCTTTCTGAATATTTCTTTCAAGTACTTTTCCGATTATGAACTGTTTTGGTGAGTTTTTTTGTAAAATGGGACTTTCAACGGACAGTAAAGAACTAGCTGAACCTGATTCGCTTTTTATGAAAACCTGAGAAAATTTTGGGTACATTATTTTGTTTTCGGCTTGTTTTTGTTCCATCATATCTAAAAAAATATATATCTACTTGGTAATTTGCTGTATAAGAAATACTAATAACAAACAAATAACTGAGTATGATAATAATATACTTTCGTTATTTACCTGAATTAGGATAAAATAATGTATTATTAAAGTAGATAGCTGAAGTAAATGCAGATTTTACATAGAAAACCAAAGTTCCCAGACATTCTTGGAAAATTTTAAAAAATCAATATTCAAAAAATAAACAAGCCCGTCAGGATCGCCAACATTAAAACTGACAGATGACTTTGTAACAAGGTGCCTTTATCGATAATTAAAAGTATCGATAATAAAATATTGTAAGTCTATCTGAAAATACTGAAACACTATTTCAGCAAAAATAGATAAATTTGAAATGAGTAATTTTTTCTGTTTTATGATGGCATTGGGTTAAACTGGTCCGAGTATAAACAGAATAATAAATAAGTCATACAGTCGTTAGAATTTAATTAATTAATAGTGAATTTAAACGAGATATATTGTTTCATCATAGATGTTTAGGCTGTGTTAGACAATGTTAACATTAAATTCGAGTATTTTTATTTATTTTTAAAACCGCTGATTATTATTCACTAATATTACACTAAAGCGAAATTAATCATTCTTTAGAAAAGACCTATTTTGGAGCGTAAATGAAAGTGAAATTTCCAAGGAATATTTTTTTGCTTTTGGGCTATTGTTTGGGATGTTTGAAAATATTGATGATGATTATTTTATATAATTAAAATTTGAAAAATATTTGATACTTCGAAAACACAATTCTGTTCTTGGGTCTCCACTATTTTTCTTCACTTTTCGCTTTAGGTTCAATTTTTGTACTAAATCGTTAAAATTTTATTACAACCACAAATTTCGCACTAACAGAAGTATTATATATAATTTCTTATATTTCCACTTTTTTTCGAAAAAAATCAAGAAAAACGACAAAACAAAATGGTATGTTATATCTAATAGTGGTTCTACATGTTTGAAAAGGGCGCTGTTGCCAAAATGCAAATACGATTTTCGAACAGGATCAGAAAAATATTTTTCCTTCTTTTTATATAAATGTTAAGTTAAAAAACTGAACTAAATATAAATATAATAATGTTTTGAATAAAAAATTTTTGTATTTGTGTCCGAGGGGGCGAAAAAAGCTTATCGTTACTGATTTCTGTGTACTTCACACACGAACTTGAGATATAAAACTGGACTGCTCATGAAAATAATTTTTGACCCCCCCCCCCTTATTGGTCGCCATTTGGTGCAATGATTTGTATGACAACATTGAACTCCCTGCTAGTTTCTTACATTGGCGTGAATGTGTTGTGTATGAATGTCAATTCTATTATTCTAACAGGTTTAGACAATAACTATCTCTTTCTATACTATAACTTAAACAATAAATCGCTCTTCCTTGTTTTACTTGACAGGTTAATCGAGTAGATTCAATAAAAATGACCAGAGCTTCGATTCTGTAAGCATATTTTTTGACATTCTCTTTCCTTATCTCTTTTAGGACAGTGATATACTTATGTGTTAATACAGACTGAACAAAGATAGAAGATCCTTATTATGACATTCTCTTTCCCTTTACTCTTATAGAAACGCAGCCCAGAATAATTGTTTCTGTAAAACAATATTTAACTTGAATTTCTACTTTTAGTTTCCTCAGAATTATAATTTTTCTGTTTAAAGCAACTCCAATAAAGCAAATTTTTTTAACTTCTTTGGAACAGAGTAAATATGTAACAATTTTATTACTTTTAGATAACAAGCATGAAATGTCAGTTCTTATAAATAAATGAAAATGCTTTTTCCATGACTGTTTACATATTTTATTTTTTACAATAAAACTGTTATTTAGCAAAATAATTTTTTTTTTTTTGAAATATCTGTTTTAGAAACATCCTTATTCGGACGTAGAGTATAAGAAGTTAACGAAAAAAAAAGTATTAAGGCATTTATTTTTAAAAGTTTTATATCATGAATTAATACAGTATATTGCAGCAACTATTTGCACCTAATGGCACGGAGCACGGTGGGGTCATTTTTTTTTATAAGGGAGATATGGAACACGAGCAGTCCAGTTTTATATCTCAAGTTCGTGGTTGATACTCAGATTTTGATATAAATTATAGTTATATCGAATCTTCCAGCATATACTGCTAAACAGTGCTAAAGGCAGCATGGAATTATCTGCGCGCGTCGGCGAATACGGGGTCATTCTATCTCTCTCGCTCCGAAGGTTTAGATCTATTCTTCATTGAAGTGCGCGCTGACCAATAACAAGAGAGACATAACCCTATATTTGCTCTCTCTCCTTATCGTGTAACACGTGCGGCGCATTGCATGCAGCCACCTGCCCGAAGTATTGGATTGAAAAATATCGCCCCAAGATATCGATAATATCAAGAACAAATATCGAGTTTTTTGTATATCGATATTGTATTAACAGCCCTAAAATACGTTATGATACAATTTTTCTCAACCTTTTTTTGTTCTGTAATTCATTCTTGTTCGAATCTGGTGCTAAAATAAGTTTTAGTGTATTGTGATTTCAATCTAATTTATTTCAAGAGTTTTATTTTATCCCTTCTTTTCCTTTTATTGTTTTAATTTTTGTTTTACTGAGAACTTATAAAGTTCTAAAATAGACAGTTACAGGAAAAAACTAGTTGGTTCCTGTCTTCACTCAAAAATAATTTTGGACGAGAAGTAAGTAATTATTTATTATGTGAATTTGTTTATAGACATCATAAATTAGTCGTTATTTAATTTTAATTGTTTTGGGCATTACATTGTTTTAATTTTTTTTTCATAATGAATGTGTAAATTTAGAGGTTAAAAACTTCGCGCCAAAATTTATTATGGAGTGTCTACTGCTCCGGCTGATAAAATATTAATGCAATATTATAAGACCACTACAATAATAATTGTTGCAAGAGCTGAGAGAAAATAAACATTTACACTTGTTTTTGGGCATTGTTAACAATTCCTCTAAATTCACTAAAGGTCGCTTGGCATTGGGAACCTTGTAATTTAGAACCTTCGAGCAGAAAAACGAAATTAGGAATAAAAATATGACAATGCAATTATTGTTTAAGTAAAATTTTAACAAAACGTTTCTTACAATAGTATATTTAAATGATTATTTCATAAGTTTTAAGTGCCTGCTCATAGTTGCTAAAATTTAATTTTGAACTCTTACATTTACGAAAATCAATTATATTTTGCACATGCACTCTCATGGTTGTTAATCCAGGTAATAATTTATATACTTTGGATTTTAATTGAAAGATTAAAGCCCTGATTAACATATTTCCTAAAAATTTTAAAATGTGAGGCAAAAGATTTATCGAGTTACAAGGAGGAACCAAAAATAATTTTATTTTAATTAAAGTACTTTCTTGTTTTAAAAATGGCTAGTTTTCTAAAATTAATAAATTAAATATAATTTTAAATCACCTAACTCTTCTAATTGGCCAGCTGGGTTTTGGTTATCACATTGTTATAATTTGGATTACATATGTTATAATTGGTGGGAGGAATAACTGATTCCAGAAAATAAATAGAATATTCTATTTTTGACGGTTCAGTAATAAATACAAGCAACTTTTTATTATTTTTTTAAAGTTTAAAACTTAAGTGACTTATTGCACTTGCCAACTTAGACTGGTTTTAAAGTTAGACCATGTTGGTGAATTAGGAGGGAATTTTCTTTTATGCATATGTCATTGAAAGTTTTGTAAAACAATGTATTTTCAAAAATTTTTTAAATCTGAAAAATCCATTAAATTCCAAATTTGTCATGGAATTAAATTTGTTTTTTTTTATTTCCAACAGTAACAACTAATTGTTTTAGTAGATTATATTTACAAGTTTTGTGTTATCTCAGAATATGCACTGTGTCCATGGATGGGATACTGCACTCTAATAAACATCATTATTTTTGATTTTTTGAGGAAAAGTTATTCTTGATAAGAAGTTTAGCTTGCCTTTGAATTTCATAAACAATGATCAAAGTCCTTAATCCAGGGTGTTCGAAAATATAGAATTAATCTAAATACTTATTTGTAATTTTTTATAAATTTTATTTAACCAAGTTGTTCCGAAACAGAAACTTAATTTAATAAAAGCAAATACGGAAATTAATTTTACTTCTATTTTTTTAAGCAATGTTGTGAAAGAAAAAGTTTAAAACAAAAAGATAATTATTCCACATGTTCATCTCCTATTAGTACACATTTTTTTCAATATTTTTCTAAATTCTTTATACACAGAATGCAACAGAAGGGCATTTACAATTGTAATAGCTTCCACATTTTTTTCCTTTGGTAGGTCAATGTAGTCATTAAAATCACTGAAATAATCTAATGGGGTTAGATCAGGGGATAGAGCAGACCAGGCTATTAGTCCAAAATGGCCAATTCACTTATCCTAGAAATGAATATTTAACCAGTTTGTCACTCATGATATAGAGTGGGCAAGATCTCAGTTTTATTGACAAATAAGATTTTCTCTAGAATTTAACCCCCTGAATCACTAATATGGTCTAACTTTAGAACCAGCCCAAACTGACAGTAATGGGTTTAAATTGACAAGTGCAACAATAAGTTAAGTAAGTTTTGAAACCTGAAAATATAATAATAAAAAATCATTTCTTTATTGCTGAATAGCCGAAAATGCAAAATTTTGTTTATTTTTGGGAGTAAACAATTCCTATTACCGAATCCAAGGCTTTAAATCTAGGGCTTAAAGATTTATTTGTTGACATATATAATATTATAACAGTGTCATAAGCAAAACAAAACTGACCAACGAAAAGATTTAAGTTCCATGGTAATTACATTGGGTCTGTCTTGAAGCTTCTTACAAGGGAACCACCCTAATCTGACCTCACCGATTTTGATCATTTTTGGATATGTTGTACTTGAAAAAATAATAGATAAGTATTTTTTTTATCAGCTGACATCCACTTTTAAGTGGTGATTTTTTTTTTTTTAATTATAGTACCAAAAGGATGGAAAAAGTCGCCCAAAATAAATATCTAATACATCACGAGTTCAAATTAAAATTCTTTAATAAAAAAAAAATAAGTCCTTTATAACTGAAAAAATAAACATTTCTTTAAGGCGTGATCAGCCAAAGTGATTTCTTTGCTACATTTCGGCTGTTTGCTGGCTAGTATTTACCATAAAAACTTCTAGAATATTCTTGAAAACTCGCTTCTAAACTTCTTTTTTGATACAAAATTCGATTGTGAACTCCGTTTTTCACTATCTCTTCGAGTTTCTAAATAGAGTGTTCTAGAACTGTATCTAAAATTTGGTTCTGGGCTTGTTTCTTAATGACATCTGAAGTCCGTTTTTCGCTACCTCTTTTAGTTTTCATATAGAATTTTCTAGAACCCAGTGATAATCCTCACTTTAGACAAAAATTGTTACGGTTTTCTCTGTTTAAAATCGTTAACTGAGTCCACAGAATAAAACGCAACACTTTTCACTAACTTATCACAATTAAACTCTTAATTACTATATATACATATATATATATATATATATATATATATATATATATATATATATATATATATATATATATATGTATATACGGCTTTCACGGATTCCTCCGTGTGAGATGCATTAGCAGTGGTTATATCCACATTATGCTGTTGCACAGCCAGGTGCATGTCGGTACCCTGATGAGTCTAGTGAGAGACGAAACATGTACCTCTGCCGTATCACTGTGGCGGGGAGGGTAAGCTTTGACTTTCTTCTCGATATGGTGGTACAGGTAGGCCACCATCTCGATGGTGGTGGAATAGGATGAATTGTGTTTTATTACAATTTATTCTAACTGTGCAACTTCTAACACAGAAAGGATATGATGGAGAGAAGTTTGCATTTACTGTTTCGCATTTTACTTTATATATATATATATATATTTATTTATTTTTTTTTATTTATTTATTTATTTATTTATTTATTTATCAATTTGTTTACATAACCATTAAAATTATTACATCCACACAGTAATCCTACAATATCACAATAAACAATATTGCACCTAGATGCTGCAGCACCTGTATGTGCAAAAAAAAACAAAACAAATCATATCTTAAAATTACAGTGAAAGTTAAACATGGAAACACTTAATCAAGTAAAAAAAGTAAACAAAAAAATCAACATGAGTACAGTAAATAGTAAATAGATCCACACCAATACACAATTTAATTCTGACGTATCACTTTTTCAAATAAACTACTATTATTTAAAATAAATTCTTTACTTATTTTATTAAAGGTTTTTAGTTTGTCTATTTGACGGATTCCGGCTGGGAGAATATTGTAACATTTAGGAGCCAAATAATCAATAAATCTAAGATTCATCGTTTTTTTGTTCTCTGGCAATATTAAAAGTTTGTTCATATTTGCTCGAGTCGAGTAGCAATGATTTGTAAAATTCTTAAAATGCTTTGATTTGTGACAGTATGAACATATTAACTGTATGTACAAACACTTTATACTACATATATCCTGACTATACAACAGACATGATGGATAGGTCTTGTTTCGCCTATATATAATTTTAATAATATATTTTTGTATAATATTTAATGGTCCCATATTACACTCATAAGCACCACCCCATACGATCAGACCATATCTTAAAAGCGATTCAACCAACGATTTATAAATTATTTCAAGTAGTTTGGTACTTAAGAATTCTCTCATTATGTAAAACTTACTAATTAATTTACGGATTTTATTTGCTAGATAACTAATGTGTTCATTCCATTTTAAGAACTGATCAATGATAATACCTAAATATTTGGTCTTAGTGACAGGAAGTATTTCTAACTTTGGATTGTCATTTATTATTAAGCTCTGAAAATCTGGCCTACCAGCTCGTGTCAAAGAGAATGCCATATAATTAGTTTTCCCTATATTGAGGGACAACTTTAGGGAGTCCAAGCAGTTTTTTACAATTTTAAAATCATTAATGGCAGTTGATCTTACCTCCTCCCAAGTATTTCCCGAAAATAAGATGGCCGTGTCATCGGCATAAGACAGTATTCTACCCCCAATATTAAGACTAAGTAATGAATTCATATAAGAAATAAATAGGACTGGACCCAAAATTGTCCCCTGTGGCACACCCATCAATATTTTTCGTGGTAAACTAATACTCCCATTGACCCTCACAAACTGATCCCTATTTGATAGGTAATTATTAAAAAGTTCCAGCCCTACACCCCGGACTCCATGGCATTCTAAAACGTTAAGGAGATTATAATGAGGAACAGTGTCAAAAGCCTTTGCTAAGTCAATAAATATAGCCATAACCTTCCTACCATTATTAAGGTTATCCGTGATATGCGAAGTAAGAGAGTACATTGCATCGGTAGTACTCAATCCCTCTAGAAACCCATACTGATTTTCAGAAATAATTTTATTTTCTTTCAAAAAACTGACAAGTCTCTTCTTCAGACACTTTTCAAATATCTTTGCAAAGTTATTAATTAAACTAATTGGACGGTAATTTTCTATTTTGTTCTTTGGACCGGATTTATGTATTGGGCATATTATTGTTTGTTTAAAGTGTGAAGGTGTTTGGCCCGTTTCAAATATAAGATTGATGATATGAGTCAAAGGTTTAACTATCTCCAAGTGTACAAATTTTATTAAACTCGCTCGAATCCCATCTTTACCCGGAGCTCCATTATTTTTGAGAGAATTTATTTGGACTATAATCTCATTCTCGGTCACAGGTTGTAAGTACATAGAATTTTTATTCGCTGTAGGAAGTGCAAAAGCAGTTACTGGATTATTAATTTTTTTTTCCATTTCAGAACCAACATTGATAAAATAATTATTGCAGAAATTAGCCATTGAAGTGTCATTATCAAAATTTTGGTTTTTACTGTCTACTATTGCTAATTTAGAATTTACTCTTTCTTTAGCAGCGTTTGAGGCACGTTCTATAATTTTATAAATTTCTTTGATATTACGATTATTATTTTGAATTTGTTTTTTGTAGTAATCAAATTTTTGTTTTTTAATAAGTTTATTTAAATTATTTCTATAATTTTTGTATTCGTTTTCTAACTCAATATTGTGATTTCTTAATAGTTGTTTTTTTAATTTGTCCCTATGTTTAATTGAAATAATCAGACCAGTTGTGATCCATTCTTTTATTTTTTTGTGTCTCGGTTTAGTTACGTATTTTGTGGTGCAATCTTGTATAATTTCTGTAAAAGTGTTCATAAAGATGTTAGTTGCAACTTCAGTATCGTGCGAGTCGAACACTTTTCGCCAATCTTCGCCCGTCAGTCTGTCCTTTAGCTTTTTATAATTTAAAAATTCACAAGATTTTTCTGTATCCCTTACCGATATGAGTGTTTTATTACTTATATTTAACATAACTGGAAGGTGATCCGTTATATCAGTATCCAATCGGAAAGAATCTAAGTTGAAATTGTTTAGTTTCAATTTCTTTCTTACAAAAATATGATCAAGACATGATATATTTCGCGTAGGTGAGGTAATATAAGCTACAAAACCATATCTCCCCATTAATGAGAGGTATTCATTAACAAAATTCGAGCGATTATCTCTAATATTAATATTTACATCCCCTGTAAAAACCTCGATATCATCTAACAGGCTATTTTCAAAATATTCTTTAAGATCATCATTAAACACATTTTCACCGATTGTGGGTGACTTATACACTGCCGAAATGCCAATATCTATATCCTTAATTTTAAGCTTGATTCTACTTATTTTTACTTCAGTGCTTTTTAATTTGATGTGAGTAACTTGTGCATTTAGATCTGTTTTAATGAATAATATAACTCCATCATTTCTGTTAACAATTCCGTCATTATAGTAAGTCGTGTAACCTGGGATGTTATATGTATCTATAGAAGTCATTTTAAAAGATTCACTCAATACAAAAATGTCACAATAAAATAAATTAAACTGCTCTATAAACAACAAAAGATTGTCAAAATTTCTATTTATGCTTCTTATATTTAAATGAACTAAATTAAATGTCTTATCCCTTACTACAATATTCTCCCTTAATATATTTTCGTCTACCAGCATATCGTCGATATCTCCATCCAGCGACTGTAGTTGTTCAAGTATTAACTCCTCCGGGGGTTGGAATCTAAATGTGATATATTAATGTGTGTATAATTTGTTAAATCAAAGACTCGACACGCTGATAGACTTTTCCCCATTAACTCCTTATAAGCCAGTCTCTTACAATCTACTTTCAGTTCCCCACTATACGATGCAATTTTGAATATAAAGTTTGGGAGCATAATTGATTGGTAAAACCTATACTGGAATCCCATTACCTGATAGCATCTGTGGATCCTAATTACCATAATCTATTTTACTTTTTAAAATTCCCAACAAATATTGATACGATGGGCACTCTGCATTGTTGGCTTCGTGGTCTATATTATGTTGGAGGTTATATTTTTTATTGGCCTTAATGCAATTGCTGCATCTTTTCTGCACTTTTAAACACTGTTGAATGTTATGATTTTCACTACAATATTCACAAACGGTTTCCTTTGTGCAATTACTATTTTTATGATAATGTTCCTGACACTTGAAACAGCGTTGTATATTCAAGTCCTCATACACAGGATATCGTTCCCATTGCATGTATATTTTTTTCCTGTCCATCAACTGATGAAACATTCTAGGAGAACATTCACCAAAAATTGTTTTTAAACCATTTTTATTGTTTTCTTTTATGTAAGTTATTTTCAGCTCTTCCTTTTCAAATAGGAAGTTATTCTGTTCCCGCAAACAAAGTTCAATCTGCTCTATCGTTAGTTCCCCCTTGTATCCTACGATTTTAAACCTCGGCAGCCTCATTTTAGTGATTTGTATATCGTATCCCTCAAGTTTATCCATTGCATCCATCTTCAATTTTTCAACATCACTCTTACTGAGACATTTCACGATAAGACCACCGTCTTTCATTCCACGTGTGTTTTTAATACCTATTTTTAGCTCTGTAGGTCTGATGTTATTTTGAAGATGTTTTTTAGTTAGTTCAACATTCTGGGGCCTTTTGGGTTTTATTATCAAACTTGGAATGTTTTCTCTGTTTCTTGGTTCATTTTGCAGTACTTGTGCAAAAGTTAATACGTTTTCTTGTGCTTTCTTTCTTTTATTCTCTTCTACATCTGTCTCAAGTTCTTCTATTTTCTGTCTTAATAAGTTAATAATTTCCTCCTTGCTGTTGATAATGGCCTTTTTATCATCAATAGTCTGCTGAAGCATCGAGAAAGTACTGAACTGTAAACATTTTTGACAGTAAAATTTTAATGTTCTTCCTCCCTTAAGTTCCAGAACCTTAATTTCTGATGGGGATATTTTACCACATTTTACGCAATTAGACTTACTGCATCCATCGCAGGCAAACAATTTTAAATTTATAGTCTCTTTTTTGCTACATACATCACATTCCATTTTTCATCACAAGCAGGGAAATCGGGCAGCTCGACTTGGCAGCGTCGCTGCAATTTGACCTCGATTGTTGCTATTCAAATATCAATGTAACGAATAAATCGTTGTAATTTGATAATTATTTATCCTTTAAAACTACAGTAAAGCAGTCACCTTTATTTGTAGCTCTTCCCTAGATGTTACTTAGCATCACTCAACGATTTTTCACTTTTAAAACACCAAAAATTTTCACTATTTGGTACGTTTCCACGAAAAAACAAAACACACAATCTCACAGTGTTGCCACTGTATAATAATAATATATATATATATATATATATATATATATATATATATATAAAATATTCCCAGTTTTATGGTTAAGTCCCCTTTCTTAATCAATCTTTGTTGACTCTCATTTTATTTGTAATATCCTGAATGTTAGGAATCGAAAGAAACTCTTAAAAATTTAATATAATTTAAAAAAAAATAGAGAAATCTAAAATATTAGATCAAAAAGTAAAAGAAGGGTTTTAAAATTTTTGGTCACTGTAACGCTCATTTTCACTATAACACTCTAAGAATTAACTAATGTCAGTCTAAATTAGACTTATCTAACTGTCAGGTTTGATTTCCTGTGACGTCAATAAGGATAAGAACATTTTAATCCTTGTGTAATATATAATTTTTTTTGTGGGCAGGTCAATAAACTAAAATGAATGAATCGCTCCCTTACGAAAGTGGTAATACTACTGAAAATGTGTCTCTCACTTCATCACAAAATTTGTCTGAATTTCCTGAACCACCACGAAAATATGCCTTTGGAAGACCAGTGTTAACCGAAGAGGAAAGGTTAGAAAAAAAACGGAAAAAAGAGGCTACAGAAAGTAGGGAACAGGCTGAAAGAAAAGAAACTGCTTTAAATCAAATGAGGTATTTAAATAGTATAGTATTTTACAAAAAAAAAATCATATATGAGTTTTAAAAACGAAAATCAGACTATGGTCCAAAAGATCATTGCACATGATTATGAAAAATTATTCATAGTGATTTTTTATCGCTTTTTAACATGTCTCATCAAGAACTTGAATTTTAAATATTATAGAAACATTTTATTTGATTGAAATTTTTCTTGATTTATATGGAGTGATTATATTAAAAGTAAAATAAATGTCACTTAAATGGTCACAGTGGCTGCATTGGCAGGTATGTATTCATTCGATCAAATTTGAAATTACGTTTTGGAGTAAGGGTCGTTGGATTTCATGAACCGGGTGTTCAATTTTTTCTTTGAGTTTTAGCAGGATGGTTCACATAGTTCCCAAACAGCACAAATACGTCTTAGAGACGTCCATAAAACGTTTGATCTCAACATTCAGGACGTCCTATGTATGTCCATAAAAGACGAATGACGTCCATAAGACGTTGTATAGACGTCTTATGTTACAAAAGGTAACGTCTTTAAGACATTTGTTTACAACGTCTTATGGACGTCCCTTCCCAACATTAAAACAACATATTCCACCAATAAAATTATGTATATTAAAAAGGGTCCCTTTAATTTTTTTGTTTGTTTTGTTTACAAAGTCAAACCTTAATTATTCAAAAGCCCAAGAAATAACTTTAATTAAGAAAAAGTCAAGAGCAAAATATACACTACCATTTTAAATAACTACATTCCGCATGAATAATTTGCTTTAAAAAATATCTTCAACATAATCTCTTTATACAAAAAAATACATAACTTAAGCATAATGTAAACTTTTTCTAATTTCAAATTTAAGAAGTGAGGTAGAAGAGCAAATATTTTCAGAACTACTACTGTTCGAAGTGAACCTATCAAATTTAAGCCTTAGTTTATCCCTTCGATATAATAACTCTAAAAGGTAGACTATCAACAAAATAAAAGTTTATTGAAATAAAAAGTACACAAATCTTTAAATAGTTTTAAAAACAAGAATTTTTATTTAGTCGAATAACAAATGTGGTCTGATGCCCTTCTTCAGCCATGTTTGGATTGAAATTTCCTCATTCTTCTGACTTTTTGCCAATCCTGTTGTCTCTGTAGATCCTAATTACAAACTGACTTTAATTTTATAGCATAAAGTTTATCATTTGTGGGAGTAAATTTTGTGATATTTTTGCGTATTTTTATAATTGTCCTCTACTATAGAATCGTGACTTATGCTATTTCAAGGTTAATATGCATAATGAAAGACAGAACTTACTCATAATAAGTCTCGCCAAGTTGCAATCGTAGAACTTTCCTTTTCGTACTAATCAATTGTACATGGTAATTTTACAAGCTCGCTTTACAAAGTCATAAATGCTCCCTACTCCCAGTTTTGAAATTTCTAAAACCTTAAACAAAATTACTTCTTGTAATTAACAAAACTCTATTTTCTATTATCTTTAAATATAACCAATCATCAGGAACAAAATAAATCTTACAGGTTTCATTAGTCGAGCACTCCATAAACAAACATTTCGCCTTCCACTTCATTAGTAATATTTCTTGTAATATTTAGGACCGCGTCTGGATGAGCTGTGCAAGCCTTTTTCGCACAGATAATATTTTTGAAGATTTCATTTCATACTTCTAATAACATAGAGTTACTACAAAAATATAAGCATTCGGGAATTTCCTGTAACACAACCTATAAATAACGTTACTGTTTTTCCTAAGTATACATATGATTCTCGATCTTACCTTAAGTATTACATAAACATGAATAAAAAAGATTTTCAGAGGCACATGGATAAATCAACTATTTTAATAAAATTCTTTCAAAAGCTAAATTTTCACAGTCAGCACCCCAACAACAAACAAAAATGACAGAGTTGACAAAAACAAAAGGCGCGTTTTTTAAAGTTAGGTGGCATCATATTGTTATTGTTATCGGTACATCAGACAGTCTGTAACAAAAAGCACCAAAGTATTGATAAAAAAGATCACGCAAGAGTTCCATTAACCAAGATCGTAGTGAGGCTATTAAAAATTTATCGTTCAAACATATATTGTAACCTCAACTTGTATTCGGCTGAGCTCTGTGCGGCGTTGCAAACTTATTACCCAACTGCGACAAAATCCATAGGGAAGGAAATGCTTTTTAGTTTTTATCAACTAAATTATACACAACTGTATTTATTTTCATATAAAATGTAGTATGTAGACTTTTAAAAGATATCTTAAAGACGTTGTATATAGACGTCTAATGGACGTCTTTAAAACAACGTCTATAAGACGTCTTATTTATGTCTTAAGACGTTCAGACATAATCTGGATATAAAAATGACGTCTATAAGACGTCTAGTGCTGTGTGGGTTATTACTTTTTAAAAAATTACAACTTCTTGGCGACCAGTTTTGGTCTCTAAAACGAGAGGTGACATGACCTGATTACTTCGTTTCCATGCGAGTTTCGTGTGCGGTGTGCCACGTGGCACTATCTTGTTGAAACCACGTTACATTGTAGCGGAATTTGATCATAGACTACTGCAAACGAATATTTTTGGTAGGTATATGGCCATTTCGCGCAGGATTTATTGCTGTAACATATTATTTAGCAGCTATTCTCTAAACCTATAAATAAAACCAAATGTGATAAAGGCACTCTGGAAGTATGATCGATCTTCTTAGGCTCTTGCCGTTTTGCTAAAAAGAAAACAGTTTAAAAATTCAGGAAAAGCTGCGGTCAGGCCTTTTGTTTTTGAGCTATAGCGATTATGTGCCGCGAGAACAATCGCGTGAAAGTTTTTACTAAATTAAAGCAAGTTTCTCAAAATACTTAAATCTATTTAATAAAACAAAAAAAAAAACGAAAGTATGTACAATGAGAAACTTTAATATATTTTCAAAGTAACTAAAATAAATGCTCTTATCGGCAGGTACTTTATTCCCAATTAGTTTAATACCTAATTTAAAATACTTCATTTCAATAGATTTCTAAAACATTCAACAAAAAAATAATAAAATTTTTATAAAAAAATTGAACCGACTTCTAAAATTGCGCTAAAAAGTTAAAAATAACTAGAAATTTTTATATGAAATTGAAATTTTTGAAGTCGGCGCCAAACTAATACCTGACAAAATGTGGTTCGCATTAACAGATTAAAAATACTTTATTTGTTATTGCTTTCTTATTATAATTTGTAAATATTAGTAGTTATTTATTTCATTTACAAATACTTTGGCGCCGACTTCAAAAATTTCAATTTCATATAAAAATTTCTAGTTATTTTTAACTTTTTAGCGTAATTTTAGAAGTCGGTTCAATTTTTTTATAAAAATTTTATTTTTCAATTTTTAGTTTTGAATTTTTTATGATATTCATAAATTATTTGAACTACATGCTAATCGAGATTAATGTACTTTGCAATGACTCCAAGGTGGCAAAAAAGTACCCATTTCATCCAGAATTGTAAGTCACCCTAAAATGAACCACTAAAAATTCTTTGATTCTTAGAGTTCTTCAAATACCAATGAAATTGTGTCAAACAAATATTTAGTCTGTCATAGTAAATCCAATATCTTATAGTTCAAATTACTTTTAGATTGGCAATATAGGCCCCAAAACCTTCCAATATCAATATTTAAAGAATTTGAGACGTAAATTTCTTAGCCCGATATATTTTACTGTATATTGAGTTTGTACACGCCCCAAGAACCCTGCAATATCAATTTAAGATAAAATCGGAAAATGTATAATTTTTAGTCCTTCATATTGGATCTAATCAACCTAATAGTTGTAAAAAATTAACTTCATATTCGTAATACACCACCCCCCGATGCCCTAATACCAAATCTAAAAAAATGTGGATAACGTAAAATTTTCAACCCATCATACTGGATCCGCCATAATGAATTTCAAAAAAACAATTTTAACGTCTTAATCTAATCTAAATCTAATCCCTTCAAAGCCCCGTAGTACCAATTTTAGATGAAATCCAGAAATTTAAAATTTCTAAACCGTCATATTGCATCTGACGTATTAGATTTTCTTAAAATAATTTTATATTCGCTATTTACATCCTCAAAAATGATTCAGTTCCATATTTGAACAAAATCGAAACATGTAAAATTTTTTTGGCAGCTATATTGTTGAGATATGTAAAATTTTTAGAACACCATATTGAATCCGACAGATTGAGTTTTTCAAAAAATATTTTAATTTCGTAATTAACACTAACAAAAATCCCTCCATAGTGACTCCAAACAAATTCCAGAGATGTAGCATCTTTAATCCGCCATATTTAATTTTATTTAAATAATATGCGATTCGTAATGTACTATCCCAAAAACTTCCTCATATCAATTTTGAAAAAAATGGAACACAATTAATTTTTTATCCATCATATTGGATACGCCATATTGAATTTTTTAAAAATAGTTTTAGATTCGTCATGTGCTACCCCGAAAACTCCCTCATACCAATTTTGGTGAAAATCAGACAAAATTGATTTTTTGTCCGCCATATTGGTACGCCATATTGAATTTTTTAAAAATAATTTTAGATTCGTTATGTGAGACGCCGAAAACTCCCCCGTACCAATTTTGGAGAAAATCGGACAAAATCGATTTATTGTCCGCCATATTGGATCCGCCATATTGAATTTTTTAAAAATGTTTTGAATTCGTAATTTGCGACCTCGAAAACTCCCCCATACCAATTTTAGAGAAAATCGGGCAAAATTAAATTTTTTTGTCCGCCATTTTGAATTAAAAATAAATAATTTCATATTCGTTGGGTACAGTCCCGAAAATTCCTCCATACCAATTTTGGAGAAAATCGGACAAAATTAATTTTTTTAGCCGCCATATTGTCAGCGCCATCTTGGATTTTACTTCACCAATTTCGTCCAAAAAAATATGGGACCACCGCAGCAACTTCCTTTACATAACGTAAAAAATTTCATTCAAATCGGTCAAGCCGTTCTGGAATAATCGGTGTACATACATAAAAAAAAATATATATACGCGACGAATTGAGAACCTCCTTCTTTTAGAAGTCGATTAAAAATACAAGCTAAACGTTACAGTTCCCCTATAAAAAATTAAATAGAAAGTCCTCTTGACCCTATCTTGTCCCGAAGATAAAAAAATTTAAAAGAAAAACCTTTATTTTAAAACTTACCGCCTGTAACGAATTTCAGATCGTAACTGCAGAATATGACTTTGTAAAAGCAACACCAGAACTTTCATCCCCCGGACTCCATGCAGCTTCGTGTTAGTAATACCCCGCGTTCCTTCCGCCGTTAGAAATAGTTATTGGTTTGGAGTAAAGGGTGATTTTATTCTCGAAAAGTTCGATATTTTGTTTGCAGAGACCGGTATTAGCCATCCTATGTTTGATATTTAATTCCAGATTTGGCCTGAGCATCTTAAAATTAGTAATTTTTTTATACAAAAGTATTGATAAACCCACGTACTCTTTTAACCATTCAGTAGGTATTTAAATCACTCTTTCTTGTTAAACAGGAAAAACGACCTTTATATGAATTCTTTTTACAAGTAGTCAAATGAATATATTGCATTTTAACGATTTTATTTGATTAGTTTTTTGGTTCCTTACGATGGGAAAATTGTTCAATTTAAAACATCTTCTAGGTGATCTAAGCCAGATGGTTCTGATTCCATCCTCGATTTTAATCTTTAATGCTTTCTATATTTGACAAGGGTACGGTTGGTAAAACTTTTGCTCTGACCCTGCTCAGTAGGCTGCAGTTCTTAAGTCAGATGGATTTTGTAAGCATGAAAGTTCAAGTTCTTTTTGAGACGCCTTTTTTAATATATTTATTTTATTGTTTTCATTAATTTGTAACATACTTGAGTTTTAATTGTTTAAGCTTTCTGTTTATGTTAAAGGTATTTAATGACACTATGTGAAGAATACTCAGAAGTTTATCGAAAAACGATAACCAATCAGCTACATGTTAGCAAAACAGAACAAAAAACATTGAAAGAAAAAAATAAAAATTTTGTTGCGACCACGTTGGGCGACGTGGAAGAAATCAGAAAAGAAATCAAGTTGAATCCTAGGAAAGTTAAAGATTGTGATGTTTCAAAGCATTTGTTATATTTTGAAGGTGGGACTCTTCATCCCTATCAAGTTGAAGGTAATATTTATATATTTAATTTAAAAGTTAAAAGACACAAGTTTTGGAAAATATACTTCAGGTATTTTGATTAAAAGCTTTCGTCATTTTATCCCAATAATTTATTGGATTCTGAATAAAAAAAATATTGTTTTGTGTACCTTAAAATGTATTTTTGGAACTATATATATTATATATATATATATATATATATATATATATATATATATATATATATATTATTTTTTTGTTTTTCTTGGGGTTATGGTCCGTTTAAAAATGGAAATTAAAATGTAATGGTGGTGTTGTATTTTATATTAATTTTTTTTTTAATACATTAACGTTTCGGTAATTTTTTTTTTACCTTCGTCAGAATGTGTGTAGCTAAAAAAACAAAGTATTTGGTTGATTTTACTATTAAAATATTTACATATTATTTATTTACCTTGAACAATGATTCAGGAACAACACTGCACTTACATGTATACATTTATTTAAAAAATTTTGTTCTATTAAAAATTTTTAATTTTCGCGAGATTCACAGAGTTCAAGATGACCACGTGTGTCATCTTGAAGTTAAGATGGTACTGAGAGAACAGATGGTATTTTTTTGTAGGTAATGAGGGTTGTTTTGGCTATTGTGGGTTAAAAGGGTCTAGTTCGAAAGTGCAATGCGTTTTTGGTTTTAAAATTTTAATTTTTTTTTGGTTCTTATTTTATAATGTTATTATATATTTTGCTGAGTTGTTTGGTATCTGCCTTAGCATTTATTGCACGTTTGTTTTTTTGTATTTCTATCATCTCTATGATTTCTCGTTTTTTTGTATGGTTTTCCGTTTTCAAGATTTTTACTTTTTTAAAATTAAAGGAGTGGCGATTTTCCGTGCTGTGTGTTGTTAAAGCCGTTTTATTTTTTTTTTGTCGTATTTGTGCCCATTTAATCGATTTTTTAGATGTTGGCTTGTTTGGCCTATATATTCGCCTTCGCAGTCTTTGCATGAGATACTATAGACGACATGTGTTTTTTTATCTTTTGGTATTTCCGATTTAAGTTTACTGTAGCAATTTTTTAGAAGGTTGTGACCCTTATGGCTGACAGTTATGTCGTATTTCTTGAACGTATTTTGAAGTTTTTCAGATAGTGTCGAAATGTATGGAAGTGATACGTATTTTTCGTGTTTCTGTTTTGATTTAATATTTGGTGAATTTTCGTTATAAAATTTGTGAATTCTTTTTTTAAAAAGATTATTGACCAGGTTTTCGGGATAGTTGTTTATTTTTAAGGCTTCTTTTGCTTTTTGGATGGCCAGTTTTCGGTATTCCGGATCTGATAACTTAATGCTGCGATCCGCGAGACCTATAACCACGGTTTTTTTGTGAGAGAGGGGGTGTTGGGATTTAAAATGTAAATATCTGGATGACCATGTTTTTTTAATATACCATTCAGTTTTTATGGTATTGTTAATGTGGTGTAAGGTTAGGTCGAGGAAATTTATTTTATTTTGTTTTTCTGTTTCTATTGTAAACTGTAGTTTAGGGTGGTAGGAGTTAAATTTTTCTAATACAGAGGTACATAGGTTTTGTGGTACAGCTGTGATGCAGTCGTCAACGTATCTATAGAAGAAGGACAATTTGAATTCAAGTTTTTTTATTACAGTTTCCTCAAGGTCCTCTAATACAAGTTGTGCTATAAGACTAGAAATGGAAGCTCCCATTGCACATCCCTCTATTTGTTTATAAAATTTATGGTTGTGTATGAAGTATGTAGAGTTTAAAGTTAATTCAAGTGCATTTAAGAATTCATTTAAGGGTATATCGGTGAATGATTTAATTTGGTTCCACTTTTTTGTTACTATTTCTTTTGCTAAGTTGATTGGTATGTTTGTATATAAGGAAACGACGTCTAGGGATATAAGTTCATGATCATCTGGGATGGGTATATTTCTTATTTTGTTCTTGAAGTCCACGGAATCTTTTATGTAGTAGTTATTTTTGTTAATAATGTTTTGTAGAATGTTTTTGAGAAATTTGGAGAGGTTCTCTAAGGGGGATTGAATACAAGCTACGATGGGTCTTAGAGGAATACCTTCTCATAACCATAACCCCAAGAAAAACAAAAAAATAAAAAATATTTTAATAAAGGTCCAAGAAATAAATAAGAAATACCTCATATATATATATATATATATATATATATATATATATATATATATATATATATATATCCTTTATTTAGTCAGACTAATATAATTACACACAGGTCTTCACAGCTAAATTCATATTTTAAAATATTACAAATAACAATCAAACAACCTCAGGTTTTGCAGAACAATGACATACTAAACTAACACAAATCCAAAAAAACGCAAAGAAAGTACGTGTCTCCCAAGGATAGATCCTATTAAAAAATACTGCTTCAGACACTTATTTAGAGATTTTAAAGATTTAATATTTGTGGGTAATTAATGAAAACTGTTTAGACCTTTAAAGAATACAGAGGTTTGTGTTTGTCCTTAAATTCTGGAGGACTATAAGACTCATCTCTCGATCAAGTGTCATATGCATGTACATATCTATTATAATTAATATGATCTTGTAAATATGAAGGAGAACTATCCAATCTGATTTTAAAAATAAAGATCAATGTTTGATAGTAAAATAAATCCTTCACTGATAACCATTCCCTCAATATGTAGTTAATTGATGTTCTTCTGATACCTAAGAGTATAACTCTCATGGCTCTATTTTGCAATTTTTGAAATCGTTCCTTTTCATTCTGATTAAGCAGGAACAAAATTGTGGAGCAATAAACAAAGTGCGGTAATACCAGAGTGTTAAACAGGATTGTTTTAGTCCATCTTGTCAAAAATTTCACTGTAAATGTTGTAATTTTATAAGAGATTATTTTCATTAAGTTATTCGCATATTCTTTAAATTTAAGTTGTCTATCTATGATTACTCCTAAATATTTAAACTTTTCCACCATTTCAATTGTTTCACTGTCTTCTCATTGCTAATTATCATGAATTTGGTTTTTCCACATTTATTTTTAATTGGTTACAAGAACACCACCAATATAAATTTTGTAATGTAGAATTAAGTGTGTCGACCAATTGAGTACCATTAGAACATGCAAAATATAAAAGAAGATCATCTGCAAAAAGATGTATACAACAATCACCAGATGTATTCACTATATCGTCGATATATAAAAGAAATAACAATGGACCCAGCACATTACCCTGTGGAACACCCATGCTGTTTTCAATCTCGTCTGATACCACATCGTTTAATTTCAATATTTGTTATCTATTAATTAAGTAATTATTCATAAATTGCAATACTTCACCCCTTATACTGACACTCTCTAATTTTTTGAGTAGTCTCAAAAGCCCTTCTTAAATCCAGGAACACAGCACCCCTAATAAGATTTTGATCGAAACTATGTTTCCAGCCATTAAGGAGATACTTCACTGCAGTTTTATAGCTATGCTTACCCCGAAAACCAGATTGTGTACTATTTATATTTTTTTGGCTTCTATGAATTCTAACAGTTGTTTCTTCACTATTTTCTCCATGATTTTTTCATCACAACTAAACATGGTAACAAACCGCAGATCAATAGCCCTGTGAGAATTATTTACTTTAGGAACCGGGACAATAGTCGATATTTTAAATTCATCAGGAACTTTACATGCTAAAAGTGACAATATTGGGACTCCATCTTATTTTGATGAATACCATTTTCCCTAAAAGTTTGTTACACAATTTTTCTACACCCCATATGTATACTATTGAGAACTCACCTGATGATTCGGTAATTATTCAGAATACAGAAAACGACAAATCTTTCGCTAGTTTTTTGCATATCCCTTATTTTTGGATTGGAATATGAATCCGAAGTTTTTTTTTTGCGCGTATCGATATATATTCTCCTTTCCCTAAGAGGTATCAAATTAACTAACCTAAGTATTTCTTCATCTATGATGTCTTCACCTGGTATCCCCATTTTGAAACCCACAAATCTAATTAATCTTTTTTGCACCCTTTCAATCTGTTGAATATACCGCCCGTAGTAAGGAGACCATACCTGACAAGCATATTTCAAGACTGACCTAACATACGAACAAAATAATGTTCTAAAGCAAGCAATGTTATTAAAGTCATGAAAGGTTCTTTTAATAAAGCCCAGTAATTTTAATGCTTTATTGGTAATATGATTCACATGAAAGTTAAAACTGTCAGTAAAAACGACGTCGGCAATATACAGTTTACTGCTAACAACGTAACTCTCACAATGGCCGAGACGATCACATATCTAGGCTGCACGTTGAATAAGGACTGGGACCACTCTCGAGAAATAAGAAGCCGAATCGAGAAAGCAAGAGGTACTTTTAATAAGCTGCGCAACATACTCTGCAACCTATCCCTCAATATACATACGCGGATCAGGATTTTGAAATGCTATGTACTCTCAACTCTCTTATATGGAGCAGAAGCCTGGACCCTTACCGATGCTTCATGTAAACGTATAGATGCATTTGAGATGTGGTGCTACCGCCGCATGCTTAGGGTTCCTTGGATACACCACGTATCAAACGAAAACATTTTACAACGTATCGGTGGAGAACTGGAATACCTTACAAATGTCAAACGCAGAAAATTGGAGTACTTTGGACATATCATGCGGAATGAGAAATATCGCCTGCTCCAACTTATCCTGCAGGGGAACATGGAAGGCCAGAGATCAGCTGGACGAAGACGAATATCATGGCTGCGCAACCTACGAACATGGACTGGAATGACATCAACAGGTCTGTTCAGAGCAGCAGTGAATAAAGTAATATGGACCAATGTGATAGCCAACATCCAAAGAGGATAGGCACTTTAAGAAGAAGAAGATTCAATTTTTCTTGAAGTTTCGTACAATCTTCCACGTCCTTGACTATTCGAAAAATCTTTAAATCGTCAGCGTATAAAAGACATTTAGAATGTTTCATACATTCAGTCATATCGTTGATAAAAAATAATGAATAATAGTGGAGCTAAATGCGAACCTTGTGGTACGCCCGATGAGACTAAAATCTCGCTAGAAACAAAATTGCCAATTTTTACCTGCTGTCTCCTATTTGTTAGGTAACTATAAAACCAGTGCAAAAGGTCACCAAATCTGACATATTTTTCTAACTTTCTCAAAAGTAGAGAGTCGAAAGCCTTAGAGAAGTCCGTGTAAATAGAGTCAATCTGATTAGTGTCCTGAACAGAATTTCTCAAAAACTGCTCATAAACAAGCAAATTATTTACAGTAGATCTACCTCTGACGAAACCATGTTGGCTTTCACTTAAAATAAATTGAAGTTTTGATTTGATTTTAGAATCAATAATCATTTCAAATACCTTCGCTATCAAAGACATTTTACTTATTGCTCTATAGTTAGTAACTTCAGTCCTATTACCATTCTTAAGTGTAGGTGTTACAATTGACTTTTTCCAGATATCTGGATAAATGCTAGTTGCAACTGATTTTACAAAAATAATATTTAAAATAAAGGCCAAAATAAACGAACACCTTTTTGAAAATATCACAAATTCTTGAGCTAACAGAACCATATGGTTGAGTAATTAAATCGAGGTACCGTTCCGATTTAAAGTAAGGATCCATACAGATCCACCTCGGAAACATTTGGACTTAAGTTGCCAGTGTTTTGCAGGCAAAATGGTGCTCCCTGTTTAACAGGGAATCTCAAGTAGATCTTCAGACTTTAAGACCATCTTTATGCAAAATTCTAATAGTAGATGGACTTACATTGATTCCAGTCCTTGCACGAATACTGGAAGCAAAGAATATGTTTTTTCTGGCGGCGGTAATGAGATGATGGTCTTCTCTTCTAGTAGGTCTCCACCATGTTATATGTACACTTTGTGACACATTGTACATTTCGGTCAGTTGTTTTTGCTTATGATTCACAGCAAATTCATTAGGTCCTAGTCTTCTTTGAGAAGCCATAAACTTGTTCAGCAATCAGCAACAATTAAAAGCTTAAAATGGTTTTAAAATATAAAGTCGGATATAAACGTTCTTTTGAAGACAGCATTTGTGATGAATTGTAAACAATACCGTTTTTTTTTTAAATTTTTTTGTATTTATTGAGAGTTAAACTTAAAATACAAAATATGTGAAGTTGAAAAAGTGTAGATAACTTGTATTTCTATGTAAAAAAAAATTGTTTTGAAAGGAATTTCAGGTAACTTAATTTTGGAAATATGCAATGTACACCACAAAAGACGCAGAGTGTAGTAAAATAATTTTAAAAATGGGTAAATTAACTTTGGAATTTAAAATTTTTTAGGTGTCACATGGTTATACACGCTTTATGCAAACGCAACCAACGGCATATTGGCAGATGAAATGGGCTTGGGTAAAACAATCCAGATTATAGCTTTGATATGTATTCTTCTGGAGCAAGAAGTAACTGGGCCTTTTCTTATCGTAGCTCCCCTTTCCACCATACCTAATTGGCAAAGTGAGTTTAAAAAATTTGCCCCAAAGGTGCCCGTGGTGGCTATATGTGGCTCAGCAGAAAATAGGATGAAAAGTATACAACGGATGCGTCGAAGATACAAAGTTGGAAATTACGAGACTCATCCGGTAGTTTTGGTGACATATCAAACTCCTCTATTGGAGTTTCACGCTTTAAGTCACTTTAAATGGAGGTAAATATATTTTTCTCTGTTATGTATCAAAAAGTTTCATCTTTGTTTTCAACAGTAAAAAAGTGTGCTGCCAAATTTTAGTTACAAATATCCACCAGCTTGCTGACATACACATTAATCGAAGTCTTGGTCTTCTATGTACGTCTTTGTTTTCGAGATCTCAAATGCAGAAAGACTTCTTAATTACCCATTTTTAAATTTTAGATATGTTATAGTTGATGAAGGACATAGAATTAAAAATCACCAAAGTCAGTTATCTCAGAAATTGAGACAGCTTAAATCGAAGAGCAGATTACTTCTTACAGGTACTCCTCTGCAGAATAATATTACAGAGTTGTGGGCGCTACTCAACTTTCTGTTACCGAATTTTTTCAGTAACATGAGCACGTTCACAGAGTTATTTTTAATTGAAGATATGAAAGATGAAGAAAAAATTATCCAGGTAAGTAATAGTTGTATCTAATCCTATAAAAAGAATATACACAATCAACTCCTTTTCAGCTAATTTATTCATAAATCTGCAATATTTAAAAGATAGATGACAGAAATAATGACATAATATTTGTTAATTTTCCTTAAAGTTATAATAAGCTACATTTTGTCGAACTTAAATTAGTCATTAATAAAATATTGTACTGCTACAACTTCATTAAATTTGTGACAGCATTTGATCGAGGGCTCCTGCAAATAAATTATTTTGGTAGCGTATGGCCATTTAGTCCACGATTTGCTGCTGTCCCATATTAGATAGTAGCAATACTATAAAACTTTAAATAAATCTTACTGTGATAAAGGCACACTGGAAGTTTGGTCTCTCTTCTTAGGCTCTTGCAGTTTTAGTGTTAAACGACTACAGGTTATTAGGGCTTACCAATAACACAAATACAACCTCAAGACTCAGCAAAAATTGCTGTCTATTCATCTATATAAGTTAGATAATTGATTTATTTTTCTTCTTTGGGTGGTAATATAAAATGTACATTTTCTTAGTTCCCATGATTAAAAACGCATCTACGGAGAGATTCTTTAATTCCTCCTTGTAGTGAAGTATACTTTACATCAAATATTATTTAGTAGAATTATTAATAATAATAATAATATGCTTTATTTGCCAACAAAATTATGATCACATAACGAAGCAACGTCAGAGAAAGAAATGTTTAACATTAAGAATTGTAAATATGTCGATTTAACTACAGTTAATATAAAAACTAATCGACATTTCGATAGGAACCTTACACAAAGGAAAACAAAAGGAGAAAAAGACAGATACAAGATAATTTAAAAAAGTAGTAATAAGAAAGTCAGTTTAAACTGAACAAAGTTTTACAGTTTGCAAAATAAGATATTCTAATTTAAAAGGAATAAAATTTTTACACACAAAACAAATGCTTGAGAAAAACCCACTAAACAAAAAATATTAAATTAAAAATATTGACATTACAAAAACTATTCATTAAAATTGAAAGAGTAAAAGCACCTATCAGAAAGCCATTCATTTACGCGTCTCTTAAAGCAATTAATCGATTCGGTAAGCCAGATTTCTCTTGGTAACATCCTTACGGCTTTAATCGCCATATAGTATGGTCCTCTCTCGTAGAAGGTAGAGTTATGTAAAGGTACTCTTAGGTCATTCGCCCCTCTGGTAGTCATAACCATGTTTCCACCATAGAACTGTCTATTTAGCGGAAATAATTCCGTATTCCTTCTGACAAGCATGACTAAAGATCTAAAGTATAATGGGGGAACAGTAAGTAACTTAAACTGAATAAAAAATGGTCGACATGAAGCTCTTGGATGTAGGTGGAAGATGCATCTTATTATGCGTTTTTGAATTTTAAATATATTAATAGCCTTTCTTGATGATCCCCAAAAGGAAATACCATAAGAGACAAGAGATTGTATTTGCCCAACGTAAAAAAGCCTAACAGTCTCTGCAGTGATCACGTCACGAAGCCTTCGGACTACACTACACAAACTGCTAAGCCTAGCCCCAAGAGCTGAGATATGATGTTCCCAGTTTAAAGAGGGGTCCAAATGAACACCCAAGAACTTAACCTGTTCCAAAGTAGGTATAGATCTACCCCCAAGCCACACAAGCAGTGACTCAGACTTTATTGCATGTTTTGAAAAAAGAATGAGGCCGGTTTTATCTGCGTTTAGAGTGAGGCCGTTATCAGAACACCACTCCTGCATTTTCAATGCAGAGTTTGTGCACTTTTGAGACAGTCCTGCCATAGAAGTGTCCGCCAGAATCACTGATGTGTCATCAGCAAACTGGCAAACGCTATCCGCGGTCAATCCATCCCCCAGATGTTTACATATATTAAGAATAATATAGGTCCCAAAATGGAGCCCTGAGGTACCCCCTGCAACAATTTAGTTCTATCTGAAAAGTAATGATGATTATTTTTAGCAAAGCAGACTGTTTGCTGCCTATCCCATAAGTAGGATTGCAGCAAACTGGCAGCAACACCTCTGACCCCATACGCACCAAGCTTTGTCAAAAGCAAGTTATGATCCACAGTGTCAAAGGCCTTAGACAAATCAAAATATAGGCCTGCCACTTTATCATTTGTGTCAATTCTTTCATTTATATAGGAAATTGTGTTAAATATTGCCATTTCAGTAGATTTGTTAGGTCTAAAGCCGAACTGATTTTTACTCAGGATATCGAGTCTGTTGAGATGTTCAAGTATTCTAGTATATATAACTTTTTCAAAGACCTTGACACTGCTGGGTTGGTCTATAATTTTTGATGCACTGACGATCCCCTTTTTTAAATATAGGAATCACTTTGGCTGTCTTGAGATTAGTAGGAAAGATCTGTGTGGCAAAACTTTCATTAACAATATTTGCTAAAGGATTACTTATGCAGTGTGCGACAAATTTAAAAACATATACGGGCACGTCGTCCAGTCCCGCTGAAAATTTATTAGGTAAACTCATAAGTGTTCGAAAAATTTCATCGGAATTAACGGGTGATAAAAATATTGTAGGATAATTAACTTCAGTTTGAAACGTAAGGTTAAGATTTAAATTATTGTGTACATTGAACTGTCTGCTTAATATTTCAGCAATATCTTTTGGGTCACTATGAATATGATCATCTATTTTTAGGGTTATGTCGTAATTCTTTTTAATCTCACTGCATTCGGTTTTAAGAATATTCCAGGCAGTTTTAATTTTATTTTTGGAATTAATAATCCTACTATCATTTAAATTTTTATGATAATCAGATAGGTATTTCCGATAAATCTTTCTTTCTGATCTATATGTTCTATACACAGCTTGACTTTTTGTCTGCTTGTACCACACATACAGGTCTTTGATGTAGTTTGAATAGTTACGGATTATGATATTTACCCAGCTTGCTTTATGATATTTGATTCTACTTGTACTGGTTGGGAAAGAAAGGTCAAAATAATAGTAGAATATTCGAAAAAATGTGTTATATTTTTCGTCATAATTCATAATTAATGTTTGTTACATTACATAAGATTTACAAGCCAAACGGCTTCGCACTCCCTCCAGAGATTATTCACTCATACCAGGTATACAAAGACACCAAAAGTATGAAGCTCTGTGGGGACCCTTTCCATGTTATCGGGTCCTAGATGGCGTGGTCTTCTGCACTTCCTACAAACTTTCGGACGGTTCGCGCGGTTGCAAGGAGAACCGTTTTCTGCATCGGCTTATACAGATGCTCACTAAGGCCCAGTCCCTTGATGTTCTGCAGGAGGTTCTTTGGTATCACTCCAGTTGTTGACAGTATTATAGGAATCGTGTGAACGCTGTTCATTGCCCACTGTCTGCGGATTTGCACCTCCAGATCTCTGTATTTGGCGATCTTCTCGTTGTATTTTGACCTTGGGTTGTTGTTGTTCGGTACAGCGATGTCGATTAATGTAGTTCGCCTGGAAATTTTATCTGTCAGTATACTGTCTGGCCTGTTATGAGCAACTGTTTGATCTGTTAGGACCGTTCGATCCCAGTATAACTTGAACTCGTTGTTTTCAAGAATAGGCTCTGGATTATATTTGTAGTAAGGCACCTTTCCTACCTGCAATAGTTTTAACTTATCTGCTAACTCTTGGTGGAGTATCTTAGCGGCTGAATCGTGGCTTTCCTTATACTCGGTTGCGGCAAACACTTGGCATCCTCCAGTTATGTGCTGGATCGTCTCTGATGTTCGACAGCCATATCTACATTGGTCATTTTCTATTGAGGGGTCTCTGATAATGAATTTCCTATAGTTCTTCATCGGAATAACCTGGTCTTGGATAGCTAACAAGAAGCCCTCCGTTTCCGAAACCATCTGTCCTGAAATCAACCAGTAGTTCGAGGCTGAGTTGTCGACATTGTCCTGGTTGACCTCATTTGGATGCCGTCCATGAAGTGGCTTCTGCAGCCAGACTTGTAACTTCTCTTGGTCTGTTCGGTGGTGAGAAGCAATATCCCGTTCCCTCAGCTGTAGCGGCGTTGAATCGTCTGCCTCGCATATTGCTCGATGTAATGTGGAAGAGTCCGCTAACCTATGGAAATATAATAAATACATTACATTATTAATAATTTTAAATTACCGCCGTAAATTTATATAAGTTCATATTAATGCACGATAATGTTATTCATATGCGGCTGGCATATATACTGTAGAAATTCAAAAACTAGATTGGCCACCGTATAACTCAGACTTAATCCAATAGAGTACATATAGGATCAATCGATTGCCCTATATAGTAATATTATTTTTTTTTATTTTTAGGAAGAACAGTCTAATAATTTGGTATCAAAGATACATAAAGTTCTAGCTCCGTTTATGTTACGACGGCTGAAAAAAGACGTGCTTAATGATATGGTGCCCAAAAAGGAGGTGATGGTTTACTGTCCTATGTCACCATTGCAAATGAAACTATACAATTTTGTAATTGAGCACAATATGGCAGGTATAATTTAAAATATTATTATTATATTAATATCCTTTATTGCCAACCAAATCATTGAACATGGAACAAGCAACGTCACAAAGCAACAGAACAATTCAGTTCTAGTAGCTAGTTAGTTTTTAGTAATAAATAATGATGAGTAAAGCTAGAATAACTGAGTACATTAAAATCAGCATATAAAAATATTATTACAATTACATTATAAGAAGTTATAAAACATTTTAAAACAATTGCAAACAAATACAGTTTAAAATTTAAAAGAATAGAAACATCTTTCTCTTAAGAAAAGCTCCACTGCTTTTCTAAATTTGTGCCTGTTTTCTATATTACTAATGTGTTGTGGTAACATTCTATAAGCCTTTATCGCCCTGAAAGAAGGACAGTTTTCATAAAAAGTAGACTTGTACATGGGTATACTCGGCTCCGCCCTGCTCTTGGTTTCGATAAACATAGACTCTCCATAAAGATGGAAATTCTTTTGGAATAAATTGGGATTCTCCTTAACAATTATAACAAGAGATAGAAAATATAATGAAGGAACAGTAAGAATTTGGAGATCCTTAAAAAAAAGTTTGTAAGACTTTCTTGGATGTAATTTTAAAATACCCCTTACATTGCGCTTTTGGGCCCTAAAGATGTTCATTGCTCCAAAGGATGATCCCCAGAATAATATGCTATAATTAACTAATGATTGCACACATGCAAAATAGACGATACAAACACTATCCGTGGTCAGCACGTCTTTCTTTCTCAAACGACGAATTATAGCACAAGTACTATTTAGTTTCGACTGCAACATATCAGTATGAACCCCCCAGTTCAGAGCAGGATCAAGGTATATACCCAGAAACTTCATGCTGTCCACCGTGGGCATTGATTTATGGTTCATTTTTACATATAATGATTGTTCAAGATTTCCTTGACTGAACTGTACAATCCTAGTTTTTTCTGCATTAAGTCTCGGGAAGCTATCCCAACACCACTGGAGCATTTGCTCTGCAACACACGAACAAGCCTCGGAGAGCACAGACACAGACCCATCCGATAATATCACCGATGTGTCGTCAGCATACTGGCAAACTGTACCCGCGCGGAGCCCATCACAAAGACCATTCACATAAAGCAGAAACAATAACGGACCTAAATTTGATCCCTGTGGTACGCCCTGATGTATACCTACAAGATGGGAGTAATAACTTCTACCACCACACAGGACACTTACAACCTGTTTTCGTTCGGATAGGTATGACTTCAACAAAGAAGCACATTGGCTTCTGATTCCATAATCAGTCAATCTCTGAACCAGCAACTCATGATTAATAGTGTCGAAGGCCTTTGAGAGATCGAAATAAAAGCCTGCCACCTTTTCAACATTATCTACTTTCTCTACAATAGAAGAAATAGCCGGAAAATTACCAATTCAGTTGATCTACCAGGTCGAAAGCCATATTGCTTATCACCAAGAATCGCAAAATTGTTCAGGAAACACCAAAATGGCTCTCTCGAAAATCTTCGAGAAAGACGACAGTAGTGATACTGGACGATAATTCTTCACACACCGGCCGTCCCCTCTCTTCAATATAGGCATCACCTTTGCAATCTTCGGCACAGAAGGAAAAGCCCTTGAACAAAAGCATTCATTTATTATATCTGCCAGTGGCTGACAAATGAACTCTGCGGAGTACCTTAACACATTCACAGGAACCTCGTCAAGACCTGCTGAAAACTTTTTTGGTAGGCTCATTATTATTGTCAGTATTTCCTCCCTATTTATAGGATTTAAAAATAATGTGGGATATTGGAACTGCATACCCTGATATGTCCCTCCACCAGGAGTTTTGGGCCAATATTTGGACACAATCTGTTATTTTTAGGGCTTCATAGCCATTAGGAATCATTATATAACATTTTTCTTTTTGTGATATAATTTTTCAGTTAATATGTTTTCGACTAACTCAAATACAATCATGAAACTAAGTTGTAAAATAGATTAGGGTATCTTCTCCATGGTGGAAAGTTAAGGTGGACATTTTTTTTGCTTACCTCATCAAGTGAGATATTGTTGAATAGGTTTTTAAAATTCAATTAAACATGTCAACATTTCTTTTACCTAGACGTCGCCAAAGTTGCTGGCAATATGTGGTGCCCTTTAATATTCATTTTTTTTTTTTTAATGGGTTATTCAACAAGTTGGAAAACACAATAAAATCAAATAGCAAAAATGTTAAAAACCTACTTTTTGAATTTTACATTCCAGTTAATCATGTGTTGTCATATTTATAAGCAAACTTGTATAGTTGTACGAATTATAAATTGATTTGTAATCCCCATTCGACTGAACTTCGCGCTCTCATCGGTTTTTCCACATCGTAATGTTTGCCGACGACACAAATCTCATTTGCAGTAATAGCCGTGAACAAGAATGTGCAAATGAGTTGGTTCAGACTGTTGAACGGCTGTAAAAACTAGTTTGAGATGAATAATTTGTTACTATATGTCAATAAAACTCAAATAATAAACCGTAGACAAAAACACACTGACGAAATACTTGTATAGAGTGAACGAAAAAAAAAGCAGTAATCAGCTAACTTTCTTGGGGTTTTGATGGTGACAACAAATATATCTAATTATTTATTTATTTTTATTTATTCAATTACATACACTACAGAATGATACATTCTAAATGGTATGGCAAATGATAAAGAACAATAACAAAAAACAAAAAGAAAATACAAACATTGAAACAAAATTCACAAGAAAAAAAGAATAATGTACAACAAAGTATATCATTTAAACATTATAATTGTTTTAATCCTTCGCTGTGAGTCCTTGAAAATGTCACAGTCCATATAAAATCGGTTATAATTAACCATTTATGAAGGTGGACTGGCCGTAGTTGGTGCGATGATAGCTTTCCTGGAACAGCCATTGCAGCCTAGTACGCCTTGATGGGACCCTAAGATTAATCTCGCTCAGCAATATGTCGCAGTCAATTATGTTATTTAATATTTTGAACAGGAATAAAAACATAGCTTCTCTTCTTCTGCTCTCCAGACTCTTGAGTCCACACAACATCAGTCTTGTTTCATAAGCTAAGCCGTGTGATGGAAAATGGTGCTTATATAGTAGATATTTCGTGAATTTATTTTGTACTCTCTCGAGTCTGTTTTTGTGGGTAACATAGTTGGGAGTCCATATAATTGAACAGTATTCCAAAATGCTGCGAACAAGCGAGTTGTATAAGCAAGTTAGAGCTCTAGTGTCATTAATATGTCTCGAGTTTCGCTTAATAAAACCCAGCATTCTTAGAGCCTTGATCGTGATGCTGTCAATATGAGCGTTGAATTGCAAATCTTTCGTGAAAATTACTCCCAAGTCATTGATAGATTCGACGGATTCGACAGGTTGTCCCAGTATTTCATATGAATTAACAATTGGGTGATCGCACTTGAAGAAGCTGATACATTTGCATTTGGAGACGTTGATTTTTAGATGATTTGAAGCACACCAGTCGACGAAACAATCTAGATCAGTTTGCAAGTGGTTATGATCTAAGTTAACAATGCTATAAAATTTCAGATCATCGGCGTATAATAGGACCTGAGAGGAAACAAAGCAGGAGGTAACGTCGTTGATGAACAGAAGAAACAGAACCGGTCCAATGTGTGACCCCTGAGGGACACCAGAAGTAGCCATTACTTCACTGGATAGGGACCCGCACACCTCCACGCGCTGTCGTCTGTCGCTGAGATAAGATTTGATCCAGTTTAAATAATTTCCCGAGATACCGATCTCAGACAGCTTCTTGAGTAGCAGTAGATGATGAATGCTGTCAAACGCTTTAGACAAATCGGTGTAAATTGCGTCAATCTGATGCCCTTGTTCAATGGATTTGACTAGGAAATTCTGATAAATTGCGAGGTTCGTGATAAAATCCGTGCTGTTTAGGATTGATATATCGCTTGTAGGTATTAAAGATTTCATCGGTCAGAATTGACTCAAGAAGTTTAGGAATTGCAGACAAGATTGAGATTCCACGATAGTTTGCTACATCACACTTATCACCTGATTTAAAAATAGGTAGAAGGATGGAAAATTTCCATACCGTCGGGAAATAGCCGGAGTCTAATGAACGCTGAAATATCCTTTGCAGTGGTGTGGCAAGAGAAGTTGAGCAGTTTCTTAGCATTATAGTAGGAACACCGTCGGGACCAGCTTTTTTAGATATATCAAGCAGATTTAGTTTTTCTAAAATTTCCTCAAGGCAGAAGTGGTGCTTAGAGAGAACGCCGGCAAAACCAACCGCGCCAGCACCATCCAATCTCGCATCAATATTACTCCCGGAATATGCCAACTGGAAATGTGATGCGAAGGCCTCAGATATGTCTTCAGGTCTGTCCAACATTGAACCATTGTACCTCATCCGAGCAGGCAGACCCGAGTCCTTTCTCAGGTTGTTGACAAATGACCAAAAGTGCTTAATATTTTGTGGTATAAGGTGTTCGGTGTTAGAAATATAAAGGAGGTAACACAAATCGGTCTTGAACTTCACCTCACGTCGAACGTTGGCATAAGCTTCGTAGTCAGATTAAAGCTGCGAATATTTATATTTCATGTATAATTTATTTTTAAGCGCTATGGATTTACGAAGATCACCGTCGAACCATTTTGGATATTTCTCGGTTGGTATTGTCTTCTTAGGAACGAATAAATCGATTCCTTCAAAAAGAGTGTCATAGAAGTGACGAATAATAGTATCGATGTCAGCGGTATCAGAAATAAAGGTCCAATCAACACAATCAAAAAAATGATTCAGACCAGCAAAGTCCGCTTGACGAAACTGATAAACAGTTACTGTGCTGTTATTGCTGAGTTTTTTGATACATTGAAAGTGCAGTAAGGTTTCTATTGCTGGGTGATAGGCATCTATGGATAGGAGTGGAAGTGAGCAGCGGGTCACAACGGTTCTAATAAAATCTCCTACAAAAATTAAGTCCAATAATCTACCCAAAACATTATATACCGAATTGATTTGCTCAAGTTCGAGAAAATACATTGTATCGATTATAGCTTCGGCGTTTTGAGTGTTAACTTCTGCTGGTATCAAAGTTTCTTCTTCATAAATCCATTTAACGTGTGAAAGATTAAAATCCCCACAAATCAAGAACTTGTGATTTGGATATTTGTTACGTAGATCCTCGCAGGTGTTTGAAAATGAATTATAAGCTTCATCTGGTGAGTGGGGAGGTATGTATACGCAGCCAATTATTACGTTAGTGTCAAATATACTGAGCTGAATCCAGATATCCTCGAAATTGTTAAAAACAGGTGTAGTAATCAAGGACGACTTCAAAACACTTAATGTAGCGATTAACACCCCCCCGCCACGTTGAGTTACGAGATTATCATAGTTTCTGTCTCGACGAAAAACAGAATAGCGTGAGTTGAAAAGTTCGGAGCTAAAAAACGTGCTGTTCAACCATGTTTCAGAGAAAGCTACTATTTCGAAATCACAGGCGATTGTAGATCTATATAGTTCGTTCGTTTTTGTGCGTAGACCACGGACATTTTGATAGTAAACCATTACCGTATGATTTGGCACGGCAGGCGCGGCGTTTCGGAAAAATCCTTATTGGGTGTTAGAAGCGAAGAGTCATTATTCACGGAGGATGTTAGATTACCAGATTTATTACACATGTTTATTGGATTGACCAACAAGAGGCACAAGTATCGGGATAGATTTTGTTTGATACTGAAACTTAAGTAGCCATTGTTTGTAGTAAACAAGAGTGGTAGGAAACATACTTTGTTAGATTTTTCAGTGATAATATTTGATAAAAAGAAGTTGTGTTCGTTAATGAGTTGATTTAAGACGGGTCTTCCATTGTGGAGTGGCGGTCCTAAGATGATAATGATAGTTTTCTTACCGAGTTCCGTAAGAGTGATGACCTTGTCCCTCATGGGTACATGCCCAGTCAAAGCATTTTCTGGCCCCAAAAAAATATGATATAGTCATTCCTAGAAAAATTTTTTGACAAAGTTATACACAAATCTACCCCTTGTTCGAAACTAAGATGTTCTGACCATTGACAGTTAACATCGCTTGGGAGATTAAGTTCTTTCTTTATAAGACTCTGCAGACCCCTGATATTTCTGTTTCCAACTATTAGGATTTGACGATTTTTATAGGGGATGTCATCTTGAGGCTTATCACATACCTTTCTCACTTTTTGCCCATTGTTAGTCTCCGCAGATGATTTTATTTCTTGTCTTAACCTGCGCAATTCATTTAAATAAGTTTCATTTTGCGATTCGAGAACATTGATCGACGTAATCATCTCCTTACTAGTTATTTTCATTCTATCTAATTCAGTCATGTAATCATTCAATTTGCCCTGACCAGTCAAAATCTTATCTTTTAAGGTCCTATTTTTTTGTGTAATATCTATGATTTCAGTGTTTAAAGCGGCAATAGCGTCACTTTTCTCCTTAAGCTTTCTAGTCCATTTCTCCTCATTCTCGTAAACTTCATCAGTAAAGTCTTGAGTTCTTCTCTTTTCCCTCTTGTAGAACGCATCCTTGTCTTTTAACTCTTTTAGAACCTTTTCTAGTTCGCTCTCCAAGTTATTTATTTTTTCTCCTTTGTGTTCATTGGACTTTTCTAATGTCACAATAACTTGTTGTTTTTCATCAATTTCTTGCAAAAGTCGATCAATATAGTTACCTTTACGGTCATGCGACTCACATTCTGGAGAACAGTAGGCTCTATGGCCTTTAAGGGTTTTATAGATATTCATGCGTGCTGCGTAACTGGGATGAAGGACGTTGCTACAAACAATGCAGACATAGTTCTTGAAATCCTTTCTGCAGCACACAATTATTGCTAATAACTGAGAAAGTGGGTTCGGCAACTGTCTTCTAACCATAATCATGCTTACTTACAATCAAATAAAATATGGTATTATGTTGTGGGGAAATTGAAAAGATCCAGAAAATTTTTTTATACTATATCAGAAAAGATGCCTAAGAAATATCTTTAATTTACCCTGTTGGAAATCATGCAAACCATTTTTTATACAGAACAAAATCCTAACTTTTTACAGTATCTATCTATATGAATGTATTTCTTTCATATTATATAATACAAACTATTTGGAGGATCTAAAGAGACAGCATCTACATGACACCAGATCTAGGAACAATCTAAAAACTAAAAAGCAAATTTCACTTTTGTGCAGAGGAGTGCGATGATTATGTCTTGGATGTCTGGAATAAACTTCCAATAAATTTCAGACAAAAAGCATCATATATAATCAAAAAAGATCTGAAACTCTCCCTACAAAAAATGGTTTCTATTCTATAGAAGAGTATATGAAAGGGGATATTGGTCTCACTCTCATCTAGCGTTAAGTCTATAGATAGGAGCTAGAGAATGAATGTGTTTTTTGAGTATTTTTAAAGTGTTTTATAAATGTCTCTTTTTTTATTCTTTCTTTGCTTTTGTTTGGTAGGATTTGAAATATGAATGTGTAGGAAAATAACTTATAGATCCATAATGTTTCATTTATTTATTAACGTACTTAACATCAATGACAAACATTCAGTATTGTTATACCACTGTATTTTTATCGTAGGATAAGGCATTAGATTTAAATATTTTAGATTTTATCTGACATGATCCATACCTATCTAGGTATTTGAAATGATAATTGTGAAAAGTTATTTTACTATTGTAATGAATTTAATAAAGAATATATTTATCTATCTTTGCAAGAAAGTTTCAAAAAATCCTAATTTTGTCACCCTGTATTTCAGCAACTATCGACTTTTGGGCTAAGGTTAATTGGGTTCTATTTTAATCTCAGGGATTTACGCTAGTATTTTGTACAGACTTTTTTACCAATCCAAACACACACCTTTCAACTACTGCAGCGCTCTTTTAAACAAAAATCTAAATAAATTACAATTATAAAATTAACAGTTGCTAATTAATTTTCTAATTTCTTGTAATATAGGTTTAAGAAGGATTCCTGAAGAAGAGGTTATTGACTTGACTCAACCGAGACAGAAAAGAAAATGCACCTTAAAAGAGAAAAAGTATGTAATTCCCACCGAAGATGACTTAGATTTTGATGAGATCCTGTTAGATGAAGACGATTTAAAAACGAGCAAAAAAGAATTAAAAAAATTTGAACTTACACTTACACGAGTGACGATGCAAAATCCTTTGATGATGTTCAGGTGAGTTACATGTTTTTTCATAAATTTAAATGTTTTTTGGATGACAATAAACTTGAAAGCACAAGCAAAAGTCTTGTTTAATATTTTTTTAGCTGTTTCAATCGATTTATAGTGTTGTGACTTAATGCATACAGAGTAGTGTCACAGTATAACTAAAATAACCAGACGGGTACCTCGTTAACATATTAATATATTTTTTACTTTTAGAAAAATCGTAAATCATCCATATCTCGTACATTTTCCTTTAGACCCTGACAGTGAAAAGAAACAGCTGCTTATCAGTGAAGATCTTATCACTTCTAGTGGAAAATTGCTTGTTTTAGGTAAATATATTTTTAAAAATTGCCTGTATATTTTACGATATTTGTTTAAGAATGTTCGATAATGTCAGGGGGGCAGGTGAGGCATTAGGTGAAAGCTTAGGAAGGCTACAGTGCTGGAAACTTTGTTTTATTGGATGCATATAAAATAATTTTAACAGTTATATTATGCGATTATCAGTAATGTCAGCGGTTTGCTTATCAGTATTATGTCGACAGCTCGATGGGAAAACAAATTTCCGAAAAAACGAATTTATAATAATATCACCCATAAAACATAAAGTTTGAATAAAAGGATGGAATCGTTAGCAATAAGGTTAGGTTCAATTTAATATTTTTATTTGAGCCAAAACTTGATGGAAGGACCTACCGTTGCCTCAGTGCGCAAAGACATTTTGTTTTGGCGTCTTTTATAAGACCTTGGACTTCTTTCAAGGTCATCCTTATTGTTTCTAATATACACTCGTATTTTTTATTGTCGAAATGAAAATTAGGGAACATATAAATATGTCATAGGCTATTTTCATATCTAGGTCAATCGCACTTGTCTGACTGAAAAACACCAAAAAGCTTAGAAATCAAGCAGTTTAATGACAAAAGATATGTTTTTTTAATGTTGAATGGGCTTAACGTTTATGACCTTGCGCTTGAATTTCTAGAACAACTTTGTTTTTCCAAACAGGAACCCTTATTTTTATTGCAGTAGAGGAAATTCCTCGACCAGCAATATAAATGTGCCTTATAATTTTTTCACATCTAAAGGTCATTTGAAGGTTAATCATACTTGTCAGATAGAAAGGGGTTATTACTCAAGAAAAAATTGACCTTGAAATACACCTGTAATGTTTCAAGGTTGTAAATATTAAGCCTTTTCAACATAAAGATACTTATGTGTCTTGTCATTAAACCGCTTGGTTTGTAAGACCTTATGCGTTTTTCTGCCAGAAAAGTGGAACTGATTTTCAAATAATTGGTAGATGTGAAAAGCGTGGCATATTTATATCATTGAACTGGGAATTTTGCCTAGTTTACATTTTTGCAAAAAGTGGGTGTTCTTAGTCGAAAAAACAAAGTTAACCTTGAAATACAAGTCCAAGGTCATGAACATAAAAGTTATCGTCCGTGTAATTTTAAATAAAAAAGAAAAATCTCGCCTGTGCGGACATAGATTGTTGGTAAAAAGTGCGGAGAACTCCGAGACAATGAAAAAGCTCCGGCTTCGGAAAATGACAGCGCTGTTTCGTCTTTATTTGAGACTCGTCAGACCATTGCATTCGGTATAATCCATCATCTCGCACGATATCATTATTATCCGGGCTGTATTGTATTTGTAGTAAGGTACTTTTCCTACATTATTATCGACTTTCAAGCCAAACGGCTTCGCACTCCCTCCAGGGAATATTGCTCATACCAGGTATACAAAGATACCAGAAGTATGAAGCTCTATGGGAACCCTTTCCATGTTATCGGGTCCTAGGTGACATGGTCTGCTGTATTTCTTACGAACTTTCGGCCGGTTCTCGCGGTTGCAAGAACTGCTTTCTGAATCGGCTTATACAGATGCTCACTAAGACTCAGTCCCTTGATGTTCTGCAGGAGATTCTTTGGTATCACTCTAGTGGTTGATAAAATTATGGGAATCGTTTCGACGCTATTCATTGCCCAGTGTCTTCGGATTTGTACCTTCAGATCTCTGTATTTGGCGATCTTCTCGTTGTATTTGGTTCTTAGGTTGTTGTTAGGTACAGCAATGTCGATTAGTGTAGTTCGCCTAGAAATTTTATCTACTAGTATAATGTCTGCTCTATTATGAGCAACTGTTTGATCCGTCAGAACCGTTCGGTCCCAATATAACTTGAACTGGTTATTCTCAAGAATAGGCTCCGGATTGTATTTGTAATAAGGCATCTTTCCTACCTGCAATAGGTTTAAATTTTCTGCTAACTCTTGGTGAAGTATCTTCGCAGCAGAATCGTTTCTTTCCTTATACTCGGTTGCGGCAAACTCTTAGTGTCCTTCTGTTACGTGCTGGATTGTCTCTGATGTTCGACAGCCATATTTACATTGGTCATTTTCTATTGAGGGATCTCTAATGATGAACTTCTGAGTCGGAATAACCTGGTCGTGGATAGCCAACAAGAAGCCCTCCGTTTCCGGAAACATATATCCTGAAATCAACCAGTAGTTCGACACTGAGTTGTCGACATTGTCCTGAGTGACTTCACTATTATTATTATTGTTTCTTTTGAGAATGTACGAAAAGGTAACTAAAAAAACATCAAATCATTCGTGGAAACCTATTCTATAATACCATTACCTTTTTCTATTTCTGAATATGATGTATATTAAAAAATCAAGCTTTTAGCGACCGATGTTTAAACTTTCCGTAAGAACAATGTTATTTGAAACTACTTTTACTACTAATTATAATTCGAAGTATCATAGGTTTCCCTTCTTAAAGAAAACCGATTATACGGGAAAAACCTAACTTTCTCTAACAGCTTTCAAAACGTACCATTTGTACCAAATCTTAATTCGTAACTGAGGTTATAACTGGGAAGGAACCACTGAACTTACCTCCCTGGGTCTCCCCTGTTATCGTTAGTACTCGCCCTGTCGAAAGGGTTAATAAAACTATTCTGTAACAAATAGAAAACGATAATAACGGGAAAAAAACCTGATCGCTCTTTTATCCATTTTGGTGGTATCTAAATCATTCTTTCTTACCAACAGAAAAAACGGTCATTATAAGAATTCTTGGTACATTCCATCAAAGGAATATATTGCATCTTAGCAATTTTATTTGTTTATTATTTTGTTTCCCGATAATGGGAAAATTATTCAATTTAAAAACATTCTAGCTGGTTTAGGCCATACGGTGCTAATAAAATTTTTATGAGCTACACGGCTTATGAACCCCTATAAAACGTTTAAGTTTATGGTTTCACAACAAGAGATAAACGACCCAAAAGTAATAAAAAAGGCTAAATTTGGTGATTCATTTATTTTTCCTTTATGGGTCTTTGGATGGTATAAGACATACTTTCTCTGTTTCCATGGTGAAAATCTATCTACAGAGTGATTATTTAATTCTTCTTTTTAGTAGAATATACTTTATGTCAAACACTATTTAATGCAATTAATCATAATGAATATTTGTTCCATTACAATGTATTCCTCTCTTAAAAAAGTCGTTTGACTATTCTCGAAAAATCTGACCTTTTTTATTTACTCCAACAGATACCCTATTACCAGCATTAAAGAAGCTCGGTCACAAAGTTCTACTCTTCAGTCAGTTATGTATGGGCCTAGATCTCCTTGAAGAATATTTGCTCATGAGAAACATCAATTATAGAAGACTTGACGGGGGACACAGTTTGGATGAAAGGGCTGGAAACATTAAAGATTTCAACGAAAACCCGGAGGTGTTTATATTTCTTTTGTCGACTAGAGCTGGAGGACTCGGATTGAACTTGACCTCTGCAGATACTGTGATATTTTTCGATAGGGATTGGAACCCGCAAATGGACATACAGGCGCAGGATCGATGTCATCGATTAGGTGAGTTGCTTTGTCAGCTATTTCAGTGTAATATCTTGTACAGGGTGAGTCAACGATTGGATGAAGTAGGTTTATGCTTTTTCGGTGAAATTAACAAAGAAACTATATTTATTGTTTGATACAGTTTATTTTTATGCAGATTTTAAAAATATTTAGGACTCTACAGGGTGAGCCAAAAAACTAGGACAGCATAAAGTTGTATTTTTTTTAAATAGAACACCCTATATACGAATCGTATTTTCGATTTAGCTTATAATTTTAAATCTTTTTTATTAAGGGTTTACTTTAATAAAACTTTATAGTTTCTGAGATAATTAAGGTTAAAAAAAAAAGTCACATTTTCAAGCATCAATTCAATCCTAAATAACGTTTTCAATTTTGTGACAAATATATTCAAATTTGGATTTAGCAAGGCCAAGGACAAGTTAACATAATTTTTACCTAATATTTGCAATAAAAGCTACAGGGTGTTGAACACATCGGCTCAAATTTGAACAAGTTTAAATGAATAAATATCTTTTTTTTTTTAATGGTACACCCTATATATTTTCATGTTGTTTAATAGAGTAATAAAAACCCTAAAAGTTTTGTTCAATATATCCTATACCTATTTATAATAGTTTTTGAGATATTTCAGTTTTTCTTATTTTCCATACTATTTTACAGAAATAGTTTTCATTATCATAGTAGCCATGTAAAATAATAAAAAGAAACTACAGAAACAAACAGAATGTAGTTAAATATGATGAAATACATTATTCGTTATATTACAACGGCAATAGTTTAATTAAACATAATGTGAAAAAATTAACACAACAATAACGACAAGGAAAATACATATTTACTTTTATACTAAATTGAAACAAAAAAATTACCTATTAAATACTGAGATTAATAATTTCTTTTTAATAAGTGTTCGAATAAACGACCCTCTTGTGCAATGCACAAATTTAGTCTTTTTTGCAGATTTTCTCGGACTCTGGACAAAATTAGTGGCGTTATTGTTCTACAGGTATCCCTAATCCTGTTTCGCATATCTTCCACTGTTGTTGGGGGATTAACATACACCTTATTTTTAATATAACCCCATAGGAAGAAATCTAATGGGGTGATGTCGCAAGACCTTGGTGGCTACTCAATGAAACCCCCACGTCCAATCCATTTTTGCGGATATCGTTGGTCCAAAAACGCACGAACTTCACGATGATAATGCGGAGGCGTACCATCGTGCTGGAACCACATACTGTCGAGCTCATCCCTATCGAGACCTAGAAGCAGTTGGGGTAGTTCTTCTTGTAGAAAGTTCAGATAACTATGGCCATTTAGTGGTTCATTAAAAAAAGTGGGGTCCAATAATTCGATTATGAGAATACCACATCAAACATTTAATGACCAGTGGTTTTGATGTTGCACCTCTCTAATCCAAAATGGGTTTTCTGTGGCATAATAATGCATGTTGCGTCTATTTACGGCACCGTTACTTCTAAAAGTAGCTTCATCACTAAACATTACCTTGCATAATAAATTTGGATTTAATTGAATCTCCGCATTTATTGGTGTAATTCCATGTGATATGGATGATACCTATATTTCTTGGTAGTACGATTAGCGGTGGATTGTGATGTTTCACATAATGCTGCTAACTGACGGCTACCAATATAAGGATTTTCCTGAACATTTAACAATACTTGTAGTTCTTTTTCTTCATTAGTTACTGGTTTGTTGACCACTTTACGTTTTGGATAATCAACAGTACCAGAAGAATCAAATCTTTCCATTAAGTTTGGAAAGTATGGGTATTAGGCTGGCGTCGATCAGGATACTTCATTTTGTAAATTCTTTGAGCAAGAAGGCAATTTTTTTGAGCCTCTCTTATTGTATAAATCATATCTATTAACTCATTCTTTGGAAAATTCATTTTACAATATAAGATGAATGCAAAAAAAAAAACAAACTACACTACATAAAAACCAAAAGAAGCGATTGCGGTTATAAATTTGACACACAGAAAAATGTTCTTTTACATTGTTTTTGCCATGGCTACTATGATAATGAAGACTATTTCTGTAAAAAAGTATGGAAAATAAGAAAAACTGAAATATCTCAAAAACTATTATTATAGGTATAGGATATATTGAACAAAACTTTTAGGGTTTTATTGCTCTATTAAATAACATGAAAATATACAGGGTGTACCATTTAAAAAAAAAAGATATTTATTCATTTAAACTTGTTCAAATTTGAGCCGATGTGTTCAACACCCTGTAGCTTTTATTGCAAATATTAGGTAAAAATTATGTTAACTTGTCCTTGGCCTTGCTAAATTCCAAATTTGAATATATTTGTCACAAAATTGAAAACGTTATTTAGGATTGAATTGATGCTTGAAAATGTGACTTTTTTTCTTTAAACTTAATTATCTCAGAAACTATAAAGTTTTGTTATAGTAAACCCTTAATAAAAAAGATTTAAAATTATAAGCTAAATCGAAAATACGATTCGTATATAGGGTGTTCTATTTAAAAAAATACAACTTTATTCTGTCCTAGTTTTTTGGCTCACCCTGTAGAGTCCTAAATATTTTTAAAATCTGCGTAAAAATAAACTGGATCAAACAATAAATATAGTTTCTTTGTAAATTTCACCGAAAAGGCACAAACCTACTTCATCCAATCGTTGACTCACCCTGTACATAGCAGCGTTCAAATTATTTCATATAAATAATTTTTTATAAAAAAAATTGAACTGAGTTCTAAGAAAGCGAAAAATAACAATATACATTTTTATATGAAATTTAAATTTTTGAAGTCTGCATCAAATTCATACTGATAAAATGTGATTCACATAAAAAGATTGAGAAATACCTTATTTTTAATTGCTTTCTTATCGTAGCTTGTATATATTTCATGTTAGTAGTTATCAGAACTTTTATCCGATTTGTCAGCATACTTAAATATATATCAACTGAATTCATTTCCGAATGTCTCAGGCAACATATTAGATTTGGTATTTAGCAGTAGCTCAGATGTTAAAACTGTCATTTCCACAGAACCCATTACTCATTTTGATTTTTATCATCCATCTCTATATTTGGAAATTCCACTAGCCACAAAATTTGATGAACCTAATTTTGATTATTACTATAATGATTTTAAACACTGTAATTACCTGGGAATAAACTTTTTCTTGGCAAATTTTGACTGGGCCTCATTAATAATGCAAAATAATGCTAATATAATAATAAATATGTTTTTTTAGTGTTTGTGTTGCTTTGATATCTATGTTGGTAAAGCAAAAAATAAAAAAAATTCCGCCATGGTTCAGCCCAGAATTTAAGCCTCTGATTTTTTTTTTCTTTAAATGCCCATAAACAATGTAAAGTTTCCAATTTCAATTCTGATTACATATTATTCAGAGTTACGTAAGTTATGTAAATACACATATGAATACAATTATCAAAACCATATATCTAGCATCGAAGACTATAGTCTGATAGTAGGTTTTTCTGAAGTTATATTAACACCAAGAATACGAATTTTTCTCTTCCTAGTAGTATGTCACATAATAATGTTAGAGCAGAACACTGAACCGTTATAGCAGAGCTCTTTAGAGCTTTTTTCTCCACTATCTACACGCATGAACATTGTGAGACCTGTACTTTTAATTACACAAAAACTATAAACCTTAATTTTTTTAAATTAAGTCGGTGAACGTGTTTAATGCAATAGATCATTTGAACAGTAAATTGGGTACCGATCCCGATAGGGTACCAGTCATATTTTTTAAAAATTGTCAAAGCATTTTGTCTACAGCGTTGGCGCTTTATCAGCGGGTGTTTTTCTAGAAGTATGGGAAATTACTTAACATTACGCCAATCCACAAGAATGGACACAGAGCAAACGTGGAAAAATTATCGTGGAATTTCGAAATTTTCACAATTTAGTAAGATTTGAGGGGATTATTTACTGAAAGATACGCCCTCTTTTCAAGCATGTGTTAGTGACTTTACAGCATGGCTTTTCAACTACTACTAATCTGCTTGTTTATGAATGATACTTGGTGGAAACTTTGGAGGAGAGGTATCAGGTAGATGCTATTTCACCGACTTTTCCAAGGCTTTTGACAAGGTTAATGATCAACTTCTTACCCGCTCCTTTTTAACTGCTTTATTAACGATATTGAGGAGATTATAACTTTCAATAGATTTATTCTTTATGCAGACGATTCAAAGATATTATGGGTTTTCAGGGATAGCGACGACTGCAGGGCATTCAGCGGGATCTAGCTCGGTTCTCTGATTGGTGTAAATCAAATTTTAGTTTTTAACATAAAAGGAATTGGACATCTTTTGATTACTTTCTTGATATTAAACTTATTAATTATGTTGAATATGTAAGGGATCTGGGTGTTACATTTGATAGGGCCCTTCGCTTTGGCACATATGTCATTAATATTGTGAACAGAGGTTTCATGTTACTCGGATTTGTGAAGAGAATACTTATGAATTTTAATAGTGTGGATTGCTTTAAAGTGACATACTGCTCTGTAATTCGATCAATCTGAGAATATGCGTCCCAAGTTTGGTCACCTCATTATTTCACATTCGAAGAAAAAGTAGAAAGGGTAGGTTTTTAAGTTTTATTGCGTTTAAACAGGGAATGCACCGGGAGCGGCTTGTATATAATGATATTGTTTTGAGGTTGCTACCATTGTGCGTGAGGCGCATGTATCTTGACCTCGTTCTACTTTATAAGATTGTTAACTCTTGTATTAATACTCCTGATGAACTCAGTAATATTGGATTCTTAATATTATCTAAAAATCAACATCTTCAAATGCCAATCACTCAGCTTACAAGTATCTAATTCTTCAATAATATACAATAGAATCAATTAACGATTTGGGAATAATTAATGTACACATCGACAATATCACAATCTAGGACCTTAAAATGCTGGGTTTTATTAAGATAAACTGTAATATTAATGACATAGGAGCTCTAACCTGCTTATATAACCCTATTGTTCATTGCACTTTGAATTTTTCTTCAATTATGTCGACCCACCCTAAGTGTCTCCAAAATTTCGCCAAATATTTTCTCAAAGCACCGTTTTCCTTCATACGGCCTAGTTGATGTTATGAAGGCTTCAAAATCTAGAACACAGAGAAGAAGAAGCCGGGGTCTTATTTTCAGTTAAAAGCTAATTGGCTGTCGCATATTGCTAAATAATTCCCTTAAACTCACACTAAGATAAACAAGACAGCAACAACTATTTTACGAAAGTCGCCATCGCACCAACTGTGGCCAGTCCGCATTAATAGACATTATTAACTACAATGCTTCTATATATATATATATATATATATATATATATATATATATATATATATATATATATATATATATATATATATATATATATATATATAGTGATATTTTCAATAATCCGTTGTCACATCATTTTATGATCTAATTTCTTATGACAGTGTTATTTTATTACAAAATCAAATTTTGGGAACAATTCCATAATTATCTAACACATTCTAGTCTCAACTTGAAATAGCCAGAAAGATGACACAAAGCGTCTGAAACTGCAAATCCAGATTATTTTGACCGTAAAATCCAAGATGGCGCTGATAATATTTTTTAAACACATATGCAGAAGAACATGTGGTGTGTGTGTGTATAATAGACACATGGTAAAAATAGTTTAGTGCGTTATAAAAACAATTATTGGCAAGCTAATGTGTTAAACAAAGTATACAATTGTTTCTAGAGTCACAAAAAAGTACCTGTTTTATCCAAAGCTGTAAACGACACTAAATTGAACAACAAAAGTTTCTTTGATTCTGAGAAATCTTCAAATACCAATTTTGAATGAAATTGTACCAAACAAATATTTAGTCTAATATAGTAAATGTGCTAAATTTTAAGAAGTTAATTTTAGGTTCGTATCCTAGGCTTCTAAAATCCCTCAGAACTGCAGGCATGCAAAATTTTATAGTATGACATATTAAATCCTGCATATTGAGTTTGAAGAAATTAATTTAAGATCCGTAATATGCGCCCCAATGACCCATCAATATCAATTGGATTGGCCATATTGAATTTTAGAAAATAAAAATTTTAAACACCTTATCTAATCTTAATGTGCATCGAAAACCCTCGAGTACTAATTTTGGACATAATCTGGAAATATAAAATTTTTAAACTGCATATTGAATTTTTTTTTAAAGCAAATTTAAATTCATTATTTCCACTTTGAGAAAACCTCAGTACCAATTTTGAACAAAATCGAGAGATGTGATTTTTTTAATAATTTTAAATTCATTGTTACACCCTTAAAAAACTGAGAGATGCAAAATTTTCGATTTATGTACGACCCTGAAAACTCTTCCAAACCAGTTTTGGGAAAATCGGACAAAATCGATTTCTTTATGCGCTCTATTTGAGCGCCATCTTGCATTTTACTGAACCAATTTTGAGACTACCGCAGCAATTTCCTTCAATCTTTTCATAAATATTTCATTTATTTTCTAATTATAATGATGATCTTGCATAAGCAATACTTATTTATAACTTTATGTATAAAAACTAATTTAGTTTCATGATGATCAAAATCTTTATGGTTTTATGTATTTTTTACTATTTGATCAAAAACAGTGATTTTATTTGATAAATGGGTGGCGAGATGTTTTTTTCTTGGCACCCTTTTAATCTTTTGTGATTTGAAATATTTACATTCACTGGGAATTTTTAATTTCGATTTGGTACTAAAAATATCTACCTGCTATTAAAACCGTTACTTGCCATAAAATGACATACAGAAACTCGTCAAATATTGCCAAATTTGTATCCTTTTTTCTTTATTTTAGGACAAAAAAAGCCTGTTGTTATATACACTTTAGTGGCTAAAAATACAATCGACGAGGCCATAATTAGCAAAGGCAAACTGAAACGGGTTTTGGAAAAAGTTGTGATTGCCGACGGTAAATTCAAAAACGTTACGCAAGAAGACAAATCGAAAACTGAAGACATGTTGAAAGAACTACAGGCAGCTTTAAAACAGTCTAATGATGGAGATTCATACATCTTCTCAAATAAACTAGAATTGAACAAATTATTGGATAGATCTGATCTATATGAGCAAATGAAAATGAAAGCTTTAAATATAAATGGCGTATCAACAAAAATTAATGGCCAAGATAAAAGTAATAAGGAAAATAGGAAAGGATAGGGCATATACAAGCTGACCAGATTTGTTTTGTTTTGACAGTATTATTTATTTTATATTGATGATTTTTTTGTTAGTAATACTCTAGTTTTAGGTTATTGATATGTAATTTTTAAAGTGACAGCTAGCAGGTCTGGATAGTAAGGGAGGGGTAGTAGATATAGCCATAGACATAATATAAAGATACTAGATTGCGGATCCTATCGAAGAAAGTTGGCTTAGGCTTAGAAAGAGACGTAGTGCTTTCGATGAGTAGTACTTCCTTCCAACATACCCCTGTGGAACTAGCATAATGTCAGAACTAGGGCCCGGTTTTTTGAACGCTGAATAACGTAATAATATTTTTATTTATATTTGAAAAATTGTTGATAAACAGTAGATATACCGATTTTATGCTATCCTTTTCTAATTGCATTATTTAAATGATCATCATATGATAATCGGTATGTCAATTCTAGAACACATGAAGTATGAATTTATGGTGCCTAAATTATTATTATTGTTATTTTCAATATGTAAACAATATCTAACAATATTTACCAATAAAAATAAGTTTTTAAATCCTCTTTTTGTTAATATTAATTGCAAATTTCGCATTTATGGTAATTTCTAACACTTTAAAACACTGAAGAGTCATGACAAGCAATTAAACTCAAGAGTAAAGATAAGTAAACATGTTTATATCCGTCAAACATCAAAAACGTCCGAGAGAGGTATTACTCATCGAAAACGTTCTATCTCTTTTTTTAGGAGTGAGCCAACTTTTTTCTATAGGATCCCTAGTCTACATTAAGTAATATTAATGATTATTATGTCTATGATATTAGCACCGAAGCAAGTTTGGGCTGATACATATTAAAACTTGTATTTGAGTAATTATCAGGATATTAAAATAATTTGAAAAATTGATCAGTTTAAAATATTAAATTGTAGTCCAGACCTGCATTTTGTGTTAAATATTTTTGTTATAAATATTCTTGTTACCAATTTTAATACTTTCCAAAGGAATATTTGTGTTATTTTCTATACAGATGTTCAGAAACAATATCAAAAAACTTAGGGAGGTCGTTTTAAAAATGCCAAAAACTCAGTCGTTTGTTAATTGTAAGTAATTTATTTTGTTTTTAATTTATATTTAATCTATTTGTCAAATAAGTAAGTTGATATATGATATAAGGGATAAGTCTAATGTTAGTCCCCCTTTCACAGGTAAAACTGTTTCCTTAGCACCAACGGATACTTTGCCTACGAATCAAATGCTTTTCTTTGGGCGTCCATGAATTGCGGACCAAAAGCCATGAACAATTTTCGGATTTTGGAATGTGTTTTTAATAATCCATGAATTGCGGACCAAAGACGAACGAAAACCTAAACTACCCCATACTAAAGATGAACAAAACCTAAACTACCTCATATATGTAATATTTTAATTTAGTTGTTTAATAAACCGATTTAAAATTAATTTCTGAAAAAACTTACAATTTTTTTATTTAAAATAAAAAATATATTACACTTACTTTAGTTGTATAAAATGAAGCTTAGCATGCAATTCATGGTTTTTTAAAAAGGGGTCTTCTTGGTTAGGTCTGCAATTTGAGTATCCAATTATAAAAAAAAATCAGGTAGTGAGGCCGCAATTCGAGGCTACCGGTTTCTTTCATCTCTTTTCCATTTTGACAGATGTGGTCAAAATAATGGAATCATTTTGAAACTAACTCTCAAGTTTTAATCATTTTTTTATAATGGGTTTTTTGGTGTTGCATGAACAATCTTCCTAATTGTTTGGCTGGTTTTCTCTAAAAATTTGAAAAAACTATAGATAATATGTTGAGGTAATCTTTAGGACAATTTTGACAAATTGAACAAAAACCAAATAAATTGACAAAAAAATTTTTGTATTTGTTTTAGAAGGTTTGTTCTGGCTAAGTACGACCCTAAATATTTGTTAATTACCTACTGTACGTTGTCAACTTAAAATTGGGAAAGTAATTAAGATCATTTGTGTTGTCAAAACAAAATTATTACAACTATGCTTTTTTATTTATCATACAGAATTACGTTCCAAAATTTCTTGATGGTATTTTCGGATACCCTATATGAATTATTTTTATTTGTGGTTTATATTAGGATTTTTGTTGATTTGTTTTATTTTTTGTATATTTTTGATTCTGGTGATGTTAATGACAAAGTTATTAGTTATTTGACTTTCACAAAAACTCAATTTATTAAATTATTGCATTCCTACGTATGTGATTTGTACGAGATCTGAATCCTGAGAAACTGAACTCGTATCTGGAAGTCTCAAAATTAGGATTCTGGAGTTTAACCCCAGAGTTGAAATCTTTAATGGCCAAATAGATTTAGATCTGAAACTTTTGTAGACTAGCATAATTTTAGTTTAAGTACTTTTGTTACCTCAAATTCCGATTAAGTCATCATCAGTTGTGATATGTTTTTTTAATTTTAAATTATTCAAAGTTCAAATAAATATTTTATACTGAAATATTTGCTTTTTTTTTTAAGGTAGTTTAAAATAGTTCTATTAGTTTAAATTCTTGGGTTTTGGGCATGAACTTAACATATAGAACCGACAAAATCTTACTATGATAAAACCTTTGTGTACGACCCTAACTTTGTGGTTCTAAAATTAAAACCTTTTAGGTTCTGTATTTCCCCGGAAGCACGCACGTGTAAAATAAATGTATTGATCGTGTAATAAACCGAAAATGTTCGGACCGTGCTATTTGCCATATTGGGGAAGGTTCATTTATAACAACAGTGAATTCGCTGTCGCCGTAGGAAAATTATACGGGCCACGAACTTGAGATATAAAACTGGACTGCTCATAAAAATAACTTTTGACCCCCCCCCCCCCCTTATTGGTCGCCATTCGGTGCAATGATTTGTATGGCAACATTGAATTCCCTAATAGTTTCTTACATTGGCGTGAATGAATGTCAATTCTATTATTCTAACTAACAGGTTTAGACGATAACTATCTCTTTCTATACTATATCTAAAACAATAAATCGCTCTTCCTTGTTTTACTTGACAGATTAATCGAGTATATTCAATAAAAAAGACCAGAGCTCCGATTCTGTAAGCATATTTTTTGACCTTCTCTCTCCTTATCTCTTTTAGGACAGTGATATACTTATGTGTTAATACAGACTGAACAAAGATAGAAAATCCTTATTATGACATCGTCTTTCCCTTTACTCTTATAGAATCGCAACCCAGGATAATTGTTTCTGTAAAACAATATTTAACTTGAATTTCTACTTTTAGTTTCCTCAAAATTATAATTTTTCTGTTTAAAGCAACTCCAATAAAGCAAATTTTTTTTATCTTCTTTGGAACATTGTAAATATGTAACAATTTTATTATTTTTAGATAACAAGCATGAAACGTCAGTTGTTATAAATAAATGAAAATGGTTTTTCTATGACTGTTTACATATTTTATTTTTTACAATAAAACTGTTATTTAGTAAAATAGCTAAAATGTGAAATATGCGCCAAAAACAAATCAAGACTAATTTTTTTTTTGAAATATCTGTTTTAGAAACATCTTTATTCGGAAGTAGAGTATAAGAAGTTAACGAAAACCAGTATTAAGACATTTATTTTTAAAAATTTTATATCATGAATTAATATAGTACATTGTTTACTGTAAGGTATCAAAATGTCCACATAATCTATTGCAAAGTAAGATAGTTTCATCATTTAAAAATAGCTTCGATTAGGTCTTTGTTAAAATTACTTTTACCTTGATGCTTTTAGGGAACTGATATGTTAGGTATTTATATAGGGTTAACAACATTCATAATAATATTGACATTTCCTTCATAAAAATGGAGCTTTAATTTAAATGAAGTAAAGTAACATTATGTACTAAACCATTTTTATAAAAAAAAAAAAAAAAATAAAAACTAAAGGGGATAGTGTTAAAGCAGTTTATATTTAATTGTAAACAAAACAATATTTATTAAGACACTTTAAATATAAAGAAGCTTGTAAATACAAGAGAATTCTTACATTAATACAATCATTTTTATTCTAAATATATACATAAAGATTTACTAGCAACTTTTAATTTTTACACTAGGTCAAACTTTCAATTTACTTAACTGTTTAAGGATCTGGAATTGGCCTTTTCTAGAGTTGAATTTTTGAAATGGTAATCAATCTTCTCACTACGTTGACAAAGGGTTTTCATGACACAAATTTCCTATCCGAGCTAAAATCAAGAATTTTTGTTTTATTATTTAATAACATATTCAAACAAAATGTTATTACTTTATTTTTAGACAAAACAAATACATAAAAGTAAAATTTATGTAATTTCCAAACATCCTTAATAATATTGAAAAATTTCACATTATATGCAATCATTTATTTCTATTTTAATATGTGGCATATTGGTTTTTAAACGTATAACCATTTTAAATTTTAATACCATACCAGTTTCGATATTCAGCTTTATATGTCAGTGGAACATTAACTTTATCGTAAAACGATATTGTTGTTGGTTAATGCACACCTAATTCAGGACTTTTTTTTTGTAGAGCCAGTGTGTGTTATTAAGTCCAAGTTTAGTTGCTTCAATATGTTTACATCAAACAGTGCTTCGTAGTTTTTTTCAGGCAGTTTATTTGTAAGAAGCAAAACACAAACTTTTTGCTCATCTTCTTGTATAAAACAATTTCCAGAAAAATGCTCTGAACAGAGTTACTTATCTGATGTATAAAAGAATTATGATGACCAATTTGCTTCAGCTCTTGAATTTGAAGATTCTTTTCTCTTGGAAAACTAAAATATTGATAGCATTAAAAATTATCTTTTATCATATCCATAAGATTAAACTTGTTATCCTTAGATTTACAATTTGATTCTAAGGTAAAATTTTATATAATTATTATTGAATGCTTTATAACTTACCAAATAAATAAATTCCAATTTACCAGATGAGGTATTTGCACGTCTTACAATGAAGAATCACATTTTTTAAAATACAAAAAAAAAAGCCTTAAAGTTCACATTCCTGTTTGAAATTTTCAGTAAAACGTTACATAAAATGTGAAAAAATCCATAAAACAGCAAAATCAAAAATAAATTTTTGTCAAAATGAAAAGTATTCAGTCCATGTCAAAATACACTTTCACCAATATCATAAAAACTTAGGGAATTCATTGTTGCCAAAGCAATTATTTGCACCAAATGGCACGGAGCACGGTGGGGTCATTTTTTTTTATAAGGGAGATATGGAACACGAGCAGTCCAGTTTTATATCTCAAGTTCGTGATACGGGCTAAATACACGGATTTCTGAACTAAATGGATGACAGGTGGTAATGGAGCTGTCAACGGAAAAATGTCCGGAGTATGCTCGGCGCCATTTTGGGTAAGAGTGACGTTTTGGCACGTCAAATTAACCGTCAAAAGTCAAAAATAGTGTCATTGTTGTTATTGTGAAATAATCTTTGTTTTTCCTTGGATTAAATTTATTTTAAATAACTTAATAACCAAGTAATATGCACCAAGCCATCAGTCAAATATTTAGGTGTAAATATAGACCACAAAATTATCTTAAATTGGCACTTTAGAACTGTTAAACAAAAAATGTATACAAAGGGTCAAATACCTTAGGAGTCTAATACACAAAAAAAAAGGAATCTGAAGAAAAACAACTCATATATACAAAGCAATATACTGACTTTAATGGGAATACATACCTCCTATATACAGTAATTGCAGGAAGCCAGCACTCGTAAAACTTGAAACAGTAGAAACCTCTGCTCTATGTAGTATTACTCAAATCCATCGTCCTAGCTATCCACCAATCAATTATTGTATGAATTCACTTAACATCTAGCCGATTATTGTAAGACTTCCTGTCCTGACAAGTAAGTTTGAAAGAAAACATGAAACTTGACCGGTGATAGAGGAACTGAGTACGAGCAGGGGCCGGAACCATAGGCCAGCCCGAAGACCCCCCATTAATGATACTATTCAACCCTTAATATACTTTTTTATTATTTTGTGAAGATTTGTAGGGGCTTGAAGACCAAACGTACTATAAATAAGCTTTTTATTCTGAAGGACCTCGTTTGTTGGCTTGTATGGTTCAAATTTATATGTCCTAATAAATTATAATCAATAATATTTATTTAATTGTAGTGTAGTATAGTGTTTAACACAGCCTAAGGAAGTAAAATGTTGTATTTAACATTATTTGAATATAAAATTGAATGTTACTTATTTTAATAAAAGTTTTAAATATCTTACAAATTGTTACTTCTCAATTTTTTTTATAAGTTGTGTTGATGAAAACAATTATGTTACACTTAACTGTTTAAAGCAAGTTATGGACATACGGACACAGGTGTTTATATTAAATCCATAATTAGAACTAGTCGTAGGAAAACAATTTTTAAGCAGCACGCTCATACTATTGAGATATGAACAAAATTTAGTGTAATAATTTTGTATGTCTATAATCTCAAATTTACTTGAAATTTGCGAAACATTCAACTTTCTAAGGAAATTTTAATTAGAAAATACTGAAAATAACGGGGTACTACCTAATTAATATTTCAACTGTTTTTTCAAAAAATAAAACGTTTTGAAGAAACGGTTCGTCAACATATTGCTTTTTTAAGGACTAGTTATTTTTAACAACCAAAAATATAATAAAAATTATTAATTTATTTTTACGACCGACCAATAGTATGACAAATATCCACACATAACAATCAATTGACACCAATTGGATTAGTTGAGTAAGGTTATAACGTAATACTGTCATTTTATCTCTTTCTACCATTCGTTTCGTTCAATTACTTATGTCGATGAAATTTCGGAAAGGAATGCAAAGTGCTTCAAACCTTGTCAGTGGGAGGTAAACGATTACGTTTAGTCGTTATAATTTTTCAGTGGCGACAGCGTATTCATTGTTATTATAACTTCACCTTACCCAAAATGGCGCATAGCATGGTCCGGACATTTTCTGTGTATTTGACGATCAGTACATATACTTTATACGTGCGTGGCTAAATATAATCGGTTATCTCTAACTGACAAGGGTAGAAGCAATTCGCATGAGTTAACTTATCGATTCCAGGAAATCCTTATTTAAAAATAACTTTGCTTTATTTTTACAACTTATTATTTTAATGATTTACTTTCGTCTATTTTAAAATAGCAACTTTCGCTATTATAATTAATAATATTTAATGATGTTTCTACTAGCTCTAACAAACTCTGACTGAAAGTAAAACACTATTACAAATGATATTAAAAGAAAATTATGCACAATCAGCGAAATGCTTAGTTCGCACTTTTATATATTGTCTTATGGAAATAGGGTGACATAACTCGTAGCTTTCTGAATTTGTATAGACATAAGTAGTTGAGCGAAACGGATAGTAGAAAGAGATAAAATGAACCGTTTCTGCAAAACGTTTTATTTCTTGAAAAAAAACAGTTGAAATGTTAATTAGGTGGTACCCCGTTATTTCCAGTATTTTCTAATTTTTAATTAAAGTATCTTTGGAAAGTTGAATGTCTCGCAAATTTCAACTAAATTTGAGATTATAGACATGCAAAATTCTAACACTAAATTCTGTTCATAGATATTCATTGAGATAATAGTAAGAGCATGCTGTTTAAAAATGTTTTCCTGCAGGTAGTTGTGATAATGGATTTAACATAAACATTTGTGTCTGTATGTCAATAACAACTGAATATCTTACTTGTAAACGTTAAGTCTAATATAATTGTTTTCATCAACACAACATAAAAAATTTGAGAAATAACAATTTGTAACATATTTGAAACTTTTATTTAAATAAGTGACATTAAATTTTATATTTAAATAATGTTAAATGTAAGATTTTACTTCCTTACGCTGTGTTAAACATTATACTACACTACAATGAAACAAATATTGCAACTATAACTATACGCCAATGAACGCGATCCTTCAGAATAAAAATCTTATTTATAATACATTTGATCTTCAAGCCCCTACAAATCTTTACAAAATAATAAAAAAAAGTATATAAAGGTTGAATGTGAGATTTGCCAGTATCATTAATGGCGGTCTTTTAGCTGGCCTATGGTTTCGGTCCCTGGTCGTATACAATTCTATCACCGGTCAAGTTTCAGGTTTGTTTCAAACTTAGTTGTCAAGACAGGAAGTCTTGCAATAAGAGGCTGGATGTTTGGTATTCACACAATAATTGATCGGATGGTCTATATAGTGGATTGCTAGGATGATGGATTTTAGTCCGTACTACATAGAGCTGCAATTTCCACCGTTTCAAGGTTTATCAGTGCTAACTTTCTGCATTTACTGTATGTAGGGGGCATGTATTCCAATTAAAGTCAGTATATTGCTTTGTATATATGAGTTGATTTTCTTGATATGCCTTTTTCTTTGTATATTAGACTCCTAAGGTATTGGCGCTTTGTAAACATTTTTGGTTAATAGTTCTAAAGTGCCAATTTAAGATAATTTTGTGGTATTTACACCGAAATATTTGACTGATGGCTTAGTGCATATTGCTTTTAAGTAATATAAAATCAATTTAAGCTAGGGAAAAAATATATATTTTAATGCCAATTAAAAACTTCACAACAATAACAACCACAATTACTGCCCTCGATTCAAGAATTTTAAACTCGAGTGCATTAAACCTTGAGTAGCTCCGAGGGAAGACAAGAAAAAAATATTATTTTATTACTTATTAGTTTTGAATTTTGTCTGATGTCAAGGCATTTTCAGCCATAAATATTTCATAGTTCGTTAAAAAAAACTATGAACGTAAGTCCAATAGCTTTTGAAATAATCCAATTTTTGTCTCTCCACTTCATGTATAAAATGTTTTTTACCCAAAAATAGCATCTTAAAATGATAACTGATAGCTGCTAGGGCTGTATACGCCAAATATTTCTAGTGGTGCTTGAGCGGTAAGGGGAAAACGGATCTGACACACTCCGAGACATAATGCACTAACAAAGATTATTTACAATTGATCCTCTTTTACTGCCATCGATTCATTAACATGAACAGTTCGGAGCTGTACAGGTGCAAAAAGTATTAAGGCATTTATTTTTAAAAATTTTATATCATGAATTAATATAGTATATTGTTTAATGTAAGGTATCGAAATGTCCACATAATCTATTGCAAAGTAAGATAGTTTCATTATTTAAAAATAGCTTCGATTAGGTCTTGGTTAAAATTATTTTCTCCTCGATGCTTTTAGGGAACTGATATGTTAGGTATTTATATAGGGTTAACAACATTCATAATAATGTTGACATTTCCTTCATAAAAACAGAGCTTTAATTTAAATGAAGTAAAGTAACATTATGTACTAAACCATTTTTATACAAAAAAAAAAATAAACTCTAAAGGGGATAGTGTTAAAGCAGTTTATATTTAATTGTAAACAAAACAATATTTATTAAGATACTTTAAATATAAAGAAGCTTGTAAATACAAGAGAATTCTTACATTAATACAATCATTTTTAATCTAAATATATACATAAAGATTTACTAGCAACTTTTAATTTTTACACTAGGTCAAACTTTTAATTTACTTAACTGTCTAAGGATCTGGAATGGACCTTTCCTAGAGTTGAATTTTTGAAATGGTAATCAATCGCAGCTTCTCACTATTTTGACAAAGGATTTTCATGACACAAATTTTCTATCTGAGCTAAAATCAAGAATTTTTGTTTTATTAATTAATAACATATTCAAACAAAAGGTTATTATTTTATTTTTAGACAAAACAAATACATAAAAATAAAATTTATGTAATTTCCAAACATGCTTAATAATATTGAAAAATTTCATATTATATGCAATCATTTATTTCTGTTTTAATATGGCATATTGGTTTTTAAACGTATAATCATTTTAAATTTTAACACCATACCAGTTTCGATATTCAGCTTTATATGTCAGTGGAACATTAACTTTATGGTAAAACGATATTGTTGTTGGTTAATACACACCTAATTCAGAACTTTTTTTGTAGAGCCAGTGTATGTTATTAAGTCCAAGTTTAGTTGCTTCAAGATGTTTACATCAAACAGTGCTTCGTAGTTTTTTTCAGGCAGTTTATTTGTAAGAAGCACAACACAAACTTTTTGCTCATCTTCTTGTATAAAAAAATTTCCAGAAAAATGCTCTGAACAGAGTTACTTATCTGATGTATAAAAGAATTATGATCATGACCAATTTGCTTCAGCTCTTGAATTTGAAGATTCTTTTCTCTTAGAAAACTAAAATATTGATAGCATTTAATAATTATCATATATCATATCCATAAGATTAAACTTGTTACCCTTAGATTTACAATTTGATTCTAAATTTTATATAATTATTATTGAATGCTTTATAACTTACCAATTAAATAAATTCCAATTTACCCGATGAGGTATTTGCACGTCTTACGATGAAGAATCACATTTTTTAAAATACAAAAAAAAACCTTAAAGTTCACATTCCTGTTTGAAATTTTCAGTAAAAGGTTACATAAAATGTGATAAAATCCATAAAATAGCAAAATCAAAAATAAATTTTCGTCAAAATGAAAACTATTCAGTCAATGTCATAAATACACTTTCACCAATATCATAAAAACTTAGGGAATTCATTGTTGCCAAAGCAATTATTTGCACCTAATGGCACGGAGCACGGTGGGGTCATTTTTTTTTATAAGGGAGATATGGAACACGAGCAGTCCAGTTTTATATCTCAAGTTCGTGGCACTACATGAATAAAGCGAGCGTCTCTTGCACCTGAAGAGTTCTGAGCTGCTCCGTCCAATGAATCGAACGAGCCGTTAAATCCTGAAATGGCTCCCTAGTTGCCAAGTTGTCCTTTGGCGACATTGACGTTAAAGCAAGTGTCAAATTATGTGTGTTTACATCAAAAAAAGGTTTACACCGTCACAGTTTTGATAGGCGTCTGATAGTGTTGCATTTCTTGGAAATGAACAACCACATTTCAAACATTTAAAATTAAAAAGATTTCCGTCGTTGGAATTATTATCAAGACAATGAACTTCGTGGCGATGTCGATTCAAATTTCTCCGCTTACTAAAATGTTTTCCACATAAATCGCAGGTAAAATTCATTTTTGAACAACTATAAAAAGACACTAAACAAACAGTATCCAAAAATTGGAAACAAAGGAAAACATAACCTTAAACCAAGAAACGAGAATGGACGATTTGGCAACCATGGAGCAATTTCAGAATTTGAAATCTCGTTGAATCAAGGGCAGTAAATATATACTATTTATACTATTTTTTTGACTTTTGACGGTTAATTTGACGTGCTAAAACGTCACTTTTCCCAATATGGCGCGAAACATACTCCGGACATTTTTCGTTTGACAACTCCATTACAATCTGTCATCCATTTCGTTCCCGGAAGAGAAAATGTTAGTTCAGTTTAGGTGTCTACTGCATATTTACCTGTAAACTAATACATTTGAGCTACATCTCTGGATGTTTGTAGAAATTGTTGCAGTTGGTCAATACATGTTTTTTTTTTTGAAAAAGAAGACGAATGTTTATATACCTCTTGATTGGATATTTCTTTATAAACTAGCAAGGTAAATCTTTCACATATATTATGATACATAGCAATAAGAGGGAGAACAAATACGGGGTCGTGCTATCTCTCTCGTTCCGAAGAGTCGCATTTCGAAATTATGGGAGCGAAAGAGATAACATCACCAAAGATTATTCACAATTGAATCCTCTTTGGAATTACCCCGGATTAGCCCTCTCCTTTCCCCGAAAAGCACATGGTGCATTATATGATGGTTCCAGTAGTGTATGCTCGAAAAAGTAAGTAAAAGGTGCGAACTTAAGATATAAAATTGGACTGCTCGTATTCCATATCTCCCTTATAAAAAAAAAGACCCCATCGTGCTCCGTGCCATTAGGTGTAAATAATTGCTTTGGCAACAATGAATTCCCTAAGTTTTTATGATATTGGTGAAAGTGTATTTTTGACATTGACTGAATACTTTTCATTTTGACAAAAATTTATTTTTGATTTTGCTGTTTTATGGATTTTATCACATTTTATGTAACGTTTTCCTGAAATTTTCAAACAGGAATGTGAACTTTAAGGTTTTTTTTTTGTATTTTAAAAAATGTGATTCTTCATCGTAAGACGTGCAAATACCTCATCTGGTAAATTGGAATTTATTTAATTGGTAAGTTGTAAAGCATTCAATAATAATTATATAAAATTTTACCTTAGAATCAAATTGTAAATCTAAGGGTAACAAGTTTAATCTTATGGATATGATATTTGATAATTAATAAATGCTATCAATATTTTAGTTTTCTAAGAGAAAAGAATCTTCAAATTCAAGAGCTGAAGCAAATTGGTCATGATCATAATTCTTTTATACATCAGACGAGTAACTTTGTTCAGAGCATTTTTCTGGAAATTGTTTTATACAAGAAGATGAGCAAAACGTTTGTGTTGTGCTTCTTACAAATAAACTGCCTGAAAAAAACTACGAAGCACTGTTTGATGTAAACATCTTGAAGCAACTAAACTTGGACTTAATATCATACACTGGCTCTACAAAAAAAGTTCTGAATTAGGTGTGCATTAACCAACAACAATATCGTTTTACCATAAAGTTAATGTTCCACTGACATATAAAGCTGAATATCGAAACTGGTATGGTGTTAAAATTTAAAATGATTATACGTTTAAAAACCAATATGCCATAGTGAGAAGCTGCGATTGATTACCATTTCAAAAATTCAGCTCTACGAAAGGTTAAGTCCAGATCCTTAAACAGTTAAGTAAATTGAAAGTTTGACCTACTGTAAAAATTAAAAGTTGCTAGTAAATCTTTATGTATATCTTTAGATTAAAAATGATTGTATTAATGTAAAAATTCTCTTGTATTTACAAGCTTCTTGATATTTAAAGTGTCTTAATAAATTTTGTTTTGTTTACAATTAAATATAAACTGCTTTAACACTATCCCCTTTAGAGTTTAATTTTTTTTTTATAAAAATGGTTTAGTACATAATGTTACTTCACTTCATTTAAATTAAAGCTCTGTTTTTGTGAAGGAAATGTCAACATTATTATGAATGTTGTTAACCCTATATAAATACCTAACATATCAGTTCCTTAAAAGCATCGAGGAGAAAATAATTTTAAGACCTAATCGAAGCTATTTTTAAATGATGAAACTATCTTACTTTGCAATAGATTATGCGGACATTTCGATACCTTACATTAAACAATATACTATATTAATGCATGATATAAAATTTTTAAAAATAAATGCCTTAATACTTTTTTTCGTTAACTTCTTATACTCTACGTCTGAATAAGAATGTTTCTAAAACAGATATTTCAAAAAAAAAATAGTCTCGATTTGTTTTTGGCGCATATTTCACATTTTAGCCATTTTGCTAAATAACAGTTTTATTGTAAGAAATAAAATATGTAAACAGTCATAGAATAAAATTTTTATAAAAAAATTGAACCGACTTCTAAAAGTGCGCTAAAAAGTGAAAAATAACCATAAATTTTTATATGAAATTGAACTTTTTGAAGTCGGCGCCAAACTAATACCTGACAAAATGTAATTTGCATAAACAGATTAAAAATACTTTATTTGTAATTGTTTTCTTACCATAATTTGTATATATTAGCAGTTACTTATTTTATTTACAAATGATTTGGCGCCGACTTCAAAAAGTTCAATTTCATATAAAAATTTATGGTTATTTTTCACTTTTTAGCGCACTTTTAGAAGTCGGTTCAATTTTTTTATAAAAATTTTATTTTTCTATTTTTAGTTTTAGAACTCATTATGATATTTATAAGTTATTTGAACTAAGTACTAATCGAAATTAGTATACTTTGCAATGACTCCATAGTGGCAAAAGAGTACCGATTTTATCCAAAGTTGTAAATCACCCTAAAATAAGCCACTACAAATTCTTTAATTCTTAGAGTTTTACAAATACCAGTCAAATTCGGTAAAACGAATATTTAGTCTGCCATAGAAAATCCAATATCTTAAATTTCAAATTAATTTTAGATTAGTAATATAGGCCCCAAAACCTTCCAATATCGATATTTAAAGAAAATAAATTAATTTTTTATCCACTATATTGGATACGCCATATTGAATTTTTAAAAAATAGTTTTAGATTCGTCATGTGTGACCCCGAAAACTCTCCCGTTCCAATTTTAGTGAAAATCGAACAAAACTGATTTTTTTGTTCGCCATATTGAATCCGTCATATTGAATTTTTTAAAAATAATTTTAGATTCGTCATATGCGACCCCGAAAACTCCCCCGTACCAATTTTGGAGAAAATCGGACAAAATTGATTTTTTTGTCGGCCATATTGGATCCGCCATATTAAAATTTTTAAAAATTATTTTAGATTCGTCATATGCGACCCCGAAAACTCCCCCGTACCAATTTTGGAGAAAATCAGACAAAATTGATTTTTTCGTCCGCCATATTGGATCCGCCATATTGAATTTTTTAAAAATTATTTTAGATTCGTCATGTGCGACCCCAAAAACTCCCCCGTACCAATTTTAGAGGAAATCGGACAAAATTTATTTTTTCGTCCGCCATATTGGATCCGCCATATTAAAATTTTTAAAAATTATTTTAGATTCGTTATATGTGACCCCGAAAACTCCCCCGTACCAATTTTGGAGAAAATCAGACAAAATTGATTTTTTCGTCCGCCATATTGGATCCGCCATATTGAATTTTTTAAAAATTATTTTAGATTCGTCATGTGCGACCCCGAAAACTCCCCCGTACCAATTTTAGAGGAAATCGGACAAAATTTATTTTTTCGTCCGCCATATTGGATCCGCCATATTGAATTTCTTAAAAATTATTTTAGATTCGTCATATGCGACTCCGAAAATACCCTCGTACCAATTTTGGTGAAAATCGGACAAAACTGATTTTTTTCGTCCACCATATTGGATCCGCCATATTGAATTTTTTAAAAATATTATCAGATTCGTTATGTGGCAGCTCGAAAACTCCCCTATACCAATTTTGGAGAAAATCGGACTAAATTAAATTTTTTTCTCCGCCATATTGGATCCGCCATTTTGAATTTTTTAAAAATAATATCAGATTCGTTGGGTACAACACCGAATATTCCTCCATACCAATTTTGGAGAAAATCGGACAAAATTAATTTTTTTGGCCGCCATATTGTAAGCGCCATCTTGGATTTTACTGCACCAATTTTATCTAAAAAAATATGGGACCACCGCAGCAACTTCCTTTATATAACGTAAAAAAATTCACTCAAATCGGTACAGCCGTTCCGGAGAAATCGGTGTACATACATAAAAAAAAAAAAAAATACATAGTCGACGAATTGAGAACCTCCTTCTTTTAGAAGTCGGTTAAAAAGCATTTTCATTTATTTATAAGACCTGACATTTCATGCTTGTTATCTAAAAATAATAAAATTGTTACATATTTACACTGTTCCAAAGAAGTTAAAAAAATGTGCTTTATTGGAGTTGCTTTAAACAGAAAAATTATAATTTTGAGGAAACTAAAAGTAAAAATTCAAGTTAAATATTGTTTTACAGAAACAATTATCCTGGGCTGCGATTCTATAAGAGTAAAGGGAAAGAGAATGTCATAATAAGGATCTTCTATCTTTGTTCAGTCTGTATTAACACATAAGTATATCACTGTCCTAAAAGAGATAAGGAAAGAGAATGTCAAAAAATATGCTTACAGAATCGGAGCTCTGGTCTTTTTTATTGAATATACTCGATTAACCTGTCAAGTAAAACAAGGAAGAGAGATTTATTGTTTAAGATATAGTATAGAAAGAGATAGTTATTGTCTAAACCTGTTAGAATAATAAAATTGACATTCATACACGACACATTCACGCCAATGTAAGAAACTAGCAGGGAATTCAATGTTGCCATACAAATCATTGCACCTAATGGCGACCAATAAGGGGGGGGGGGTCAAAAATTATTTTTCATGAGCAGTCCAGTTTTATATTTCAAGTTCGTGGTGTTCTTACAGTGCTGTCATTTTACAAGAGGAAACAACCCTGAGTGTCAAGGATATTTCTGTCACTGTCAAAACGTCAAAAATTGGAAATTTTGCTTGTAATCATCAAAATATTTTTTTAATTACAGGAATAAAGAAAAAATTGAGAAAAAATGCCAGACCATTTAGGAGATGATATGAGAAAAGTAAAAAGTGAACCCGAAGCCGAAGAAAAGGAAATAAAATGTAAGAATTGTATTAATTTTCACCAAAAGCTCGCTCTTTCTGTTTTTGAATTTGTTTTTTTTTTAAGTATTATATTTTCCTTTTTAGCTTTGGATGAAGGGGATATTGCATTGCTTAAGACTTATGTAAGTATTTTAAATTATCTTTATTATTTTAAAAGTAATTTGAACAAGCATTAGTGTCTGAGGTTATGTTAATTTTTTTTCGAAAGACCAGTTAATTTTAACACAATACTTATTTTTCCCTTTTGGATTTTTTATGATAGGGCCAAGGTCAATACACGAAAACTATTAAAACTGTTGAGGAGGATATACAGACTATCATTAAACGTGTAAACGAACTTACGGGAATAAAAGAATCTGATACAGGACTGGCGCCCCCTGCATTATGGGATTTGGCTGCAGATAAGCAGGTAAATGATATGAAAAGATTTTTGATAATTATTTCGATTAAGTGGAATCTAGGAAAACGAAGTTTTCTTTCTTTCAAACTTCAACACTAACCCCTTATTTTGAGGTTACCGAAAACAGTTTTGGTATTGGTTTTCCACTATTTTTCCTCTATTTTCCAGAAAACAAAGAAAACCCGTTAACCTCACAAGGTCACTTTTATTCCTGAAGATAACACCAAATTTTCATATTTATTTTGAATGGTATTTATAAGACATTGTTATTTTAGCAAACGAATTTAAAAAAACTTGTATTTTCAACTATAAAGCAAAAATACGTTTTGTAAACTTCATTGACCATTTTTCTATTAAACACGCCAGATATTTATTGCGCCATTGCCAAATGTAAAATACTTTTATGGCATAACCTATAAAATTTATCCATCTCGGTTAACAACATGGTTTAATTTTTGTAATGTAGAAATAAGGGTAAAATTAATTATAACCGCCAAAATTTTTGGTTAGTGTATGTTTAGCTTGGTTTTAGTTAATTTGGAAAACTGAAACTAACCTAAACTGTCCTAGATGTATTAATTAAAAAATGTTATTGTCCAGTAGAGATTATGTAGAGAAGAAACTGTCTCTGCTGCAAAAGATATGGTTGGACCAAGATGTTAAAAATGAAGGATTATAAATTTGATAGAAGTTTTACATTAGAACACTAGAAAAAATAGGCGGCATAAAGAGATATCAAATAAAAGAAAATTATTAATGTTCTTTCTCATTTTAATTAAAAGAGAGGGGGAGGGGGGGGTAAACCTGTCCCATGTATTTAAAAAATTCATGGTACATGTTCTTGTAGTTGGAATATTTTTATTCCTGCCTTGCTGTTTCATTTTGTTTTCACTCGATACTTTCTGCTGATGGTAACAAAAGCAGTATGATTATTTTAAAACTGTTAATATTGGGAGGAAAAAATTGTGCCTAATATAGAAACCAAAGAAGGGTAAGATGTTTTTCGGGTCCTTCTCTTTTTATGATCTGACAACATCACCCTTTCAAAGAAACTGGCACTACAATTAATTATGACAGGCCATTTTGTTTTGATTTGTTTTTTTGGCCTTTTTCCTGATTTTTCAGTTTAAAAAGTGATTGATAGTAGATTATAATATAGAAATTTCTATTAGTGTGAAATTTGTGGTTGTAATAAAATTTTAACGATTTAGTGAAAAAAACTGAACTTAAAGAGAAAAATGATTTTCTCTACTTTCTGGGAAAGTGAGGAAAAATAGGGGAAAACCGAGGCCAGAATTGTGTTCTACAACCCTGGTTTTTTTAGATTTCACTTAAAAAAGACAGTTACTGAAAAAACTTTTCAAAAAAAAGTGTACAGTGTTAACTGTATCCGAGGGCCAAAAAAAAAAATTGTATAATAAACAAAAAATTGGGATAATTGGAAAAAATAAGTGAAAAATCCAGCGGTCATATTATTTCAAATAATTATTTTAAATTTGCCTTGTTTTGGTTTAGACATTACAAAATGAGCAACCGTTGCAAGTTGCTAGATGTACAAAAATCATCAATGCTGATACAGATGATCCTAAATACATTATCAATGTGAAACAGTTTGCCAAGTTTGTTGTGGATTTAGCTGATTCTGTGGCACCTACAGATATTGAAGAGGGAATGAGAGTGGGGTAAGATATTTGACATTGACCTTTTTTTTTATCTAATAACTAAATGCAAAATCATCTTTTTTTTTTTTAGTGTGGACAGAAATAAATATCAGATTCACATTCCTTTGCCACCAAAAATTGATCCTACTGTTACTATGATGCAGGTAATTTTTCCTTTTGTTTTATGCACGGAAGCATAAATAATATTTTGTTTTATTTATTAACTTTTATCTCTTTTTTTTCTGTAGGTTGAAGAAAAACCAGATGTAACTTACAGTGATGTGGGAGGTTGTAAAGAACAAATTGAAAAGTTAAGAGAAGTTGTAGAAACACCTCTTTTGCATGTACGTCTCAAAATGCTACAAATCTTAGCATTTATTAAAATATACCATGATAATATCTTAAATATTGACTAAAATGTGATTGTCGGACTTGCTTTGTTTTTTTTTTTATTTATTTTTACGACGTTTCGATTAGGTTGTATCTCTGATCGTTATCAAGTATAAACTGAATTCAGTTTATACTTGATAACGATTAGAGATACAACCTAATCGAAACGTCGTAAAAATATATAAAAATAAAGACAATGCAAGTGCAACAACCACATTTTAGTCAATCTTCGACATGTCTACAACCTTCAATCTTAAATCTTGTTAATTAAAAAAATACAAAATAAGAAAGTGCATTTTAAAAAGTTAAGTTTATTTATTTCTGTAATTTACAGCCCGAGAAATTTGTCAAACTTGGTATTGAACCTCCTAAAGGAGTTTTGCTTTTTGGTCCTCCTGGTACAGGAAAAACACTATGTGCAAGAGCTGTAGCTAATAGGACAGATGCTTGTTTTATCAGGGTCATTGGATCTGAGCTGGTTCAGAAATATGTTGGAGAAGGTAAGTGAAGAAGTTTTGCTAAATCGCGATTGTGCAATTTTCAGAAATTTTGGAAAATCATTAATTTTTTCTTGGACTGTGGCAATCTTTGGTTTGATTAATAATGTTGTACTATTTTTAGGGGCTAGGATGGTGAGGGAATTATTCGAAATGGCCAGATCTAAGAAAGCCTGTCTCATATTCTTTGATGAAATTGATGCAATTGGAGGAGCTAGGTTTGATGATGGCGCTGGAGGTGATAATGAGGTAAGAGAGTTTTGACCGTTTTTAATGCTTATTTTAGTAGATTCGCTTGAGATAGACCCATTCATCAAAATAAGAAAAAAGTTATCCTAAATATAATCTCAAAAATGTGTGTATTTTGAAGAAACTATGGGCCCCCACGGTTAAAGAAACTTGTTTTTAACTGACTTCAAAAAAAAAAAGAAGATTCTACATTTGACTGCTATGTTTGTTTTTTTATTTATGTACGCACGTCGATTATTCTGGAACGGCGGCACCGATTTGAATGAAAATTTTGCGTTATGTTCAGGAAGTTGCTGCTGTGCCCTCATATTATCTTAACCGAAATTGATAATATGGCAGACAAAAAAATTGATTTTATCCGAATTTCTCCAACATTTCTAAAGGGGAGTTTTCAAGGTTTTACACAACGAATTTAAAATTATTTTTAAAAAATTCTATATGGCATATTAAAAATTTTACATCTCTCGACTTTTTCCAAAACTGGTACTGGGGAGTTTTTGAGGGTGTAGATCATGAATTTAAATTTGTTTTTAAAAAATTCAACATGGACTAAAAATTTAACATCTCTTGATTCTCTCCAAAATTGATATAGAGAGGTTTTTAAGGGCTTAGATTAGGAATTTAAAATTATTTAAAAAAAACTCAATATGGCGGATAAAAAACTTTACATCATCTCTCGATTTGGTTTAAAATTGGCGTAGGGAGATTTTTGAAAGTGTAAGTTCCAAATTTAAAATTATTTTTAAAAAATTCAATATGGTGAATTAAAAACTAAAATTCTGTTTTGTTCAGAGTTGGTACTAGGGGGTTTCTGAGAATGTAAATAATGAGTTTAAAGTTGTTTAAAAAAATTCAATATGGCAGATGCAATATGGCGGTCTAAAAATTTTATATTCTGTGATTATGTCCAAATTGGTACTGGGGGGTTTTCAAGAGTGTTGATTAAGGGTTTAAAATTATCAATTTTGAAATTCAATATGGTGGGTTGAAAATTTTACTTTATTCACATTTCTTCAAAATTGGTAATAGAGAGCTTTTAGGAATCGTAGGTTATGAGTATGACATCCATTATTTACAATTTAATATGGCAGTTAAAATATAGGAGACTATAAATTTTACATTTTTAATATTTTGTGGAAATTGATATTCGAGTTTTCTTGGGGCGTATATTACTGATATTGATTCTTTTAATATTGGTATTGGGGGGTTTTTAGAGTCTAGGTTACGAATCTAAAAATAATTTCTTAAAATTCAAGATAGTGGATTTACAATAGCAAACTTGTTTAGTATAATTTCATTCAAAAATCGAAAGATTTTTTTGTTATTCAAATTAATGCGGTCGACTACTTTGGATAAAATGGATATTTATAATATATATAACTACATTTACAAAAAAATACCCATTTTATCCCCAAATACCAGTTCTGAATGAAATTGTACCAAAAAAATATTTAGTCTGCCATAGTAACTCAGCTGTCTTGAATCTTAAGAAATTAATTTTACATTTGTAACCTAGGCCCCCAAATCCATCAAATACTGATATTGAACGAACTTAAGACATGCAAATTTTTTTAGTTTAACATATTTTATCCTACATATTGTATTTGCTATGATAAACTGTAAAAAGTTAACTTCATATTGTTAACTTATGATTCTGGAAACCCACTAGCATCAATTTTGGAAAAAATGTGTATAACATAAAATTTTCAATCCACCATATTGAATTTCAAAAAACGATTTTAAACTTTCAATCTAATCCTAATCTATACCCCCCAAAATTCCCTGTTGAGTTTTAGTCATAATCAGAGGATATAAAAATTGAATCTACCATATTAAATAATTTCAAAACAACTTTAAATTCATTATTGACATTCTCAGAAAGACCCTAGTACCTATCTCGAAGAAAATTGAGAAGTGTTAAATTTTTCGTCCGCCATATTGAATTTTTTAAAAATAATTTTAAATTCGTAATTTACACCTTCAAAAATCCCCCTGATACAATTTTTGGACAAAATGTAGAGATGTAAAACTTATAGTTCTCCATATTGAATATTTGAAAAATAATTTCTTAATTAACACCTTCAAAAATTCCTCTATACCTATTCCGGACAAAATCGAGAGATGCAAAATTTTTAATTCGCCATATTGAATTATTTTAAAATAATTTTAGATTTGTTATGTAAAACCGCGAAAACTTCTCCATACCAATTCTGGATAAAATAGGGCAAAATTAATTTCTATGTTCACCATATCAACGCCATTTTAGATTTTACAGCCAAGATAATATGGGACCTCCGCAGCAACATCCTGAACAGTGTCGCCGTTCCTGAGCAATTAACGTATATGTATAAAAAACATACATTGCGGTCGAATGTAGAACCTCCTTTTCTTAGAAGTCGGTTAAAAATTATACTTTGGTTCTTTTTATTCATCTTTAAAAATTCCATTTTTAACATTGAATAATGTTTTAAACCATTTGAATATATGTCATTATTGATAAACAATATAAAGAATTTGATATTTTTGCAAATGATTAAAACGTTTATGCAAAAAAAAAACAATTTCCCACCATTTTTGAGACATAAAATTCAGATAAAAATACCTTTTTACCCAAAAGTGTTCTGTTTTCTTCAAAAATTGTCCTTCGGGCATCTTCAATCATTTCCAATGATTTAACATAAGGCCACAAAATGTTATTAGGATTGTGTTTTATTACTTTTTGTGGCAAAAGGAAAAACACTTTTTGTATGTACTGGCTATAGCTTCCTTAAAAGATAAAAATTTTCGTATTTTGATAAGTACTACCTACCTAAGCATATTAACATATCAAAAAATAAGAATAAAGCAGTATGGGATGTTATTAAAAACAACAACCCCATTATTGACAAGTCAGTGACTGATAAGTTAAATGCTAACGATTTTAACATCTTCTTTTCACATATAGCTGAAAATATAATGCAGAATATTCCGAATTCAATTTCCAACCCACTTGGCTACCTAGACTCACTAAATATAAATAGCTCGGATCCAACATTTCACTTTAATGAAATTACTTTTAATAATCTGAGGGATATAATGTCTAACCTTAATAATAGTCCTAGTAAGGACTGCTTTGGTTTAAATATTAGGACACTCAAGACTATAAAAAATATTATAATATACCCGCTAACTAAAATTATTAACAACTGTATAAAATTAGCAGTTTTTCCCGAATGTTTGAAATTGGCTCGTGTGGTGCCAGTTTTTAAGAAGGGAGCCTGCGATGATGTTGCTAACTACAGGCCAATTTCAATTGTGCCACTATTTAGTAAGATCTTTGAGAGTGCTTTAAAAAATCAGATGTGTGACTATCTTGAAGACCAGTGTTTGTTCGATCCATATCAGTTTGGTTTTCGTTTCAACATGTCAACTACAGCTGCCATAAACCATCTAACTTCGTACATTCAAGAGTGTTTTGAGGGAAGAATGTATGTCCGGGTTTCTTTCTTTGATTTGACAAAAGCTTTCGACTGCGTGTCCCATGATCTGTTGATTCAAAAGCTTTATAAATATAACTTTAACGATTGCACAGTCAATCTTATTAAATCTTACTTATCAAATCGTCTCCAATATGTAACATTTGGTGGTGAGACATCAAGCCCGAGTCCAGTCATTCACGGTGTGCCCCAAGGCTCAGTTCTTGGGCCGTTGTTGTTTCTTTTATATGTGAATGATATTAGCACATGTATTTCAAATGAGGGTACAGCTATTATTTTGTTTGCTGATGACACAACGGCACTCGAGAGAGCGGATGATTTGATAAATCTTAGTCGACAAATGGAGAGCACGCGGTCGGATATTCAGCAATGGTTTACTGCTAATAAATTAATTCTCAATGAGACCAAAACCCAGACAATGGATTTTTCACTGAGGGCTTTGAATCTAAGTGAATCGGCTGTAAGGTTCTTGGGCGTATATCTTGACCCTAAACTGACATGGAAGCGACATGCTGAACATCTTATAAGTATTTTAAGCAGAAATACATTTATATTACGTAATCTGAAAAACCTAGTATCTAATGATGTTCTTGCGAAGGCTTACTATGGTCATATCCACTCACATCTTAGCTACGCTGTCCTGTGTTGGGGACATTCATCGCATGCTTCCGGGGTATTTGCCATACAAAGGCGTTGTATAAGGATCATGTCTGGTCTGGGGTTCAGAGAATGTTGTAGGGCCAGATTTATCTCCCTTGGCATCCTTACTTTGCCATCTATTTATATCATGAATTGCCTTATGCATATCAAAAAGAACGCCAATAGGTATAACTGTAATAGTGATTACCACAACTATAACACCAGGGGCAGGAATTGTTTTACTTTAACTTATAGTAGAACTGCTAGAGCCAGGGATGATGGGAGCCACTATGGGCTGAAATTTTTTAATGTGCTTCCTAATGTTGTTAAAAACCTTGGTACACAGCAGTTTAAGTCCAAAATGAAAAACTATCTGAAGATAAAAGCTTTCTACAGTATTGAAGAGTTTCTTTTAAATAATTTCAATGATTTAATATGACAGAGAAGCACAGATGATTTCTTCAATGTACTTGTTTTGTTTGTAAACTTGACTTGTTGCAAAAATTTTGTTTTTTTTTAAATAATTTTAGACTGATTTGTTGTTGTCTACTTAATGTTTTACTATATTGTGTAGTTTTATTTTGAGTTGTGAAAATACTTTTTGTATGTATATCACGAATAAACATTATTATTATTATTACCTGGGACTTTGTTACAATATTTTTTTACACCCGTTCTTGTAGGTCCAAAGAACTATGTTAGAATTGATCAATCAACTGGACGGCTTCGACCCAAGAGGCAACATCAAAGTGTTAATGGCTACGAATCGTCCAGATACATTGGACCCTGCGCTGATGAGACCCGGCCGTTTGGATAGAAAAGTAGAATTCGGTTTGCCAGATTTGGAAGGAAGAACGCACATTTTTAAAATCCACGCTAGATCGATGAGCGTGGAGAGAGATATTAGATTTGAATTGTTGGCAAGGTATGGTTTTTTTCGTAATGTGTTTATATTTATTAGGGCTTATTTATAACTTAGATGTTCATGGGGCAAACAAATTAAGACTAGATCTAAGGCGCCTTTTCTCCTCTACACTATGTTAGTTCCACTCTGGATATTTCCCCATACGCGTTTCTATTCATTAGTGGAGCTGTTTTGAACAGAGTGCAGTTCACAGAAACAATCTGCGTGCATGATTTCATTGCAAAATACTGAAAAATTACAAATTTACAAGGCTGTAGATATACAGACGAACAGACCTGACAAACTTGTAAAAGGTTCTCGATGCCTGCAGAACCTTTAAAATAACCATAACGCAATTTCTAATTCCTTTTTTGTATAGGTTGTGTCCAAACTCTACCGGTGCCGAAATTAGATCGGTTTGCACTGAAGCCGGCATGTTTGCCATTCGCGCAAGGAGGAAGGTAGCAACAGAAAAAGACTTCTTAGAAGCAGTCAACAAAGTCATCAAATCGTATGCTAAGTTCTCAGCGACACCTAGATACATGACCTATAATTAAAGATTTAATTTGTGTCTTTCTAAGCGATTTAAACGATTATTTATATATTTTTGAAAGATTGAAACGCTTTGTTTTATAAACAGTAAAAAATAAATGGTTAAAAAAAATGATGCGAGTTTTTTTTTATAATTTTAACTAAGCTTCATGACCTTTATGCACTTATTGCGGAAATTATGGAATATTTTTCGTTATCCACTGTTGCTTGAAAATAGTTTTAAATTAATGTAAACGTATATGTGCTGATGTTTTTCATCTAGTAGGCGGATATAAGTATTTACATAGATATATTGCACCTCCTGACAACCGACCGTCGATTGTTCCTACGTTGCGAGAGAGAAAAAATATTGAAAGCCGCATTCTCTCTTTCAAATAAGCAGATCATATAATCACGTAACCCCTAATCCGTGCTTAGGGGTCACGTAGCACTGCATAAAAGTTCGGCTGAATTGCGTAGCCAACGGCTTAGCAAGTAGAAGTCCACGATCAACCCTATCAGATGCCTTGGAGAAATTGGTATATACCTAGTCAGTCTGTAACCCCTCCCTAAGCTCTCCAACAGTTCCGAGTCGTAAACCACTAGGTTTGTTGTTGAAATATCACTATGGTGATTCTATATAATAAAACCATATATAAATATTTTATTATTGTTTATATTTTAGAATAATTTTAAAACATCACAAAAGTATCATGCAATATACACAACAGTATTATTGTTTATTCACTAATATTTGACTAGAATTGCACTTTCTAATTATACCTACTAAATTTCATTGTAAAATTGGAAAGGACTCTTTTTCAATTTTCGTTTTAATATTCCCTACCTCAAAGTTTCAAAGATAATACAATTTTCCTGTATCTTGTTTTTTAACTTGAAGATCGTAGGAGGGAAAGAAGGAATGTTTTTTTAACCTTATTTTACACAATTGACATTTGAAAGTTTGTCACTTTATAAGTTTTTTGGTAAAAAAATGTATAAACTCAAATAATGCAGATACGAGAGTAGTCTGAAAAGTTTACGATGTCAACATGAAGATGGCAGCACTCGTCAACTAAAGTTGGAGATGCGTTCGCACATGGGTCGAAATGTACTCCTAACGATTTCAGCCGTTTCGCGCGTACAGTTGTTCTTTGATAGTCGTTTTAGTGAGTTGATGCAAGTGTTTTTGTGAAATGGACAAATCGAGTATAGAATTGTCATTAGATATTTGTTTTTGAAAGACAATACGCCTACGCAAATTAAAGACGAGTCGGATGCTGTGTACGGGGACTCTGTACCATCATTTATCACTGTAAAATTTTGGGCAGCTGCACTTAAACGTGGCCGTATCAGCTTAAGTGACGACGAGCGTTTGGGATGGCCAAAAACTGTAACCGCTGATAATAGCATCGCCAGGTCACCAAATGGTGCCAAGACCATCGTCAAATTAAGTTTAGAGACTTGTCAGAGGTTATGAACATATCTGAAGAATGTGTTTGTCACATATTGAATAAAACTTTAGGGTTGAGAAAACTGACCACGCGCTAGGTGCCGCGATTGTTCACTTTGAAGCAAAAACGTGTTCGGATGAACATTTGCAATGCTCTGTTGGCGCAGTTAGACGCAATTACTTAGAGTATTGGCGCCGTTACACCCCAGAAACAAAAACACAGTGAAAATAGTACATTGCGGTAGAAGAATCGGCTCCAAAAAAAGCAAAGACTGTTCCTTCCGCCGGGAAAGTAATGGTGACTGTTATGTCTTGTTTCTTTGTTAGATCGGAAACTTTTCAGAATACCCACGTACATTATTCATAATATAGATACAATTCTGATATATATTTCGCAAAATGGAATAATTTTAATTGCTTAATTTAGCGTCAATTAATAATATGCTGTTAAAAAATTAGAAAAATCTAAATACTTCAAAAAAACAAAATTGGCGTCTTGCTCCTATTTTTTTGTCTCTTTAATTTGAATCGTCGATTATTCATCGATGTAAGAAACGACATGTTTGCTGTATTTTCCACCCTTTACGAGATTTCCACAGTAAGAGTCGAATTTGCGCCACCTTGTATATTTCTAGCTTCCTCTTTTGTACCTAAGGTGTAAACTATTTTCTATACAGCTCACATGTTGAAAAACTAAAAACTATGTGAGAGTGTAGTAATTAGATATTCTCAAGTTTTTATGAGGTAGGGTGAATGAAGGTACACATATTATATACGTTGTGCACGGACATTAAATAGGACAATAAAGTTTATAGGACAGATATAAATTGTCTCCACTCCACGATAATTTCTAAACTAAATAACAGAACGGTATTGGGTAAAATCTAGGCTAAATGCTTTATTTGATATAAAATTAAAGATAAAATTTTTAGAACTTGTATTAGGGGGATAAAAATTGTAGACTTACGTTCTCAGGGGACCGCTTTCGACTTGTCGCATTTTGAAATATGTTAAAGTATTCTAAAAAAATATCCAAAGAAGGGAGATAACTATTCCCAAAGTTAATGGCTAAAACTTTTTTTTTCAGTTATAATTCAAAAGGCTAATTTTTCGTGTATAATCACTTTAATATTATTATGTTGACTTAAAGTGATTCATATATGTCCTTTTCTTAGCAAGGGCTTATTTGTACTTTACATAGGGATGAAAACCTTTCTTACTTCGTTATTTTCATTCCGTAAATGTATAAGTTTACTTAATTCGGCCAAAAACTTATTAATTGTACATGAATTTAAAAAATTAAGTTGACGAGTATCAGCTCTTTTCATAATAAAATTTATTACTAAATTAACTATTTTTTTGTTTTTAATTATTTGAAAAAAAAGTTTAAATGAATATTTTTTTCAAGAAATTTGTTACCAACAATAATACAAACCTTCATGAACAGTAGATATGGGTAGCATGTAGTAGAAATCTAAAATTTAGAAGAGTTAAACTACCCTCTTACAGCTTTTTATTTATTTATTTATCTACGGACAACACTGTCCATTTTACAATAATTAATTACAGAGCTAAAGTGAAACATAACAATATGAAATCAATAGTAGTATAACAAAAGGGTATTTACAAAAGAAAAAAAAATTGTGTGAGCTTAAGACCCACACGACAGAAGTGAAAACTTCATCAAGGCGAGGTTGTGACGCGTTGATTATATTTCTCTCGCTCCCTTAGTCGACTCGAGTCGACTTTGCCCGAACGAGCGTTATATAGCCGAGCGTGACGGCTCAGTCTCATTCAATACCCATAAAATAAAGTGCTCAGCGCGCGCATAAAGAAGGTTAAAATGATTCAAGGACGTATCAAAGAAATTCAAGTCGCCCAACCCAGTAGTATGTCCAGCCTCTCTTGGTATAAAAGAATGGCTTGCATAATTTGTTCTGTGAAAAGGCAGGTGAAATATATAGGAAGTACGAGTACTCCTTGGAGGAACCCACAGATCAAGACTCGACAGCAGGCGCGGGTAATCGGTGATACTGTTTATAATTTTAAAGAGAAGTTGTCAATACCCTTTCTTCTATTAGCAAGGGGGAGCAAATGCAACTCTGAGCAACCTTCTTTGTGTCTGGTCGAGCTGGTACACATGTGATTCATAGTGGGGGTTCCAAACACAAGAAACGTACTCAAGGTGTGTTCGAAACAACGAGCAATAGAGTTTTTAAGGGACTTCACAGTGAAAAGCTCTTTAGTATGATGTTTAATAAAACCTAAATTCTGAGGGACTTACTAACAATGTCAGCGATGTGAGGAACGAATGAAAGGGTGGAATCAAAAAGGACTCCCAGGTCCCGCACAGAATCAACGGAGGCCAGCGGCATACCATCCAAGTAATAACGAAAGTCCAGTGGATAACACAATCTAGGAAACTTAATGAATTTACACTTAGGAGTATTCAAACTCATCCCTTTCACTCCGCACCAGGAAACAAATCTATTGAGGCCCCCTGAAGCTCCTGTAATTGTCGATGATCTTATACACCTTCATGTCATCCGCAAAGAGTAAGAACTTTCTTGACTTAAAGCAGATGGATTTATCATTAATGAATAAGTAGAACAATAATGGATCAATGTAGGAACCCCCGGAGGACCTCTGATACTCAGAAGATACAACATACAACAATCATTCACCCGGACTACCTGGAGACGATTACTCAGATAAGTCTCAATCCAACCAAACAGTGGATCAGAGACACCCCCGAAGTATATCCAGCAGAATCCCATGAGGCACCCTATCGAAGGCCTTTGAGAAGCCAGTACACACCGAGTGGAACTAGGCTCCGCCCTCCAATGCCTCAGGCAAACCGTCCACATAAGAGACCAGATTGACCTCCGTGTTCCTGCCAGCACAAGAGCCAAACTGCTCCTCAATGATGGTAGACTTAAAAATAGAGGTGAGAAAGGCATTAACCAGCTTTTCGAAGATTTTAGGAATAGTATTAATTATGCTGATAGTTCTATAGTTTCGAATGTCAGTCCTGCTGCCGGCCTTGTGAATAGGAACCACAAAACTCGTATTCCACAATTGAGGAAAAATATCCCGCCGAAGAGATTCATTGAAAATGTGATGAAGTGGGCGAGCCAGAATGACCGAACAGTTTTTCAGTAGCATTAAATAAACGCCATCAGGGTTTTTACAGTTTCCAATTCCCATCCATATGTGACATATTAAGTTCAAGTTTCATGTCTTAATTCATGTCTATGGAGCAAGAATCGTCTCTAAAGTTAAGCTTTTAAAATGGTATCTTTCGGTTTTATAACTAATGGATTTTTGACCGAATAAAATGAATTTCCGGGGAAGCAAACCCTCCTTCTAACTCTAGCGTGTTCAAAACTACGTTCTATTTTTTATAGGAAAAAATCCTCTATAAAACAAAATTTAGGAATTTTTAGGGTATAACATTGGGGATTATATTTACCCTATAGACATACAGCGCAGACTATTAAAATACATGTCAAGTAAATATTTTATGAAATATAAAATATTACCAAACAAACGTCAAAAACCAGAAACAAACTTAAAAAAAGGTCTATAGGAAACCACAAAGGTGGATTTTCACACATGATTGTAGACATTTTTTTTCTCCTAAAATTGAAAAAAAAAAAAATAATACGTAAAGGCTTCTCATCTCCGTGATACAGTTCATTATGAAAAAAGTTAATACCCGTCAAGTTAATTTATTAAATCCATATAGAAGTAACGAGTTTTTTTAACAAATTAACTAAATTTATACATTTATTAAATCAAAACCGCGGAAAACACAACGTTTGCACTCTAAAAAAAAAAGTCCTTACTAAAAATGATATCAGTGGCTTTTCGTAGATTTAATAATATGCAAGTGACTTTGCACGAAAAAAATAACGTTTTAGAGATAAATTTTGGGGGTAGTTATCACCCCTAGAAATGAAATTCAAAAAAGAAAATACATGTCAAATATTCTTCACAGAATAAGCGAAATCAGAGACTGACTTTTTGAACTTATTTCAAAAAGATGTACGGGTGTAGTATAACCTTTCGAAAACCTTTGTGTTACATACTTAATGCTGCTGATGGTTTGTTATTGTTGGTAATGAATTTCTTACAAAAAAAACTTTTTTAAATGAAAAAAGGGTTGTTAATCCAATAATAAATTATAATGACAAAAAAACCGATACCTAACAACTTAATTTTTCAACTTCATGTCAACTTAAGAATTTTTGACCGAAAATTTACCCATTTATTGAAAGAAAACTGCAAAAAAAGGGTTTTCACCTCTATAAAAAGTACCAAAGAAGGTACCAATTCTTTTTAGCAGACATGATAGATAATATGTAAGTGATTTTACGCGGAAAAATCATTCTTTTGTATTATAAAAAACTAACCTGAACTAGAAATGCAATTCAGGATATAAAAAAATACGGGCTGTATATTTTTTTTTATACTCTATACTATTAGTACAATATAGTTACCCCTAGAATTTAGTTAGTAGTTGGTACATTTTTGCCCTCCGTAAACTGCCAGCTCGCCTAATTTTATTTAATTTGATATATAGAGACTGAAAGATATATATATATATATATATATATATATATATATATATATATATATATATATATATATATATATATATATACAGGGTGATTCAAAAATCGATCACGAAACTTAGGGGGGTGATTCTACTTGACAAAATAAGGGTAGAGCTTCATATAATTTTTTTTCAAAATGTCATTCGTTTTCGAGTTTCAAGTTTTTATTTTTTGTTTTTTGAATTATTCGCTTACAGGAAAACCGATTTGACTAATATTTGAAAGATAGGCTAAGTCTTCTGCGCTTCATCATTTTAGTAACAATTCACATTGATTGTTTGCCGCTAGAGGGCACTTTACCTACATTGAAAATTGTTTTTTTGTCATAATTTTTTAGTGTTGACAGCTACAGTAGTTTTTGGCATAATTTCTGAAAGACTGATGCCAGGCCTTTAAAAAAGGTGCTCTTTATTTACATCGCTAAACCCAACGGTTTAGACGTAAATCACCCTTAAAAATTAAGTGGTAAATTTACTTTTCTCATTTCATTACCACCAGCTACCAGGTAAATAGCTATCAAAGTATACTAGAGCTGTCAGTTTAACATCAAATAAATTCGATTTTTAAACTATTTAATTTATAATTATAAAATAACTAATAATGGCTAATCACCAATATTCAAATATCGAATATTGTGATATCCATTTTTGTTATGGAAAAGCAAATGGTAATGCAGAGTTGGCAAGAAGATATTATATGGAGAGTTATCCGGAAAGAAATATCCCTCATGCTCAAACATTTTCCAGTGTGCACAGGAGGCTTGCGGAATGTGGTTCCTTTAAAAGTTATAATGGAAATAGGGGAAGACCTAGAACTGCTAGAAACGTGCAACAAGAAGAAAGAGTGCTTGAAATTATTGAAGATAATCCAGGTATTAGTACTAGAAAAATTGGGAATGAAGTGCGGCTCTGTCAGGCTAGTTCATGGAGGATACTAAGAGAAGAACAACTCTACCCGTTTCATTCAAAAAAGGTGCAGGCTCTTTATGACGATGATCGGCCGAGACGGTTGGAAATGTGCAATCAGATCCTAGCCAAGTATGAACACGATAATCGATTAATTGGCGTCATATTATTCACTGACGAAGCTGGTTTCACTCGTGATGGCATAACAAATCTACACAACATCCACACATATGCTTACGAGAACCCAAACAATGTGGTAGAAACGAAACATCAGCGTAGATTTTCACTAAATGTGTGGGCAGGGATAATAGGAGATTACCTTATTGGTCCTCATTTCTTTGATGGCCCATTAACTGGTGACGTATACTTAGATTTTATCCAAAATCGTCTCCCATTGTATCTGGAAGATGTGCCATTGGAAGTAAGGGCCAACATGTGGATCCTCCAAGACGGAGCTCCGCCCCACTTTAGTATACGTGTCCGACAGTATTTGAATGCAACGTATCCTGAGCGATGGATAGGACGAAGTGGACCATTGGCATGGGCAGCGAGGTCACCAGACCTTAATCCTATGGATTTTTTCTTTTGGGGTCATTTGAAACAATTGGTGTACGATATTCCAGTAATCAACGTCGAGGATCTTCGCTTCAGGATAATCGAAAAGTGCCAAATTATTAAAGAAACACCAGAAATTTTTCATCGAGTTAGGCGACATTTTTTGAAGAGTGTTAGGAAATGTATGGAAGAAAATGGGGGACATTTTGAGAATCTTTTTTAGTTTGTTTAGTACTGTTTCATTAATTTTTATCAATTACATGTATATCGCAATAATCCATAATATGAATATTTACTGATTAGCCATTATTAGTTATTTTAAGATTATAAATTAAATAGTTTAAAAAGCGAATTTATTTGATGTTAAACTGACAGCTCTAGTATACTTTGATAGCTATTTACCTGGTAGCTGGTGGTAATGAAATGAGAAAAGTAAATTTACCACTTAATTTTTAAGGGTGATTTACGTCTAAACCGTTGGGTTTAGCGATGTAAATAAAGAGCACCTTTTTTAAAGGCCTGGCATCAGTCTTTCAGAAATTATGCCAAAAACTACTGTAGCTGTCAACACTAAAAAATTATGACAAAAAAACAATTTTCAATGTAGGTAAAGTGCCCTCTAGCGGCAAACAATCAATGTGAATTGTTACTAAAATGATGAAGCGCAGAAGACTTAGCCTATCTTTCAAATATTAGTCAAATCGGTTTTCCTGTAAGCGAGTAATTCAAAAAACAAAAAATAAAAACTTGAACTTGGACGGCTTGTAACTCGAAAACGAATGACATTTTGAAAAAAAATTATATGAAGCTCTACCCTTATTTTGTCAAGTAGAATCACCCCCTTAAGTTTCGTGATCGATTTTTGAATCACCCTGTATATATATATATATATATATATATATATATATATATATATATATATATATATATATATATCAGGCAGGAGATTATAGAGCAAAATGACTTATTAAACTTCAATTTTATATCAAAAAGTAGTATAAATTATGCAATTTAATTTTGATATTACCCAGTAACGATACCTTATTAGGTTCAAAAATTTCCACGAACCTGGGAGAATTTACATCAATTATAGACATATTTATTATTTAAAATCCTAAAGATTTTTAGAAAAAATATATTGGATTTGGAATACATATACTTTTATATCGATAAAAAAGCTAAGGATATCAGTACATTTAAGATATTCCAAAAACTTGAGGGAAAATTTGTAAATAGTCTAATATTTTTCACCAATTTTTTGAAACACGCCGAGTTTGTAATTGTTTTTATATACAATTACTTTTGATTAATAAGTTTTTAAGAAACATTTAGGGGTACAACCAAATTAAAAATTGTGCAAAGTAAGACAAATTCAAACAAGAGTAATAAACAGGTTTTAAAAAGATTGTAGAAAGTAAAAATTATATAAAAAAAGGTTTAAAAAGTGTGATAGATAGTATTTTGCAGAGTAAACTTTAGCAACAATAATTATTATTTTGCACTATTTTCATTTACATAATAAAACGGTTTCTTAGAAAGCTAATCGAATGCTTAAACTGCTAACACCATAATTTTTTTTTGATTAACATCGTACTCATAATTTCGGAGTATACACAGTCTCCATAACACAATTTGAATTGAAGTACAAGTGATAATAAGAAATAATGTAATGAACTTCTAGAGTGGATAGAACCAACGATTATTATAGCTAGTAGCGTTAGCTATAACAATCTTTGATAGAACTCATCAAAATAAAAAAAAATAGCTTATACAAATATAGTTCCGAACATGTTTTTGAGCAAGCTTGGGCTCTTCAAAAGTAAATACAATAAATTAGGTTAAAAATAAGCTGTGAGCCTTTTTGAAGTATACATTTGTTTTATTTCGACGAGAAACTTTGCGCATGCTTTTAAGTTTCATGTTTAAAAGTAATTAGATGAACTTTCCAAAAAACCCAAAATGTTATAAGTCCTTAATGTCTGTGCACAAGCCTTGTATGATGTCTCCTCTCAGGAGAAGAGTCCTCTCCAACCAAACTACCCCTCCTCCAAATATCTTCGTCGGTGACCATTGACAGCTTCCTACTACCATCGGTTACCGCCGACTGTCTTCGGCTAATATCGCCTGTCATGGAATATTTCCTAGAATTTCGACGCGAAGAAAATCCCCCTCCTCCTGCTATTGCCACTTCGTTAGATGGAAAGCTGGCTGGGAACGAGCATCTACGATGAAGGGGGAACGGTTTGAAGCCTAAAAAAACAAAATGATAAAAGGCGGTCAAGAAAATGAAGTTCAGTTTTAAAGCCTAGCAAAAGGAGTTTGTTTTAAGCTATTTTTATTAAGAAAATATATCACTACATAGTATAAAACAAAGTCGCTTTCTCTGTCCCTATGTCCCTTTGTATGCTTAAATCTTTAAAACTACGCACCGGATTTTGATGCGGTTTTTTCAATAGATAGAGTGATTCAAGAGGAAGGTTTATATGTATAATAACATCCATTAAATAGTGGAGAAATACTGTTATTTTTGAGGTTTCTAATGTGATGTCGTTAATTATCATATTTTTTTCCGCTTACATTGCAAACGCAGGCTGAACCCTACGAGATTTATCAAAATAATGTACTAATTATTTGTACACATTGAAAAGGTCTACAGAAAACTCCGCGATGGTATATGTCTATCTCTCATGGATATCCCACAATAACATTTTTTTGTCATTTACTTTTTACGACAAATAATGGCAAATTTTGAAGCGATTTTAACCAATACAGCATTAATCCTTATCCAATTAAATAGCTTAAATACATTGTTGATTTAATATAGATCTATATGGTCCTTTACAGCACAAGATTTAAATGAATATTTTCGAAGATATTACAGATTTAAAATTGCGGGAAGTAGCGCTTGCGGCGGTACTGGCCGACCGGGGCGGCGGCAGCGTGCCTATAAATAGCGCGTCGGAGGCCGATGTAATAATTGTTGTAAAAATAAAATAAATAGTCACAGTTTTTCTGTAGTGTATTTAGTATTAGCATTGCACCCGTGCGAAGCCGGGGCGGGTCGCTAGTATATATATATATATATATATATATATATATATATATATATATATATATATATATATATATATATATATATATATATATATGAAGTAAAATGCGAAACAGTGAATGCAAACTTCGCTCCATCATATCCTTTCTGAGTTAGAGGTTGCACAGTTAGAATAAATTGTAATAAAATACAATTCATCCTATTCCACCACCATCGAGATGGCCTACCTGTACCACCATACCGAGAAGAAAGTCAAAGGTTACCCTCCCCGCCACAGTGATACGGCAGAGATACATGTTTCGTCTCTCACTAGACTCATCAGGGTACCGACATGCACCTGGCTGTGCAAAGGACAGATCGGAAGGAAGCATGCAACACTGAACGCGGCTTCGCCGACCTCTCGTCGGATGGCTTATATATGTTTATACGGCTTTCACGGATTCCTCCGTGTGAGATGCATTAGCAGTGGTTATATCCACACTATGCTGTTGTAGTGCTGAAATCACATTCAGCAAACGTACAACTATATGCAACTCCGTATATAAGTGAAGTAAAATGCGAAACAGTGAATGCAAACTTCGCTCCATCATATCCTTTCTGAGTTAGAGGTTGCACAGTTAGAATAAATTGTAATAAAATACAATTCATCCTATTCCACCACCATCGAGATGGCCTACCTGAACACGGAGGAATCCGTGAAAGCCGTATAAACATATATAAGCCATCCGACGAGAGGTCGGCGAAGCCGCGTTCAGTGTTGCATGCTTCCTTCCGATCTGTCCTTTGCACAGCCAGGTGCATGTCGGTACCCTGATGAGTCTAGTGAGAGACGAAACATGTATCTCTGCCGTATCACTGTGGCGGGGAGGGTAACCTTTGACTTTCTTCTCGGTATGGTGGTACAGGTAGGCCATCTCGATGGTGGTGGAATAGGATGAATTGTATTTTATTACAATTTATTCTAACTGTGCAACCTCTAACTCAGAAAGGATATGATGGAGCGAAGTTTGCATTCACTGTTTCGCATTTTACTTCACTTATATACGGAGTTGCATATAGTTGTACGTTTGCTGAATGTGATTTCAGCACTACAACAGCATAGTGTGGATATAACCACTGCTAATGCATCTCACACGGAGGAATCCGTGAAAGCCGTATAAACATATATATATATATATATATATATATATATATATATATATATATATATATATATATATATATATATATATATATATATATATATATTCAGACAAAAAGGCCTTTTTGTTAGGCTGATAGTAATGTTAAAGTTCTGCCAATTATTATATATCCTCTTGAGTGAACAACCAGTTTTCAGCACGTGTGCGCGACTTTTAGTGCCGCCCCTTTAGAGAGAGATACTATATCCTTAAATGTCTGCGCCTCTCTCACACTAAGCGCAAGTCGAAATTTTGGAACCCGCGGTCTATTCTTTATATGTCTATGGATACAATATGAGTAAATAATTTATAGGAATTGGTATTGGAAAAATTTTAGGAATTGTTCTAAATAAAAATGTTTTTTCTTTAATATTATGGTTTAATGGTGTAGAGAAAAATGGTTTAACAAGCTTCTCGAGTAGACAAAAAAAGGCACCTTCTTAACGTTTTGTTACTTGCTACAAAAAAAGAAGGATCGTAGTTTCCTTAGGACCTAAATTCCGAATTATGTAAATAGGAACTACTCTTCTTATTTTTACTATTCATCTTAAAAGTTTATTAAATTATTTTTTTACATCGGTTTATTATTTTTTATAAATTTAAAATTCTGGTTTTTTTAGGTGTAGTAAATATAAAACTTTTATAAAAAAGTTGAACTATCTTTTAAAAATGCGTCAAAAAGTGGAAACTAATAATATAAACTTTTATAAGGAAATGAAAATTTTGAAGTCCTCAAAACCTAAAATTTTTAGTTCCCATATTGTATCCGCCATATTAAACTTCGAATTCATACCTACAATCTCGAACACCACCTAATACCAATTTTGAAAAAAATGCGAAAAACGTAAAATTTTCAACCCACTGTATTGGATCTGCCATAATGAATTTCAAAAAAAAAAATTTTTAACTCTCCTAATCTCATTTTATGTCCTTGAAAACTCCTGAGTACAAATTTTGGACATGATCCGGAAATGTAAAATTCTGACCGTCATATTGTATCTGCCATATTATTTTGTTTTAAATAACTTTTTAAAAATTCGGTATTTACACCCTCAGAACCCCCAGTTTCAATTCTGAACAAAATTGAAATGAGTGTCAAGTTTTCAAAACGTCATATTGGATCTGCGATTCTCCGCGAACTTTATCGATCGATTGTGGGAAAACTATAATTAAGAATAATCTAAAAATTTGACAGTGTACTAACGTACATGGGAGACAGCCGGCTAAAATATTTTCAAGATGGCGGCACTTCCGGCTATACCGGAAGTAGATCCCAATTTGTTTATTTTAAATAGAGCACCCTATATATTATTGCATTTTTTATTTCTACGTAACATTCTAGACATATTTCATGTATAATATTCCGTATTTAAGTTTCACCGTTTATGTCAAAAATTACGTTTGCGGACCAAAACTTAACTATAAATTCTGTCAAATGGCAAGAAATAGTGACAATTCTGTAGAGTTCAATTGTTTTATTTTCGCCACGCCTCGCCATCATGGCCAACTAATAACAAAACTTAAAAGCCATTTACAATACAAAAATGTTGAATTGCCAATATTTTGAAAACTACAAATTTTTGGAATAGATAACCTTATACAAAGTTACCCTTATTTTTAATGCTTAATTTGATAAAATTATAAAAATAGGTGCTTTCTACTTGAAAAAATTGACTTTTGACGATTTTTTAAATATAATTTTTATTCTTCCATTTTGACCACTCTATACTAATAATTTTCAAAATATCATAAAAAGACAACTAAAGTCAATCTTCGTCTACAATAAAACCAGCTCAAATTAAATAATAAGACTTTCTTATAGGAAAAATTTATAGTTAAGTTTTGGTCGGCAAACGTCATTTTTGAAATAAAAATTTAAATATATCCAAAACGGTGAGACTTAAGTATAGACTATTATACATGAAATATGTCTAGAATTTTACGTAGAAATCAAAAATGCAATAATATATGGGGTATTCTATTCAAAATAAGCAAGTTGACATATACTTCCGGTATAACTGGAAGTGCAGCCATCTTGAAAATATTTTAGCTGGCTGTCCCCCATGCACGTTAGTACACTGTCAAAATTTCAGATTCTTCCTAATTATAGTTTTCCCACAATCGATCGATAAAGCTCCCGGAGAATTATCCTGTATTGATTTTTTTAAATAGTTTTAAAATTTACACTCTTCAGAAAGCCCCTATACCAATTTTGGGCCAAATTGAAAAATTCTGAATCCGCCATAGTGAATTTTTTAAAAATAATCTTAGATTCGTTACGTGCGACCCTGACAACTTCCCCATATCAATTTTGAAGAAAATCGGACAAAAATTATTTTTTGTCTGCTATATTATAAACGTCATCTTGGTTTTAACTGAACCAATTTCGGTCAAAATAATATAGGACCACCGCAGGAACCTTTCGAACATAATGCAAAAAATTTCATTGACGTACGTATGTAGAAAAATATAACTAGCAGGACAATTCAGAATCCTCTTCTTTTAGAAGTCAGTTAAATATGATTAGTCGATACAAAAAAATAAAAAACTTGCTTTATTTGTTTGTATGTTTTCTTCACAAATTAGAGTAGGTACACAATAAGGCTTGATTCTCACTATAGTGCCGCTCTCGATACGATTTCGGTTCGATATATTTTTTTTATATGAAAAAAAAATACATAGTCGACGAATTGAGAACCTCCTTCTTATAGAAGTCGGTTAAAAAGAGTTTACGATATTGAAATCTCCGCGAAACCGATAGTGTGAACAGGGTCATTGTTTTTCTTGTAAGAATATTTTACCGGACCGACAGCGTATCGAGAGCGGCCCTATAGTGAGAATTTGGCCTAACGGAAGAGTTTGCATGTTAAACTTAGGGAGGTTGCTTGAAAGGTGGAGGTGGTTAATTGTTTTAAACGCAATAAAATATTTTATTATCAGCAAATATTTGTATTGCCCTCATAAGCAAAAACGGGGTTTCCTATTCATTCTAATAGACTTTAGGAATAAAGGATAAATTTTAAGTCTTATTTAACTACTTAAGCAACCTTTGTTTTTCCTTATGAGGACGGTGTTAGTATGCAAAGTAATAAACTGATCGATTCAACGAGCAAATTCAAAATAATTTGTAAATTTTCCCCTTAGTTGACAAATAAAATAAGTATTTGTTTTAAACGGATCATGTAAAAATTATTTTAACAATGAAAACCAAAACGATATAAAAGAAAAATAAACTACAAGAATAACATGCAAGTGGTGCAAGATAAAGATAACAAAAGATGAAAAATTGTTTGCTCTTAGTATATGATAAACAAAGGGTGACTTATTAATAATAAATTTTACACTAGTTCAAAATATCTGCAACATAAAGAAATATTTTTAATTTCACACTCTTAATTTTTGTTAAAAATGTGCAGGCGAAAAAAAAGCTTCTGTTAACATTAAAACTATAATATGCACAAACCATTTTAAAAATTCTTTGAAATTATGCGACAATTAAATGAAGATTACTCTTTTTCTAGGGAGAGCAAAATCTTCCGGAAAATGGATCTTGGTGGTATACTGATGCATCTCGACAAGATAAAAGAGCTGAAGCAGGAGTCAGAGAGTACTCTTGGACTATGTGTAACAATCTTCACAGCGGAAATATATGCTATTCTGTAATGTGCTCAACCCTGTGAGAGGGATACAGACAGGAATAGGGTAATAAATATATGCTCAGACAACAAGGCTGCGATATTAGCAATGAAGTTCAGTGTCATAACTTCGCGACTGGTGTCTGAGTGCAAGAACGTACTGAATGGTATGATAAGGAACACCTGCACAGTCAGACTCGTATGGGTTCCGGGTCATTCGGGCATACGCGGGAATGAGGAAGCAGACCGTCTGGCAAAGTTGGATTCGGCAACTGAACCGTATGAACCCCAACCAATATTACCTGTCCCAATTGCTATTGGCAAAAGGGAATTAAAATCTTTGCTGGAAAGCAAATTTATTGAATCGTGGAGGGGAGCTCCTGGAATGAGGTGTGCTAAGAACATATAATTGGACCTAGCGCAAGGCGTACTAAGGAGCTTCTCTCCTTGGGAAAGAAAGAGCTGCGAATTGTGGTGGGATTGTTGACAGGACATTGTTACCTTAGGGTCCATCTACATAGAATCGAAGACAACCCGATGTGTAGATGGTGTTTGGAGGAGGATAAAACTGTTGACCATGTCCTCAACGGACGAAGACAGAGATATTTCGGAGATACAATTTTGTTACCGGAAACAGTTAGGGAAGTTCAACTATCGAAGCTGCTTGGATTCGCAAAGTCATCGATGATCTAGTATTACCACCCCTTTTTAATTCATTACTCTTTTTCTATGAACTTGTTTATACTAAAGAAACTACAGTTTTTATAATTGCTTCATGTCTATTCGTCCATGAGCTCGCCCAGATGAGGTGAAGCACGCGCGAAAGTAAGTCTTCGCGCGTATGAATTTGCACGAATTTAGCAGGGGTTCACAAGAAAAATGTTGGGAAACGCTGCTCTAACCTAACAGGACGAAAATGACCGTTTTAGCTAATTTCCAGAGATTACTAGTACTGGCCGGTGGATTTGCTAAATCAATCATTTCTATAATTCCTTCATGTCTATCTGTCCATCTGTTTTTCCCTCTATGAGCTTTTTTAGGAGATGAGTTTTTCTTTTCAATTTTCATTTTAGATTGTGAGAATATGATTTAAGAATGAATTGAATGTGATTCTTTAGCACAAATTTCAATTGACAATATCTCGGCAAAAAAGTCATATCCTTACTTTTCGCAGTTTTAAGTTAGAAAATCTGAAAATTTTGACGTGATTCGTATTATTATTTTTCGCTTTTTAGCACATTTTTGGAAGTTGATTCAGTTTTTTTTTATAACAATTTTACTTCGCAAAAAAGTATCTTGATACTCAAACTTCTTTAAATACCCGCATATTCAATTTAAAAAAATTAATTTAAGATCCTAATATACGAGGATGGTTCGATAAGTTCTCGACCTGATAAAGAAAAAAGATTTTTGAAAATGTTTTTATTTATTTTTCAACATAGTCCCTTTGTACCTCAATACATTTAGACCAACGATGTTCAAACATTTTAATACCCGTAGTATAATGCGATTTGTCCAACTCTGCAAAATAAGCGGTTGTCGCTGCTCTGACCTCGTTATTTGAAGGGAATTTTCGTCCAACGAGCCATTTTTTCAAGTTTAGGAAGAGAAAGTACTCGCTGGGAACCAGGTCCGGCAAATATGGCGCATGTGGAAGCACTTCGAAACGTAGGTCATGGAGTTTTGTAGCAATAACCATAGATTTATGTGCAGGCGCGTTATCCTGATGAAGGAGCACTTTTCTGGCAACATGTGGACGTTTAACCTTAATCACATGCTGCGAACGGTCCAGTAGTGAAGCATAATACTCCCTGGTGATGGTCTTGCCTTGTTCTGAATAGTCTATAAGCACCACGCCATGTGAATCCCAATAAACTGTTGCCATGACTTTTCCTGCAGACGGAACAGTTTTTGTTTTTTTTTGGCACACTGCACCTGCCCCCACCCACTGTTTAGACTGCTGCTTTGTCTCTGGCGTGTAATGGTGAATCTCAGCGTCTGAGCAAGTCTAAACACTCTTGCGAAGTGTTCATTCGAAGGCGTTTTTGGTTGACTGTTAATAAACGCGGCACCCATCGCACAGAAAGCTTTTTCATGCCAAGAACATCATGTAAAATGTAGTGGACACGATCTGTCGAGGTGTTTGCTATACCAACAAGCTCTTGTACTTTCAGTTGGCGGTCATAAAGTATGACATTGTGAATTTTTGTGACAATTTCATCAGTTGTAGCGGTTTTTGGGCGTCCCCAGCGCTCATCATCTTGAATTGATACACGACCACGATTAAATTCAGCAGCTCATTTTTTTTCCTGTCGAAAACGAAGGAGAAGAATCATTTAAAGTAGAATCTAACTCATTTTTAATGTCCGTAAGAAATAACCCCTTTCAAACAAAGTACTTTATAACCGCTCGAACTTCAATTTTATCCATCTTTCACAAAATATCGAGCCACATACAAGCAATTGAACGCAAACATCTGAAACTTTGCAGGGCGTCATCTCAATAATACTTACAAAATATTATAGTTATTTGATCCTACTAGCGCCCTCTCTGTTTCAGGCCAAGAACTTATCGAACCATCCTCGTACGCCCCAAGAACCCCCAATATAACTTTCAGACAAAATCGGAAAAGTTTAATATTGTATCTGCCATATTAAATTGTAAAAAATTAATTTCAAATTCGTAATTTATGACCCTGAAAACCCTTTAACGTCAATTTTGAAATAATGTGAATAACATGAAATTTTCATCCCACCATATTAGATCAGCCATAATAAATTTCCAAAAAAAAATTTAACCTCTTAATCTTAATCTATACCCTCAGGAACCCAAATTTCCAATTTTGGACATACTATGGAAAAGTAAAATTTTTAGACAGCCATATAGCATTCGCCATAGTAATTTTTTTTAAAATAATTTCAGATTTGTTATGTACGACTCCCAAAACTTTCCATTACTAATTTTGGAGAAAATCGCATAAAATTAAATTATTTATCCGCCATATTATATGGGCTTTCTTCGATTTTACTAAACCACTTTTGGTAAAAATTATATGGGACCACTGCAGCAACTTCCTGAACATAACGCAAAAAATTTCGTTTAAATCAGTGCCGCTGTTTCGGAGTAATGAATGTACAGGGTGAGTCAACGATTGGATGAAGTAGGTTTGTGCCTTTTCGGTGAAATTAACAAAGAAACTATATTTATTATTTGATACAGTTTATTTTTACGCAGATTTTAAAAATATTTAGGACTCTACAGGGTGAGCCAAAAAACTAGTACAGCATAAAGTTGTATTTTTTTAAATAGAACACCCTATATACGAATCGTATTTTCGATTTAGCTTATAATTTTAAATCTTTTTTATTAAGGGTTTACTATAACAAAACTTTATAGTTTCTGAGATAATTAAGTTTAAAGAAAAAAAGTCACATTTTCAAGCATCAATTCAATCCTAAATAACGTTTTCAATTTTGTGACAAATATATTCAAATTTGGAATTTAGCAAGGCCAAGGACAAGTTAACATAATTTTTACCTAATATTTGCAATAAAAGCTACAGGATGTTGAACACATCGGCTCAAATTTGAACAAGTTTAAATGAATAAATATCTTTTTTTTTAAGTGGTACACCCTGTATATTTTCATGTTATTTCATAGAGTAATAAAAACCCTAAAAGTTTTGTTCAATATATCCTATACCTATTTATAATAGTTTTTGAGTTATTTCAGTTTTTCTTATTTTCCATACTTTTTTACAGAAATAGTCTTCATTATCATAGTAGCCATGTAAAATAATAAAAAGAAACTACAGAAACAAACAGAATGTGGTTAAATATGATGAAATACATTATTCGTTATATTACAACGGCAATAGTTTAATTAAACATAATGTGAAAAAATTAACACAACAATAACGACAAGGCAAATACATATTTACTTTTATACTAATTTGAAACAAAAAAATTACCTATTAAATACTGAGATTAATTATTTCTTTTTAATAAGTGTTCGAATAAACGACCCTCTTGTGCAATGCACAAATTTAGTCTTTTTTGCAGATTTTCTCGGACCCTGGACAAAATTAGTGGCGTTATTGTTTTACAGGTATCCCTAATCCTGTTTCGCATATCTTCCACTGTTGTTGGTGGATTAACATACACCTTATTTTTAATATAACCCCATAAGAAGAAATCTAATGGGGTGATGTCGCAAGACCTTGGTGGCCACTTAAAGAAACCCCCACGTCCAATCCATTTTTGCGGAATCGTTGGTCCAAAAACGCACGAACTTCACGATGGTAATGCGAAGGCGCACCATCGTGCTGGAACCACATACTGTCGATTTCATCCCTATCGAGACCTTGAAGCAGTTGGGGTTGTTCTTCTTGTAGAAAGTTCAGGTAACTATGGCCATTTAGTGGTTTATTAAAAAAGTGGGGTCCAATAATTCGATTATGATGAATACCACACCAAACATTTAATGACCAGTGGTTTTGATGTTGCACCTCTCTAATCCAAAATGGGTTTTCTGTGGCATAATAATGCATGTTGCGTCTATTTACGGCACCGTTACTTCTAAAAGTAGCTTTATCACTAAACATTACCTTGCATAATAAATTTGGATTTAATTGAATCTCTGCATTTATTGTACGACAAAAGTTTACACGACTTTCAAAATCCTGTCCATGCAATTCTTGGTGTAATTCCATGTGATATGGATGATACCTATATTTCTTGGTAGTACGATTAGCGGTGAATTGTGATGTTTCACATGATGCTGCTAACCGACGGCTACCAATATAAGGATTTTCCTGAACATTTAACAATACTTGTAGTTCTTTTTCTTCATTAGTTACTGGTTTGTTGATCACTTTACGTTTTGGATAATCAACAGTACCAGAAGAATCAAATCTTTGCATTAAGTTTTGAAAAGTATGGGTATTGGGCTGGCGTCGATCAGGATACTTCATTTTGTAAATTCTTTGAGCAAGAAGGCAATTTTTTTGAGCCTCTCCTATTGTATAAATCATATCTATTAACTCATTCTTTGGAAAATTCATTTTACAATATAAGATGAATGCAAAAAAAAAACCAAACTACACTACATAAAAACCAAAAGAAGCGATTGCGGTTATAAATTTGACACACAGAAAAATGTTCTTTTACATTGTTTTTGCCATGGCTACTATGATAATGAAGACTATTTCTGTAAAAAAGTATGGAAAATAAGAAAAACTGAAATATCTCAAAAACTATTATAAATAGGTATAGGATATATTGAACAAAACTTTTAGGGTTTTTATTACTCTATTAAATAACATAAAAATATACAGGGTGTACCATTAAAAAAAAAAGATATTTATTCATTTAAACTTGTTCAAATTTGAGCCGATGTGTTCAACACCCTGTAGCTTTTATTGCAAATATTAGGTAAAAATTATGTTAACTTGTCCTTGCTAAATTCCAAATTTGAATATATTTGTCACAAAATTGAAAACGTTATTTAGGATTGAATTGATGCTTGAAAATGTGACTTTTTTTTTTAAACTTAATTATCTCAGAAACATAAAGTTTTGTTATGGTAAACCCTTAATAAAAAAGATTTAAAATTATAAGCTAAATTGAAAATACGATTCGTATATAGGGTGTTCTATTTAAAAAAATACAACTTTATGCTGTCCTAGTTTTTTGGCTCACCCTGTAGAGTCCTAAATATTTTTAAAATTTGCGTAAAAATAAACTGTATCAAACAATAAGTATAGTTTCTTTGTTAATTTCACCGAAAAGGCACAAACCTACTTCATCCAATCGTTGACTCACCCTGTACATACATAAAAAAATACGCAACAGTCAAATTTAAAAATTTCTTCTTTTAGAAGTCCGTTAAACAGCTGCTTCGGAATCACGTACTTGCACTGTTTTTTAGCAAAAATTAAGATTGTTACCCACATTATAATAGATATTGTGTTTGTGCTCTAAATTGATTACATCAGTGTAAAATAAAAATCACTGAATATTACTACATTCTCACCTTTTACTTTCTCGATGCACACACAAAATCTAGAATTTGATTAATACACCCCTATATTATTAGGTAAACATACAATACACTCACAAGTACACAAAATCACCCATCACCTGCGCCCCTAACTACCTTAGTCGAGCCGCAGCTGTGGGCGGGTAGAATTCCGCCTACCCTGGTGAGCCATGCTTCCTCCTCCTCCATTCGTGTCCTCGCTTTGATGCTCTAATATACTCTCCCTCCTCACTAATTCTTTTCGATGGTGTTTGAGAACAGTGAGGTCAGCTAGGGAGCATTTTCTATTAAGAGGTGGCTTAGCACCTTTCTTGACATTGTCTGGCGAGGGAGAGAGTTTTGCACGGTAGAATTCCAGAAGGGCGGCGCCAAGGGATGTAAGGAGGAGAACGGCGATGATGCAGTTGACGATTGTATCTAAAATCAAATTAAAATAATGGTTTCTAAAAACTTTAGATTGAAATATACGAAGAATTTTCACTAAGCAGATTTTCTTCATCTAATTTAAGCTTGATGCAGGCATTAAAATAACATTCTACAATTGTTAATTTATATTTAACTTTTTGGTGAATTCTAGTTAGTTTTTAAAACAGGTTGGCCAAAATCTCTTTAGGTACGCCTAATAATAACACAGGTCTACAAGGTTCTGTTGTTGGACAGCTGGGGGTAATTACCGAAGTAATTTGTTGCATAGAATTGACCTGTAGAAATTTGGAGACAGAGTTGAGTTTTTTGGTTATTTTCCAAGTTATATACAGGATGCATGAAATTTTTGGGTCTTTTTTCTAGTTGCATCATTTACTACTACTCTTCAAAACTGGGGCGGATCCAGCCTCTCGGAGGGGGAGGGAGGGAGGTGATATCACAAAAGTACAGTATGGCAAGCGAAAGCAAGTTGTCGAAGGGAGGGGGGGGGGGGGTGTTGGAGACACCAGCAAAATTCCCATTTCTAATGTAAAAGGCAGGGTCGAGTCTATTTTTCTGAATTTGAAGCTCTTGGAGAGGAAGGAAGGGGATCACAAGAAAAAAAAAGTTGCCGGCAGTGGGGGAGCATGCGAGCAGCATACACATTCCTAGTATAAGAGGCAGAATCGTGTCTATTTTTCTGAACACTAATATTTTTTTTTTTTTTTTTTTGGGGGGGGGGGGGGCTATCGCAAGAAAAACAAAATGTCAATTGGGGGGGGGGGGAGGGTGCCAGCAGCATACACATTCCTAATATAAAAGGCAGAATCGGTTCTATTTTCCTCAACTCAAAGCTCATGGAAAGGAGAGGGCCGATCGCAAGCAAACACATCCCTATACCTTATACAAGAACTAGAGAGAGTAATAAAACTCTTACCGAAACCTCCAACCTACCTGCTCCAGTGCCGCAGGTAACTGAGGATTGCCGTAAATCTAATTATATTTAAATATTATAAGCTTTTATAATATATTGTAGCAATAAAATTTCTGATAGTTTAATTTAATTTCTGTCAGTGAGCAAAGTACACCTTACAGGGTGTTTTTAGTGACTATCAAGAAAAATCTATATTTTCTAATGTATGTGAATTATTAAGAAATCATAAGAAATAAAATAATATAAAAACTTTTTATTTTAAGTTTATTACCGAAATAATATTCTAGGCCATAAATACTTAGTGATAAAATAAACCTTCCGACGCCTATGACAAGGATTAAAATCCTTTTTAACACTTCACACTTTCAAATATCTATTGTTATCCAACCCAAATAGTCCATTATTATAGACTGGTATTTTTGATTATAAAATTTCTAACCCATTCCTATGGAAAATATGTGTGTCTAACAGATTTTGCCAAAGACACCCGACTAAAGAACACAGGTAGTTTGCGAAGAAAAAAAGGGTAAAAAATGATTTATTACTTTCTCTAGTTCTTGAATAAACTCTAGTATAAGAGGCAAAATTGGGTCTATTTTCCTGAATTCAAAGTTCTTGGAGGGGGGGGGGGAGGGGGCGATCGCCCGCGCTTGCATCAAAATAAGTTATTGAGCGGTTACTTACGATTTGTTCTTACAAAGTTTAAATTTAAAAGTAAACAAATATATAAATCCAACAGTAGTAGGATTTGTTCTTACAAAGTTTAAATTTAAAAGTAAACAAATATATAAATCCAACAGTAGTAGTAGATAATAACGTGTTTATTTCAAGTCTCCGGGTGATGACGTCATAAATAAGCTCTGAGTTATTTTATTAATGAAGTTGTTGGTTAATCGCCGGGCTAAAAACAATTTACAGGCAGAATTTCTATCAAAATTTTCAAGCATTTCAGTTAACAAATTGTCCGACAAAGAAACATACCAAATGTAATAGAAAATCTTTATTCATATATTCTAAATAGTATTAAACTGAAAAATATAATAATTTTTTTGCCATGTTTTGTTAGTCGTAAAGGATATTTAAAGACACATCGTTGAATAAAAATTTTTGCCGAGACTACAACGTAACTTTTATACTTCTAACAAAATTCAAAAGCTTTGTACAGGAATTTTTATGGTACATCAAAATTATCAATTAAATTTATATTCTATAAAATAAGAAAGTCTCAACATACCCTGAATTATATCACCCATATTCACTTTCAATTTTAACACTTTACAAAAATTTCTAAACTTTCATGTAAAACAGTTTAAGAAGCACGTTGATAACTGAACGAACGATATTCGTCGACTTCCACAGCTTTTAAATAACTACCTGCAGATTCTGGGTTATATTATCAGGGTTAGAAAGTTCAAGGGTTGTAAAAAAGAACAATACTACGTTATTTCTGGGAATTCTATAATTAGGTCTTTTGGCTATCCTGATCCTACCTGCCATTCATAGAATTATTACTAGACAAGCTTAATTGTGGTGTTGCCTTCAATACCTGATCTCATAATACCAAGAAAAATAAATAGTAGAAGAGGCCGGGCTGGGTGAAGAAATTTTAATTTAAAAAACGTAAGATAATTGAATGGGTAGTCCGCCACACAGCTTTTCCCCACAGGAGTTGACAATATCTAATATAATAGCCAAAAAGAAGATTTAAAGTTTTATTGGGCTTGCGTCAATTTTTGTAAATTTTATTGCACATATAAAAACTTGCTAAGTGAAAGTCTTAGTATTAGATAGATTTTTCATTTATATTCCCTATTAATACGTATCGATGAAAACTTATAAGTTTAAACCTCGAAAGTTTAAAATATAATGAGAACTTGGTTACATTGGCACAATAGAACTTACATATACATATTTGCAAATACTTACTTTGCGTTTCATTTGTAGAATTATTCTTGACAGAATGTTGGTAGTAATACTTAGGTATTTTGTGCTTGGATGGATTTAATATATCTTCAGGTTTACAACTAAATTTAGTAATTACCAATTCTCTACAAATTTCATCAAATTCGTCAATCCTTTTTAGTTGGATACACGATGGTGGTACGTTAATTATTAGTTTTGGCTAAAAACAAAAAAAATGGTACAATATTTTAAAAAATATCTTTCCTAAATGATTTCAAATATTAAGTATAAATATTTTCGCATTCAAAATTGCTCAAAACTGGTACAAAATTCCTAAGTATAAGTTAACTTTTCGTACAGAGTAGCCCATAAGTGCCTAGGTGATTTTGCTATAGCTGTTTTTTCTTTTCCTTTCAGATTTTTAAAATTGATGCTTGGGAGTTTAATCATAAAGAGAAGAAAATCAAACTTCTGCAACCTCTTTCGAAAATAAACAACTTTGGCAAGTTGTTCGCTTTCAAAAACTTCTTAAAGAAGAACCTTGTTTCCTGAATCAGTTAATTCTCATTAACAAATCTCATTTTGTCTACGATTTTCCTTTAATACCTTGTTTTTGGGCGCTAGCTAGCTTAAACTAACAATTAGACTCACTTATATGAATATTCGTAAAGTTAAACACTCCCACCCAGTTGTAACTTTATGTCGTGGTAGAGTCTTAAGTGCCTCTGTAAAGGCATCAGTTAGAGGTTTTAGGGAGTCCAAAGATGTGCAACAATGATCGCTAGAATTTTTATTTATCTGGGAATGAGTTACCTCCTGTAATACCCTACTAATCTGTTGTGTGTCTACAATATTATTTTTTGTAGTCAGTGTACTAGTCAACAAGTCAAAGTCATGAACTTTTTGATAGAATGAAGAAAATGGGTTTTTGTATTTATCTAAATGCTCACTGGTGCTCTCTTGCGGATTTGAAACAGTCCTACCTTGACCCCAAGTTTCTTCGAAGAAGCTAAAATCTTTCACTTCGCTTTTCACCTCTTGTTTCACAAATGGATTAATAGTTTGTTTATCGAAGCTGCGCTTCATGATAACAGTTATGTCAATTATATATATTTTTACAGTCCTATCACAAAACAGTCACAACTAGGTTCTCCGGCCGTCATGTCTACGATTTTCCTTTAATTTCTTGTTCTTGGGCCCCAGCTAGCTCAAACTAACAATTAGAATCACTTATATGAATATTGGTAAAGTTAAACACTTCCACCCAGTTGTAACTTTTAATTATTTACTTTTTAACAATAATTATTCAAAATAAAACTAAGAATTAACACTTTTTTTTTATTCGATGCACCCGTTCTCCGTATCACTTGTTTTGGTTCTTTCTAGAGTGCGGGTGACGCCATCTCTTGACATCTTTTCGAATATATATTTAAAGGGTGATTCTTCCAGTTTCGACAACAATTTCTATCTAAATAACGTTGTAAATTAGATTTCGAGAACGAAAAATTCAATTCTCGTTCACGTTAGACATTTGCATCACCTTTTGACAAGAATAGTGAGAGATGCTGCAAAATTTTGCAATGCAGTTTCTAACGGAATTGTTTAGTGAATAAATAATTTTAAAACGTATCGAAACTCATTGCATTTACTTGACTTGATAACCACTGAATTTTCTCTGTGAGGTTATTTAAAGGAGAGAGTTTGCATCAATAAACCTAGAATTCGCGACCAACTAAATATTCTAGCGGCAATTAGGGTCTAACAGCAAAATAAAGCCAGAATACATAAGGCTCAAAACACAAGGCATTTGCAAGATATTCTCTTTCGTCGATAATGTAAAACTCCATTAAGCGTACTAACTTTCTGTTAAACTCTAGGTCAATACAGAGTTCTGAAAAAAAATTAGCTTAATAAATTACCAATAAACTTATGGGCTATCCTGTATTTTTCATATCTAGAATCAATTAATTCGAAAAGAAATCTTTGTCTAAATTATCTAGCACTGGTGAATTCATATTTATAAACCTTCATCAAATTTTTCGTCGGAGTTTTTGATATTGGATAATGTTGCTTATTTTAGGTTTTTTTTTAAATAACTTTTTAATCAATTTTAAATATTATCGAATGTATCCCATTTTTTAATTTTAACATATAAAAAATTCGTTATTAGACAGGGTGATTATCCGGGAATTTTATCGATTGTGGGAAAACTATAATTAGGAAGAATTTGAAAATTTGACAGTGTACTAACGTACATGGGGGACAGCCGGCTAAAATATTTTCAAGATGGCGGCACTTCCGATTATACTTGAAGTAGATGTCAACTTGCTTATTTTAAATAGAATACTCTATATATTATTGCATTTTGATTTCTACGTAAAATTTTAGACATATTTCATGTATAATATTCTGTACTTAAGTGTCATCGTTTTGGACATATTTAAATTTTTATGTCAAAAATGACGTTTGCGGACCGAAACTTAATTCTTTATTATTTAATTTGTGTTAGTTTTCTTATAGTCGAAGGTCGACTTTAGTAGTCTTTTTATGATATTTTGAAAATTATTAGTACAGAGTGGTCAAAAAAGAAGAATAAAAATTATATTTAAAAATCGTCAAAAGTCAATTTTCTCAAATAGAATGCACCTATTTTTATAATTTTGTCATATTAAGCATTAAAAATAAGGGTAACTTTGTATAGGGTTGTCTGTTCCAAAAATTTGTATTTTTCAGAATATTGGTAATTCGACATTTTTCTGGTGTAAAATTGCTATAAATTTTGTTATTAGTTGGCCATTAGTGCGTGCAATTTAATCGCCCCGGCATGATTATTATTAATGAATGTCAAATGACAAAAGATGGTGACAATTCTATAGGGTTCGATTGTTTTATTTTCGCCACGTCTTGCCGTCATGGCCAACTAATAACAAAATTTATAGTATTTTTACACCAGAAAAATGTCGAATTACCAATATTTTGAAATATACAATTTTTTGGAACAGACAACCCTATACAAAGTTACCCTTATTTTTAATGCTTAATATGATAAGATTATAAAAATTGGTGCTTTCTATTTGAAAAAATTGACTTTTGACGATTTTTAAATATAATTTTTATTCTTCTTTTTTGACCACTCTGTACTAATAATTTTCAAAATATCATAAAAAGACTACTAAAGTCGATCTTCGACTATAAGAAAACTAACACAAATTAAATAATAAAGAATTAAGTTTCGGTCAGCAAACGTAATTTTTGACATAAAAATTTAAATATGTCCAAAATATGTTAGAATTTTACGTAGAAATCAAAAATGCAATAATATATAGGGTGTTCCAGTTAAAATAAGCAAGTTGACATCTACTTCCGGTAAAACCGGAAGTGCCGCCATTTTAAAAATATTTTAGCCGGTTGTCTCTCATGCACGTTAGTACACTATCAAATTTTTTGATTCTTCCAAATTATATTTTTCCCACAATTGATCTATAAATTTCCCGGAGAATTACCCTGTTTATTTTTTATATGTATAAAGGAGTTCTGCAGAGCGCTTCTCCCAAAACGCGCGCAGCCAAGGGAATAAATTTAAACGCTAGGGAGTATGTCAAAATATGATTTTTGTGAGAATGGGAACAATAAAAATTTTTTTTTTATTTATTAAAAAAATTAACAAAAACTTAATGGCTATCAGTACCAAAAAATTATATTGTTATTAAAAAATGTAAGCGAATTTTAACAAAATCCCTCCGAGAGTTTTTGAGATATTAGTTCCTCCTAAGTAATTTCGACTTTGGACAACTTATAGAATAGACAAGTATGAACCGAGTCTACATCTGTCAATTTTTTTCCTTAGATTAAGACAGTCCTTCCGATTCTTAAGGGAAATAAAAAGTCTTGTACAAAATGGTGAAATTTTCTAGGTTATACCTATCTACAATGTGGAATTATACCTTATCGAGTTGGTTTCAAATTGCCATAATTCAATCAATTTTCGAAATTTTTGGTAAACGACTCAAATCATTTTTGTATGTTTAAATCAAAAGGTAAATATAATAAAATCGATTTTTTGAAAATTTTAAGGTGATATAACCCTTTATAATCCAGTCAAAATAGGTATTTAATTTCGTAATAGTTTGCATAGAACTTAAAACTGGTATAGATCTTAAATACACTATTATAAATAAAATATCAAATGTCTTCACCGATACTATGTCTGCTAAATGATATAAGTGTTATGGTAAAAATAGGTCAGACAAAGATGAAGATTATACAATTCTCTATAAAAATTGCTCTTATAGTTTTTTCCTACAAATTACCATTCCTGAAATATTGCGATCTCAAGCGTCGAAAATAATAATATGCATACTTAGACGGACAGTATACGTCATATAAGCAAAAATATGGAAGTATTGGTTTGTGTGACTCACACATTAAAATACGTACAAATTATATGATTCTGAATGAATATATAACTATCGTGGTTGGTGAAGATGCTGATTTGTTAATTCTACTGACTGCACGAACTTCAATTGATAAGAATTTATTTACCTGGGAAAGCTCAAGTACGAACAAAAATATATTCATCCGAAAGTTTATATGCATATCCAAAAGGTTAAGCTCATATTTAATTTTTACAAGCAATAACTGGTTGCGATACTGTATCAGCAATTTTCAAAAGGGTAAAACAACAGTACCACTTTATCTGGTTTCTTAATTGCATCTAACCGTCTCTTCTCATATATCCAATTCGTCCACATCTGTAGCACTCGATTTGGTTTCTGCTATAACGTGAAGTATCACTTTTTTTACGTTTGATTTTAGAATTGCATTGTTGTAGATTTTCCTAGTTTTCTTTTGTGCGGTCTCTGCATGGTGAACAATACCTTAATCGCACATGACAGTCCCTTCTCATGTATCTTGTTCATCTGCATCTGCAGCACTCGGTCGGGTTTCTTCTATAACGTGAGGTGTCACTTATTGTGTCTAGTTCTTTAAATATTTCAGATAAAATTGTTTCCATTGTTTGGTTCGGTAAGTCCTCTATAGTAACAGCTCCTATTTTTGGCCTTGACACATTATAAGCTGTTTTTATTTCCAAAGCCCTGTCCAACGCTTCACTACAGTAACTAAACTTGCTTATACTCAACATATTCTGTATTCCATCGATAAAATATTGAGTCGTAAACTCTTCCCGGAATTCTTCTATAGCTCCTATTTCATATTCTTGTAAACCTTCTCCATTTTTCTGATACTTTGATTTGAGCTGTGACTGATATGACTGACGCTGATATTAATCTCCAAATCTTATTTCCAATGCAGCACTGAGGATGTCATTGTTTTTTGTTGGATTGTAGGAATGGTTTGCAATAACTTCAGTGCTGGTCAATTACTAATGCAGTAGCCATCTCTTCGTAGTTCCAATTATTTGCACTAGCAGCAGCTTCATATTGACGTTTGTACATTAGTCAAGATGTTTGACCGTCGTAAGTTAGGAGTTTACTGTCCTGTTCGCTGGTTATTAGTTTATCAGAAGTGCCATGCGTCTTTATTTTACTGAGTTCCCTCTTTTTTCTTAGATTCTACTTCTTGGCATACTTATCGCACACTTGATTCAATGGTATGTACTTCTTGGCATACTTTTACTTCTATTTCGGCTACGATTTCTTTCATTTCTTCTCACACTTGACCTATATCTTGTCGTATTTCGCCTATCTCTTTGTGAAACTTGTCCCTGTACAACTTGATCAAATCTTTGTCTTTCTTTTACAATGACATCTTGTATCTATTTGTCAAGTTTATCTTCATCTCTAATGCGACATTTTTCTTCTTTTTGACAAGGTTCTTCTTCTTTTTGGTGACGTTCCTCTTCTTTTTAGCGACATTCTTCTTATTGGTGACATTCCTCTTCTTTTTGGCAACATTCTTCTTCTTCTTTTTGATGACGTTCTTCTTCTTTTTGGTCACGTGATGCTCCTTCCTGTTTTCCTTTTTGGCATCGTTCTTATTTTTGTTTCATTCTGAAAGCGACGATATAATATTTCTCTCACTCTTCTATAATAACACTAATTCATCGATACAGTACTTCTATAAGAACTCATAAAAATAATATTTTTATAAGGAGGCATCAAAAAGTTCTCCTAGTCCTTCATTCCAATATTACGTAGCATATTACTTCTTCAATATTTCGTAGGAATAAAAGGTATAAAAACAATTTTTGTAGATAATTGTGACCTACAACTTTTGTCTGACTTAGTTTTACGATAACACTTACCGTTTACGAGAAAAATGAGAAAAAATCGATATTTTGAACCTTGAATAAAATTTTTAGCAGATGTAGGATCGATGGGAACTTTTGATATTTATTTGTCATAGTGTATTTTTTTGTCTATTTTGACTGGAATATAAACTCTAGCTAATAAATAAAGAAACAGGCCAATCAGAAGAAATAGTGTAGCACCCAATCATTTTATCATACGTCCACTCATTTTTATTTCAACAAACCTTGCGTCTTCTCCGAATTATAGCTTCTCCAGATACTTCATTCTTCGGTTGATTATCTTCCTCATTAGATGCCTTCAAATGATCTACGGAATTGTTTGTTCTATTTCGTCCATAAAGTAGCTGATTTGCTATTGGTCTCATATTAACGTACAATATTCCTGAAGTTATCAAAACTGCTATACATACAAGTGCCAGAGTGAGTTCGCTCTGTTCGTTGTAAGCTGCTTCTGGCATTTTTACTTGATTATTTTTTTTTAGGTTTAAATTTTTCACAAATTTTTTATTTGTTATTTATTAGATAATTGTTTTTAGTGATTATTACCCTGCGTAAGCTGCATTTTTACATTTTTCACCGATATCTATAGAACTAAACAAAGAATCAATTGTATGATTGACAAAGATTAGAGGCTAACTTTTAAATTGATACTAAAGACTATTATAGCTAACTCTAGTTATTATAATCTTTGCTAATACGAGATGTGGCTATAAAATAACGAGACTATCGCTTTAATACATTTTATTTTAAATTTATATGTACTTAGTTATTATCACCTTCAATATACACCCCTTTTCTATCCCTATAACGTTTCAGTTCCTTTATTACGCGTGTCGCTTTTTTTTTCACAGCTTCATTTTCTTAAAATAATTTTATATTCGTTATTTACATCCTCAAAAACGATTCAGTCCTATCTTTGAACAAAATCGAAAAAAGTTAAAATTTTTTGTCCACTATATTGGATTCGTCATATTGAATCCTGAAAGAGTACTTTTAACTTCATAATTAACACCCTCAAGAACCCTCTATATCAGTTTTGGAAAAAATCGAAAAATGTATTATTGTTAGGACGCCATATTGAATCCGCCAGGTTGAGTTTTTCAAAAAATATTTTAAATTCGTAATTAGCACTAATAAGAATCCCCCAATACTGATTTTGGACAAAATCGAGAGATTTTTAATCCGCCATATTTAATTTTTTTTTTAAATAATTTCAGATTCGTAATCTGCGATCTCATAAAACTTCTCCATATTAATTTTGGAAAAAATAAGACAAAATTAATTTTTTAAACGCCATATTGGATACGCTATATTGAATTTTTTAAAAATAATTTCAAATTCGTTATGTGCGATCTCGAAAACTCCTCAGTACCAACTTTGGAGAAAATTGGACAAAACTGATTATTTTGTTCGCTATATTGGATCTGCCATATTGAATTTGTAAAAAAATATTTTGGATTCCTTAATTCCCGAAAACCCTTAACACCAATTTTGAAGGAAATTGGACAAAATTTATTTTTTTTGTCTGCCATATTGGATCCGCCATAATGAATTTTTTAAAAATAATTTTTGATTCCTTGTGTACGACCCCGAAAATTCCCCTATACCAATTTTAGAGAAAATTGGATAAAATTATTTTTTTTGGCGCTATATTGTCAGCGCCATCTTGGATTTTACTGCACCAATTTTATCCTAAAAAATATGGGACCACCGCAGCAACTTCCTGAACATAAGGAAAAAAATTTCATTCAAATCGGTGAAGCCGTTCCAGAGTAATCGGTGTACATACATAAAAAAAATTACATAGTGGACGAATTGAGAACCTCCTTCTTTTAGAAGTCGGTTAAAAAAACAGTGTTTTGCGGACAGGTCATTGTGCTGCTACTAGGCACACAGGCATGTAAAAATCACTTGACCGCTTGACTCATTTCTATCATTATAAAATTTGTGTCATAAAAACGTTTACTGTCATTAGAAAAGCAGTCCAAAAGTCTTGGCAGCAGTTGTAAAAGTCGCGCGCGTAGCTCTGAGTGACCTCGCGACGTAGCTCGAACGGAAATATAAAATTCTCACCTAACGCTGCATCTGAATTATCGCCTTTCGTTTAATATAAGTTGTACGCATTTCACAGGGAGTCTAAAAATTTAAAAAAAAATTTTTCATTCGCCCTTGTATAATAACAATAGTTGACATTTGGCTAAAATGTGGTTATATGTCAGTAAACATCTAAATAAAATCAAGCAACGTGCTTACTTGTTATTAGGCTTGAAAATGGCTGATCGATATTTGAGCTCGACATTTGCTACGTCAGTCAGCGTAAATATTATTTATTTAACTAAATTATACATTTGAGAACTATCAGTAAAAGTAATTTATTATATTTTCTGGCCACAGTCCAGAAACAGAACAATAAACATACCGAAATAAAAATATTGCAAAAACTTCGTATATTTTTTAACGATTACTTTTAAGTTAGAACATTTAAAAAAACATAATGTCAATCAAAAATAACACCGTGGTACAAAAAACATTTTCTTAGCACTCAGAGAGTGTCTGTCTACCATTTGGGATAACAGGATTACGAGAAATGATTTTAACAAAAAATTAATCGAAACTGGTCATGTGGGGATTTTAAATGGCCGTTATTTTCTGCTTAAGCTCACCGTAGAAATATTTTTCTAGGATCCCCTGGAAAGCTTCTTCTAGAGTATACTGGAAGCAAGGGTGGATCCAGCCTCTCTCTTTGGGGGGGGGGGGGCGGTGATATCACAAAAGTACAGTATGGCAAGAAAAAAAAAGTTGTCAACGGGGGGGGTGGGGGGGTGGAAGGCAGCATACTCATTCCTAATATAAAAGGCAGAATGGGTTCTATTTTCCTGAACTCAAAGCTCTTGGGAGAGAGGGGGGCGATCGCAAGCATACACATTGCTATACTCTATTCAAGAATTAGAGAGAGTAATAAAAATGTTACCGAAACCTCCAACGTACCAGCTCCAGTGCCGCAGGTAACTGAGAACTGCCGTAAATCTAATTATATTTTCATTATATTTAAATATATTTTATAAATTTACTGCAACATAAAATTTCTGATAGTTTAATTTAATTTCTGTCAGTGAGCAAAGTACACCTTACAGTTTGTTCGTAGTGATTTATCTTGTTTTTTTTCCTCAACGAAAAACTTATTACGATGAATGATGCCTTAAAATATCAATATCTAGATAATAATGTTAAAAGCTCTGTTGAGATGTGTTCCAACATGACAGGAGTTGGAAAATCTACTATGTACAGAATACTGAAGAAGAAAAAAACGACTGGAATTGTTAATACTCTCACGCCACATTCGATCACAGGCAGACGAAAAACCTAATTGGAAAAAGAGGTGAAAACTGCAATTAAAAGGGTTGTATATATATTTTATTATGAGAAGCAGATCCCAAAATCAATGAAGATCGCGAGTTACCTGAAATTAAAAGAACTGACCTCTGGAAATTGCTCAGAGAACTTAATTTTTGTTGGGAAAAACCAAATAGAAAATCTGTTCCTATAGATCGTCCGGAAACTGTCCGTTGGAGAAGTAATATCTCTCTCAAGTAAAAGGTAGAGTTGCTAGAAATAACACAATTAACACAATTAGTAATTTAACTAAACTTTTGAAAGATTTTTTTGAATAAAGTTACTGCGGAAAATTGGAAAAAAATCCATATAATAAATGAATAAAACAAAATGTGAGAACTCGATCTCATGATCGGTGAGATAGAGGAACCAATTATAATTAATTTGAGCGAAGATAGTTTCACTGACTTTGATTAGGAATTAGATACGTAATGTTTACTAATGTACACATAATTTATTATTTAAATTTTTGTTTTTGTTGTATTTTATTGTTTAATGTTGTTTATATGTTTTTTAATTTTTTGATATATTTTTATTTTAGTGTGTTCCACACTTTAATTTTATATATATTTAATTCTCATTAGCCGTAAGTTTTTTATTACTTTATTATTGTATTTGTGTCTTTTTCTTAAGCGTGTAGAATTATCATGTTTATCTTATTTTTTTGGGGCTATCATATTTCCATATAATAAAGTAAATTAAATTAAGATATCAGTACAATAGAAATAAAAATAAGTAGGTCTAATTTTAATTACAACAAATAAAAAGTAATTACATTTGAATCCCTTTTTAGTGTTTAATTGTAATTCTGCAGATAGTTTAAGAAATAAATAAACTGAAACGTTAAATACCCTAAAAATGTTTTTAATTAATAATAAAATGACCGATAGCCCTAAAAATATTTTAATATTATATGGACGAATTTATTTTTTATATATGTTTATTTTTGTATTTTTGACAATGGATATTTTGTAAGTATTTAAATTATAACTTCGAATTTTTTGAGAGAATAAGGTTACGTTTTAGTCCATTATTATAGACCGGTATTTTTGATTATAAAATTTCTAACCCATTTCTATGAAAAATATATTTATTTTTTTCGCTAAAGACACCGGACTAAAGAACACAGGTAGTTTGCGAAGAGAAAAAAGGTAAAAAATGATTTATTACTCTCTCTAGTTCTTAAATAAACTGTAGTATAAGAGGAAAAATCGGGTCCATTTTCCTAAACTCGAAGCTTTGGGGGGGGGGGGGCGATGGCCCCCCCCCCCTTGGATCCGCGCCTGACTGGAAGGCGTATCAAAATATCTCACTCTAATTAAAAGTTATATGCGAATAAAATCGATTAAAACGTTCTCTACCCAGTAAATTTTTTCAGTTTGTAACCCTCTTGCAATATTAATCCGGGAGTGTGTGTTTCCTTAGTCGATGAAGAGACATGGCTTCACTAAAGTTCTTTATATGTATTTTGACTCCCTGATTACGAATATCGAGCATGGATTCTCAAAAATGGTAAGGTAATTTGTTATAAACAGAAAAATTGAAAATAATTATAAAAATGTTTTTTTTTTTGTGCCAAATAAAAACTTTTGATTAAATAAATATTTTTAACCTCTGCAATTGATAGTTGAAGCCAAGAACTACAAGCTGGGATTAATTGCAATGCGAAAATGTAACGTTTTTATTGCTTTTGATGCAATAAGAAAATGGCGTCTTCGCGTTTTCATAGAATACGCCAAATAATTGTTTTCTGCATCATTTTGTGTTTTTTGAATAGACGTTTTAATATATCTATTTGCCTATGGCATTTGGAAATGACAGGTAATTTACAACTATAAGAATAATAATCAGGAATATCTTTACAAATGTTCAGAAACTCGGAACGCGATTTATAGTCATCCAACAAGCTATAACAGCAATAATGGTAATAACATATTGACGATAGCACAAAACAGAAGCAAAATATTTATAGTAGATGTTGACCATCCATTTCCAAACACTTACATATTATTTTTTGAAACCACTGCTAGCTCTGGACAACATTTGCGGAGTTTGAAAAGCGTCTCTTATGCGTATTTTCATACCTTGTGGTGTTGTTGGGGGCGCATTGTAGACAATTCCTTTTATGTATCCCCATAAAAAGAAATCTGGTCGAGTTAAATCCGGAGATCTCGGGGGCCAATTTTGAAATCTGTCTCACCCAATCTAGTTGTTTCGAAAGTAGATATTTAAAAATTGCCGAACTTCGCGGTGGTAATGAGGTGGAGTTCCATTCAGTTGAAGCCACATAGTTGTTCTAATATTTGAAGGGACATCTTCTAATAATACTGGAAGTTAGTGTAAAAGAAAATCCCATTTAAAGGTCCGTCAAAAAAGTAGGGTCCAATTAAATATGGACCCAGTATTCCTCCTCACACATTAACCGACTACTTATTTTGGTTTCTCATAACTCTGTATTCATGCGGATTTGAATTAGAATAGTAATGGAAGTTGTGTCTATTCACGAAACCATTGTTATGAAAAGTACATTCATCACTAAAAAACACATTATCAAAAAAGGGTTTATTTTATCTAACACCCATAAGCAGAATTCAGTTCGTCAAAATCATTTCCGTGATGCTTTTGACAAAGCTGGATTTTATACGGATGAGATCTGTATTTGTTAAGAATCCTTGAAATACTTGCTTGGCTAATGTTAGTATTTTCGGATATATGATTCTGACTAATATTGGGATTTTTGATCACCGAACCAAGTACAGTAAAAACATTTTCTTCATCTTCAGTGACAGGTTTTCTTATAATAGGTTTTTTTATAACCGACACTTCTACTTTCCCGAAACTGGTTTAATAGTCTCACAAAAAGGATGATTTCCTTCAGGACACCTTTGAACATAGACTCGAGAAGCCAACAAACAATTTTGATGACATTCTCCAAGGATAAAAATCATATCAATACGCTCTTTCTATGGATGAATCTTCATTTTGACAAAGCAATAACACAACAATAATCAAATAATTCAATTCAATAAATGAAGCTTCACAGTTACAAAAAATAATACCGCTATTATAGCAACAGGTTTGCAGCCTAAACTGACACATTAAATGAAGTATCTGAAGTTTCTAAATGCCACAGGTAACTAGAAATATTAGAACATCTATTCAAAAAACACAAAATGATATAGAAAATGATTATTAGAGTTAGTTATAGAACACCCTTATACCATTCGATAGGTATTTAAAAGGTACATTTTCTGGTAAGATAAAAAGTATAGCGTTCTATTTAAAATAATCAAGTTATAACCACTTAAAGTTCTTAATTGATTAGTTTTAATTTTTGAACACCCTGTATAACATAGCAAATTTACTATAATTGGGATATAAAATATGATTTATTGTTACACTTTACTGTAAATTTCGAATACATAGCTGAAATACTTCTTAAGTATTTGAAACATGAAAATTAGTTTATGTTTTGTCAAAATTCAAATTATTGAAAAACCTTTAAGGTTTGGGTACTATAAATCTTATTAAAATAGGCATATCTAAAATTGTACTATTATACAGGGAATTTCATTAAAAAAAAACACAACTTTGATACTTTCAGAATTTTTGAGACACCCTGTATAATATGAAAATAATGTTAAAAAGTAACTATATTAGATCCTCAAATATCCTAAAAGTGAAACTCTTTGAAAGTCATGTATATTAGCTGCAATATTCCTTACGGTATAGGGTGAATAACCTTATATATATATATATATATATATATATATATATATATATATATATATATATATATATATATATATATATAATGATCAGTGAAGGCTATAATGGATTGTGTGCACTAGGTGAGCGCCTGTAAGTAGACTTCCCTACACGGCGGCGGTGTGTACGTTATAATTGAAGGGACGCCATTTGTTTATAGCGTAAAAAAAACAATAGAAACATTAATTTTTCGCATTGCGATTAATCCTATATTGTAATTCTTGACTTGAACTATGAATTGCAAGGCACAAAATTTTAAAATGTTTATTTAACCAAAAGTTACTTATGTTGAAAAGAGGCAAAAAATGTTATTTTTCAAACGTTTTATGATTTTTAGCTTAAAAACTATGCATTGAACGAAAAAAAACACTAAACATTTTTTACTCAGAATCGGCTGAGAAACACGAAAATATTTTTTTTTACAAAAACATGATTTTTTGCTTATAACAAATTACCTGATCATTTTTTGGGATTCCACTCTCGATATTCGTAGGGGGGCAAAATACATATAAACATTTTTGGTGGCGTCATGTCTTGATAGGCTACGAAAACCCACTGGGTTTCCTGGCAATAAACTTATCTTAGAACTATATTTTATGGGGTAATTATGGAGAACTTAAAACAGTTTGAAACAGCGTGAATACATAAATTTATACGCACACAGCATTTACACAATGGATCTAGGTGTAAAGTAATTAAACTATTCCTAAATTCAAGGGAGTCACATGTCTATTATGCCTGAAACGAAGAAAATTACAATCGTTTTGTGAAAATCAGAAAATTTTTTTGTTCTGTTTGTCAGCATATTATTATACTGCTACAAAAAGATATGTCTATTTCAGAAAATACGCTTTAATACTAAAACTATTAACTCTAGTCACGAAACATTACCATGAAACGTTACATTACTGTTGGATATATGCACTTTTGAGTCACTAATAAAAACAAATCACGAAACTTTTATACATATGGAACGTTTCACATCAACTATTCAAATGTAAAGTCACTCTGATTCCAATTTGTGGTTGTAAAGCTGACATGAGTCAAAGAAAATTCTGGAATAGTGAATTTGAGTGTATTTTTTCTCGGCACTTCGAAAGTACTGACAGATTTTTAAAAATTCGGTGTTTTGATTTTGAATAATACAATACTACATTTTAATAATTCTTTGATAATCTAGATTGAAAACAGAGCTTTTTACATAATATATGTGCTTTTTAGAATGACATTTTTTGTTATTTCCGAGAAATAAAGCTATGAACATTGGACTGCTCGTCAATTCCCCGTAAGTGCAGTACATTCCACACACTTCAGAGAGCTGCGAAGGAAAGTTTCGCGTTCACACGGAATTGACAAACAGGCTTCATTTGTCGAAAATACTAAAAAAGTCCATTCTGGAAAATACCGGTAAGATTATAAAAGAAAAATTTTAAAATGCATTTTTTGAGATAAAACACGTTTTGTACTTCCTCAAGTACAAAACACCGACATTTTAAAAGTCTGACTACACCATCGAAAAGCTGAGAAAAAATACATCTAACAGTTCTATTCTAAAATTATCTTCGAGACATTTTATCTTCGAAAACACGAATTAAAAGCAGTATAATTTTTTTCTCTGATTTCGCGCTAGGAGAGTGACGTGAAACGCCCCATATATATTCCCATTAAATACCAAGTACGCCTCAATTATATCACAATTGGTTTCATTAATATTATTACTATTTCCATATGCATATATTGAGCTAGGGGAATTATATATAAAGACGTAGGACGTAGACACATATTTCATAATAAAGTATTAATAAATTCAAACCTCTTTTTTATAATGACCTCATGATTATATATATATATATATATATATTTATATATATATATATATATATATATATATATATATATATATATATATATATATATATATATATATATATATATATATATGTATATATATATATATATATATATATATATATATATATATATATATATATACCTATATGTTGGCGAAACGTCTGGAAAGCGATTCACTCCGCCAAAAAATCGTTTTCACGAAGTTTCACCGAAACCATATTTAACATTTTCAAGCGTGGCTTGTTTCGTTACTCAGTTCTAAGCGAATAACGAGACGAGTTACACTTGAAAATGCCAAGTAGGATTTTGACGAGACGTCGTGAAAACGATTTTTTGAACGACCTTTTGATAGGACTGAAATAAAAAATTTCAGTATCTTTAAGGAAATTTCCGAAGATTTCCACGGTAGGCCTATTGTTAATAAATTATTTTTACAAAAAGCCCTAACCGATATTGCGGAAAGAACATCCCACCGTTGTTCTCCGACAAAATTTGGCTTAAATAGGGGTTCCAAGTTGTAGAAGGTACGATAAGAGTGTTTGGGAAAGTCATCGGTGGATCCCACTGACGAGACCACCACCGATGCCGGGACGAAACATCCTAACATTTGAAGGTGGTCGTAAATAGGTTTGTAATTATATGTCCTTAACACCAAGGGCATGGTTACAACATGGCGCCCGAGCAGGGACAATGCGACGTAAGGATATCAATTTGTGGCGTTGTGCTAAAGCCGGTACCCTACCTTAGAAAGACCACCTAGGATGTCCGTTGCACAATTTCTCCGATCCTGCCCGTGCTTCTGTAGCTTGGATTTCGGTCAAAGTCGGATAAGCAAGTGCCTTAAAGGGGGGCATGTTGGGGTAAGAACATCCCACTGTTGTTCTCCGACACAATTTGTTCCAAGTTGTAGAAAGTACGATAAGATTGTCTGGGAAAGGCATCGGTAGATCCCACTGACAGGTCCACCACCGATGCCGGTTCGAAATATCCTAACATTTTGAAGATGTCGCAAATAAGTTTGTGATTATATGTCTTTAACACTAGGGGCATGGTTACAATACAGACTTTAAAAAATTGTATTAAAAGGTAAAAAATAAATAAAGTTATTAATTTAAAAATTATACAATTACTCATTTGCTTAGCACTTTCCTGAAGTCGGCCCCATAGCAGTTGAAGGAATTATTTTTAATTTAATTTTAGGTGAATTGATTTTATATAAATAAATAAATAAAATTGCCTTTATTTTTACAAATAAAATTATATAAAAATTACTCAAAATAGCGGGGGGTATTCATTTTAGTTGCTTCTATACAATTCCCTAGCAAAAACTAAATAACAAAAATTATATATATATATATATATATATATATATATATATATATATATATATATATATATATATATATATATATATCAAATGCAATAAAACATACATAGGTCAGAGAATATCGGCAAGACTAGAAAAACATAAACTCAGAATAAGAAACAAACAGACAACATAGGCGCTTTTTCAACACTAGCACGAGGCAAAACGCAAAATTGATTTTGACACTGGCCAGCAAATCGCTAATATAGGACACTAACAAGACAAGATTGATTCGTGAATCCATCGAACTTGAAAAGAACGGCACTCTGAATAAGATGCACCTAATCTTCTTTCTACTTAGAAGACTCTCTTTAAGCGGGACCATTGTACCGACACACATGCCATGCTCATTAAACTGACACCAACGGCGGCGCTCGAGAGAGAGGCGGAACGAACGGCAACCAAACTTTGCCATCTGCTACTGCGTATAAAGCACGATGCACTCTCTTTCACTTGATATACAACCAGCAAGCACAGAAGATGCCAAATGAAATTTTGGCGAAACGCCCGAAACCGAACGAACGAATGGATGTATTCCCGAATATATACTTGGTGTAAATAAACTGTGAAAAAATATTTGTTATCAAGGAACATATGTGTTGATAAAGATAATTGTTAATAAGGAAAATGAAAGGTGTACAAAAGCCTACATGCGATATAAGTTCAGTTTTACATTCTGTTTAAAGGATGAGGGAACTGACAGCTCTATGTTGTGGGGGAGCTCATTGTAGATTTTTATAGCGTAAAGTAAAGCCACATTGAAATTGACCAGAGTTATGTCGAAGACCCGCAAATAGACTACGATGATGAGTGTTCAGAGTATGAACATCCGAGCCACGAATAAGTTTTTTATATAAATAATTTGTCTCTCTGAGATAATCTTATGAATTAGCACAAAGAGTTTTAAGGGGAAACATTCTTCTAAAGTTAACCAATCGGACTGCCTAAAAGTCTCAGAAATGCGGTCAAACTTCTGGAGACTGAAAGAAAATCTACGATAAGCATTCTGAACAGATTGAAGATTAACTCTGTCTTTCTGAATAAAAGCTGGCCAATATACTGTGCTATAATAAGATATACTACAGAGACTGAGTTAATTTTAACTTAATAGTCGTGTCCGAAATATCTTTGTTGCAATACAATATTTCATAAATGATTTTTAAATAAGCGAAGAAACTTAATTGTTGGAATCTACGAAAGGTTTTAAATAGCATTTTTAAATTAAATTTTTAATAATTTAGGGTCATTTATTCGTGTCTGGAAACGTCACTAAGAACGCGTAAATCACTTTTAATTTTATTAGATGCTGTGCCAGCTTCAGAATAGTTAAAAGAGAGATATATCTGCGTATCATCAACGTATTGATGAGAAAACAATGTTTAATGAATTTACAAGAGTTAGAAGTGTGAATAAAAACATAATTGGACCAGTAATGCTGCCCTGTGCAACCCTTCCAGATATAGGCTCATAAGAAGAAAAATTGTTGTTAAAATAAACTCTCTGGAATTTATTACTAAAGTAACGTTTAACGAATTCTAGAATGTTATTCTCTATACCGAAATTATATTTTAGTTTTATAGAGAGAAGATTGTGGTCTAGGATGTTCAAAGTTTTACTGTCAGTGGTCCTTATCATTTGCACGGAATATATCACCACTAATTTTCAAGAAAGCAAGCAATATTTTTACTATGGTTACCTCTAATACCGGATGCGTACAGGGCAGGATGTGGTTTTTATTTACAAAGTTTCCAAACCATTTATCAACTAGTTCTTCTTATAATTTTTACATGGTTGACAGAATACAATAGGTCGAAAGTGAGAGAAATTTTGTGGATTTGGATCTTGACAAAGGAAGTACTGTGGGCATTTTTCCAATAGGTTTGAAAACATTGATTGAGAATATATGTTATATGGGATATATCATTTTGATGTTGATGCTATCAGGATCAGTAGCATTCGATTTTAATCTATTTATTATTTAATGAACTTCTTCTCAATCAACAGGCATAAATGAAACCTTTTCTGAACTTAAGATTGTCTCATACATTTTATTATCATAATTTAGGTTAATGAATCTTCATTATATCATATTGTATTGTTTGCATAGCTTTTGATATGTGCTTCATTCTTTTTTACGTTTACGCCGGCTTCAAAAGAGTGCTAAGTAATTGAGTAAGTCTACAATTATTAAGTTAATTATAATTTAAAATCATTTATAATTTATTTTTCGCTTTTTGTGCAGTTTTTTGACGTCATTTTTTTTTGCAAAAATAATTTATCTCATGCTTTATAATCCCAGTTGGTTTTTAAAATAAGCAATGCTAATAATGTTACACGAATACATTGAGAGTGGAAACGAGATAATGTGAAGAAGTTCGCCTTTTCAATTCTCAATCTCCCAGCTATAAATTAACCGTGGAAATATTTTCACGAAACATTCTTGCAAGTATCCTTTACAACATGATAGACACCGAATTAAAACATTTCACTCCAATCAAAAATATAAGTTAAAAATTTCACTCATCAATCATTTATTTATTAATTTTTAGCTTCATTGCATAAACTTACTGAATAAATATTATTAGCTCAATGGGTTTTCGTAGTCGATAAAGAGACATGGCTTCATCTTAATTTTTTTTTGTATTTTGATCTTCTGATTATGAATATCGAAGAAGCACAGACACCGTACAGTGAGCTTTGAAAATGGTGAATGAGGTTTCACCGAAAAGTTAGCTGCCTTGCAGTTCTGAGAAGGTATATATATATATATATATATATATATATATATATATATATATATATATATATATATATATATAAATATATGAAGTAAAATGTAAACAGTAAATACAAACTGCGTTCCAACCATATCCTTTCCGTGTTAGAGGTTGCACAGTTTGAACAAATTGCTAAGAAACACAATTTATCCTATTCCACCACAAACGAGATGATGGCCTACCTGTACCACCATACCGAGAAGAAAGTCTAAACTTACCCTCCCCGCCACAGTGATACGGCTTCCTTCCGATCTGTCCTTTGCATAGCCAGGTGCATGTCGGTACCCTGATGAGTCTAGTAGAGACGAAACATGTACCTCTGCCGTATTACTGTGGCGGGAGGATAAGTTTTGACTTTCTTCTTGGTATGGTGGTACAGGTAGACCATCATCTCGATGGTGGTGGAATAGGATAAATTGTATTCCTTAGCAATTTGTTCAAACTGTGCAACCTCTAACACAGAAAGGATATCGTTGGAACGCAGTTTGCATTTACTGTTCGTATTTTACTTTATATATATATATATATATATATATATATATATATATATATATATATATATATATATATATATATATATATATAAATATGTAGATAAGTTTTTGTCCGTGTAATTTAAAATAAAATAGAATAAAATATTGGCGAAGCCGACGTGAAAATTTGTCAATCTACATGATTCTCGTATTAAAAAGTGCGGAGCACTCCAAAATATGGAAAAACTCCGGGTCCGACAGATGGCGACAGCGCTGTTTCGTCCTAATATGGGACTCGTCAGGCCACCGCAGTCGGTACAAACCATCATCTGGCCTTTGCATCGTATAAGCCATACTTATAATCAAAATACGGCAAATAAGACGACAAAGGCGACATCTCGATGGTCCACTTGATAATACAAGAACCATACAGATTAACAAAGTTTGTAAGAGAACCGTCATATGGTGGCGCGACGGTGAATTAAAACAGAAATATGTAAAATCGAGTACACGAAACGCGCTGCCCAAAAGATAGGGGTCGCATTTTTCGGTACTGGCAAGCAAGCATACCGCTATTTAAGCAGCCAAAGCCACGTGCCGCACCAAACGATCCCACCATGAGAGCATCGTTTAGCGTGTTTCAAAGCCAAACAAGTAAATAAATATGTAGATAAGTTTTTGTCCGTGTAATTTAAAATAAAATAGAATAAAATATTGGCGAAGCGGACGTGAAAATTTGTCAATCTACATGATTCTCGTATTAAAAAGTGTGGAGCACTCCAAAATATGGAAAAACTCCGGGTCCGACAGATGGCGACAGCGCTGTTTCGTCCTAATATGGGACTCGTAAGTATGGCTTATACGATGCAAAGGCGAGATGATGGTTTGTACCGACTGCGGTGGCCTGACGAGTCCCATATTAGGACGAAACAGCGCTGTCGCCATCTGTCGGACCCGGAGTTTTTCCATATTTTGGAGTGCTCCGCACTTTTTAATACGAGAATCATGTAGATTGACAAATTTTCACGTCCGCTTCGCCAATATTTTATTCTATTTTATTATATATATATATATATATATATATATATATATATATATATATATATATATATATATATATATATATATATATATATATATATATATAAATTCTCGGCTATGCGGACAAAGACCGTTGATAAACATTACTCTCATGCTAGAAAGTGCGGAGAGCTCTAAAGAATATGGAAAAACTCCGGGTAAAGAATAATATATTTCTTTTGTAATTTACCGTCGCGCCACTACATGGCAGTTTTATACAACATTGTTGATTTGTGTTATTGTTATGTTATTGAGTGAGCCATCGAGATGTCACAACTGTGTCTTATTTACTATTTTTCAACCGTGAAGCCTGTTTATAGGACACAGATGCGAGATGATGGTTTGTACCGAAAGTAGCTGTGTGCGTGTGTAGAGCGAAACGTCACGAAAATTTTTGTCTTTTGATTTTCAAATGAAAAAACCTATGCCCAAGAAAATATTACAGAAAACTATTAACAAAAGGTTTAAGATACAAAAATAAATTATATTTATACCGGGTGTCAACGAATCTATTAGATAAGTCATAATTTCTAGAGTATTATGTGTATCAAAATGAGAATTGGTACAGGTAAATGTTATGTGAAGAGGAGAGTTTTCGCATATTTTCCACTTTCCGGTCACTTCCGGTTTCACCGGAAATGGCCCCGGTTTTGAATTCTTAAATAGAACACCCTGTATATTTTAACATCTTTGGATTTCTGAGACAATTCTAGATCAGAATATGACAGTTTAAAAACTTTTTACGTCTACTTCATTTTTTTAGAGCCACTTTTATAATTGCATCTAGGTGAACGAGTCTCGACATACGGAAAATACTGATTGGTTGGATGTTGCTGATTCGGATATCTATGAGCATACAACTCGGCAGCATTCCTTGAATTCCTATGACACTTTCCAAATATTAATAACATATCTACTTTTTCACTTTGAGTATACATTATTTTAACGAAAATTTAAACTAAACTTAACGAAAATTAAGTAACTTTTACGTCTGTTCTTAGAGCGTATGTCACTGTCATTATCTACTTAAGTGAGTGCTTTGTTTTCCAAAGAAGACTTGATAAAAACAGTTGCAAATTATTATGCATCATGGCTGTCCATGGCGCACTTGTCATAAGTAAATAAATTATCCAGTATTTTGCTTAATAATATTTAATTTCTGTTCTTATGTCTAATCCAATCGCAAATAAATTAGTACCGTTAGATTCGTCAAAAAATGCTTTTTTCGAAAAGTAGTTGTGAAAAAGGGGTCGCCATTTGAAAATTAATAGTTAGAAATGAAAACGTAATTTTGTCAACTTGTCTTATTCCTGTCTTTCATACTAGTAACTAAAACTTTGCGATTGTATTTTTTTGACATCACCTAAGGCCCTTAGATTAGTTTGCGTCCGATCATGGTCACCTAGAATTTTAAAAGTGGCTCTAAAAAAATGAAGTAGAAGTAAAAAGTTTTTAAAACGTCACATTCTATTCTAGAATTATCTCAGAAATCAAAAAATGTTAAAATATACAGGGTGTTCCATTTTAAAATTCAAAACCGGGGCCATTTCCGGTGAGACCGGAAGTGGCCAGAAAGTGGAAAATATGCGAAAACTCTCCCTTTCACATACCATTTACCTGTACCAATTCTCATTTTGATACACATAATACTCTAGAAATTATGACTTGTCTAATAGATTCGTTGACACCCGGTATATATATATATATATATATATATATATATATATATATATATATATATATATATATATATATATATATGAAGTAAAATGCGAACAGTACGCGCAGCTGCATATAGTTGTACGTTTGCTGAATGTGATTTCAGCACTACAACGGCATAATGTGGATATATCCACTGCTATTGCATCTCACACGGAGGAATCCGTGAAATCCGCATAAACATATATATATATATATATATATATATATATATATATATATATATATATATATATATATATATATTTTATAATTTTAGATTCCGATTGTGCGATCTCAAAAACTCCCCCATACAATTTCGAAAAAATCCGACAAAATTAATTTTATATATATATATATATATATATATATATATATATATATATATATATATATATATATATATATATATATATATATATATATATATATATATGTGAAGTAAAATGCGAACAGTAAATGCAAACTGCGTTCCACCATATCCTTTCCGTGTCAGAGGTTCCAGAGTTTGAACAAATTGCTAAGGAACACAATTTATCCTATTCCACCACAATCGAGATGATGGCCTACTTATACCACCATACCGAGCAGAAAGTCAAAACTTACCCTCCCCGCCACAGTGATACGGCTTCCTTCCGATCTGTCCTTTGCACAGCCAGGTGCATGTCGGCACCCTGATGAGTCTAGTAGAGACGAAACATGTACAACTGCCGTATTATTATATATATATATATATATATATATATATATATATATATATATATATATATATATATATAACAAAATATTTAGTCTATCATAGTAAATCCACTATCTTATATTTCAAATTAATTTTAGATCGGTAATACAGGCTCCAAAACCTTCCAATATCAATATTTAAAGAACTTGAGACGTTAATTTCTTAGTCCGATATACTTTATACCGCATATTGAGTTTGTATACGCCCTAAGAACCCTGCAATATCAATTTTAGACAAAATCGGAAAATATAAAATGTTTAGTCCCTCTTATTGTATCCCATTAACCTAATAGTTGTAAAAAAATAACTTTATATTCGTAATACACGACCTCGAAAACACCCTAATATCAAATCTGAAAAAATGTAAATAAGGTTAATTTATCAACTCACCATATTGGATCCGCCATATTGAATTTCAAAAAAATAATTTTAACATCTCAATCTAATCTAAATATAAACCCTTTAAAGCTCCCTAATACCAATTTTGGATGAAATCCGGGAATTTAAAATTTCCACACCATTATTTGCATCTGACATATTAGATTTTCTTAAAATAATTTTATATTCGCTATTTACATCCTCAAAAACGATTCAGTCACACCTTTGAACAAAATCGAAAAATGTAAAATTAATTTTATAATTATTATTAATAATGTAAAAATAATTTTTTACATTATTAATAATTTTTTGTTTATAACAAATTACCTGACCATTTTTCGGAAATCAACCCTCGATATCAGGGGGTCAAAATAAATATAAAAACTTTCAGGAAGCCAATGTCTATTCATGAGCTACGAAAACCCATTGAGCTTCCTGACTATTCGACGACTATTATCACTCTTTTAAGTATTTGTCACATTTAAAATTTATAAAAAAAAATATCTGCAAACTACACAAAGACACTCTTAACTGATGCAAAAAGAAACGGGACACAAATGAGAAGCTGTATCAATAATACAATATTGATATAGAAATAAAATCGGTTAAAAATAGAAATCCACTTAGAATTAATATAAAAATAACCCCTACTACTACTACGGCGTCGTTTCTAATTTTATTTCCATTTTTTGAACTTTTCGTGCTACAACTAATAATTGATAGGCTTTATTACACAAATAATTGCAAATCATTTGGACTATAACTTTAGTCCACAAAAAATTTGTGAATTCCTAAATTTATTCAATTACGTTATCGTAGGTAGTGACGGAAATCCGATATAATAAAATTCTTGATCCACCATAATTAAATCCGTAATCTGCTATTCCAAAGCGTCTCAAATACATATTTAATAAAATAGTTAAGTCTCCCAGCGAATTTTTAAAATGCGGTAAAAACTCTTTTCATTAACTCGACAATTGACTCATACTAAATTGGGTTAAAATAGACCGTAATAAAAAAACGTACAATAAAATCAAAATTATTCCGCCATTTTGAATTGTATCGAACTATTTAAAAGAAGTTACTATGCATACTTGTTTTTAAATAAAAATAGAATCATTAAAATCGGAGAATTCGATATAGACTTGTGTTTAGAGATATATAAAAAAAGGTTAAATTTAATTTCATTAAAATTTAATAACACTTTTTTTTACCACTATGTATTCAAGGATATTATTTATTGACTAAAATTTAATTTTACTACGATATATTTACGGGTATTTTATAACGTTCTCAAATTGCACACAAATTATTAACACAAATCAGAACTGTTGTGAAATCTTTCACTAAATTACGTTTTTTTTTTCCGTTTTGTTATGACATCTGACTCTATACTGAACTAGACTGGATAAATGTGGGTTGGCCGGGGAAAATCGATATCCTGGGCGAGTCCTGCGGAGTTCTCGGGATGACAGGAAGGATTGTTTGAAAGGGAGTATTTAATTGGGGGATTGGATAAGTTTTTCGTTTTGAAGCTATTACGCAAGCGTTTAAGAACTTTAATTACAATTATCTCCCATTTTTAGAAGTAGTCTCAAATATTGACATATGCTTTACGAATATTATCATTTTTCATAATTTAATATGATTAGGAAATAATACAGAGCGTTACATTAAGGATGACTGGGTACCATATCTCTGAAAGTGATAGTCCAGGAACTTTGGAAAAAAAATCCTGTTAAGGAAAGTGGCCAAGAGAAATTGCTGAAAATAATTTTTAAATTCCTAACCCTATCGCTAGGGGGCATAACTGCTATGGTCATGTAAAAAAGACTTATTATCCTTATATAAGCTATTAAAAAATATTACACTGATAATTTTACTAGAAACAGACTAAACGAATTGAGCATATCACTATGAAGGTCGAATTGACAACTAAATTTGTCAAGAGGGTAAGATGAGTGTTATGAACTAGTCTAAATAGTAGAAATTTGTTTAAGGCGCTCAACACGTACAGAGTGAGTCAACGATTGGATGAAGTAGGTTTGTGCCTTTTCGGTGAAATTAACAAAGAAACTATATTTATTGTTTGATATAGTTTATTTTTACGCAGATTTTAAAAATATTTAGGACTCTACAGGGTGAGCCAAAAAACTAGGACAGCATAAAGTTGTATTTTTTTTAAATAGAACACCCTATATACGAATCGTATTTTCGATTTATCTTATAATTTTAAATCTTTTTTATTAAGGGTTTACTATAACAAAACTTTATAGTTTCTGAGATAATTAAGTTTAAAGAAAAAAAGTCACATTTTCAAGCATCAATTCAATCCTAAATAACGTTTTCAATTTTGTGACAAATATATTCAAATTTGGAATTTAGCAAGACCAAGGACAAGTTAACATAATTTTTACCTAATATTTGCAATAAAAGCTACAGGATGTTGAACACGTCGGCTCAAATTTGAACAAGTTTAAATGAATAAATATCTTTTTTTTTTTAAATGGTACACCCTGTATATTTTCATGTTATTTAATAGAGTAATAAAAACCCTAAAAGTTTTGTTCAATATATCCTATACCTATTTATAATAGTTTTTGAGATATTTCAGTTTTTCTTATTTTCCATACTTTTTTACAGAAATAGTCTTCATTATCATAGTAGCCATGTAAAATAATAAAAAGAAACTACAGAAACAAACAGAATGTGGTTAAATATGATGAAATACATTATTCGTTATATTACAACGGCAATAGTTTAATTAAACATAATGTGAAAAAATTAACACAACAATAACGACAAGGCAAATACATATTTACTTTTATACTAAATTGAAACAAAAAAATTACCTATTAAATACTGAGATTAATTTTTTCTTTTAATAAGTGTTCGAATAAACGACCCTCTTGTGCAATGCACAAATTTAGTCTTTCTTGCAGATTTTCTCGGACCATGGACATAATTAGTGGCGTTATTGTTCTACAGGTATCACTAATCCTGTTTCGCATATCTTCCACTGTTATTGGTGGATTAACATACACCTTATTTTTAATATAACCCCATAGGAATAAATCTAATGGGGTAATGTCGCAAGACCTTGGTGGCCACTCAATGAAACCCCCACGTCCAATCCATTTTTGCGGATATCGTTGGTCTAAAAACGCACGAACTTCACGATGGTAATGCGGAGGCGCACCATCGTGCTGGAACCACATACTGTCGAGCTCATCCCTATCGAGACCTTGAAGCAGTTGGGGTAGTTCTTCTTGTAGAAAGTTCAGGTAACTATGGCTATTTAGTGGTTCATTAAAAAAGTGGGGTCCAATAATTCGATTATGATGAATACCACACCAAACATTTAATGACCAGTGGTTTTGATGTTGCACCTCTCTAATCCAAAATGGGTTTTCTATGGCATAATAATGCATGTTGCGTCTATTTACGGCACCGTTACTTCTAAAAGTAGCTTCATCACTAAACATTACCTTGCATAATAAATTTGGATTTAATTGAATCTCCGCATTTATTGTACGACAAAAGTTTACACGACTTTCAAAATCCTGTCCATGCAATTCTTGGTGTAATTCCATGTGATATGGATGATAGCTATATTTCTTAGTAGTACGATTAGCGGTGGATTGTGATGTTTCACATAATGCTGCTAATTGACGGCTACCAATATAAGGATTTTCCTGAACATTTAACAATATTTGTAGTTCTTTTTCTTCATTAGTTACTGGTTTGTTGACCACTTTACGTTTTGGATAATCAACAGTACCAGAAGAATCAAATCTTTGCATTAAGTTTTAAAAAGTATGGGTATTTGGCTGGAGTCGATCAGGATACTTCATTTTGTAAATTCTTTGAGCAAGAAGGCAATTTTTTTGAGCCTCTCCTATTGTATAAATCATATCTATTAACTCATTCTTTGGAAAATTCATTTTACTATATAAGATGAATGCAAAAAAAAACCAAACTACACTACATAAAAACCAAAAGAAGCGATTGCGGTTATAAATTTGACACACAGAAAAATGTTCTTTTACATTGTTTTTGCCATGGCTACTATGATAATGAAGACTATTTCTGTAAAAAAGTATGGAAAATTATAAAAACTGAAATATCTCAAAAACTATTATAAATAGGTATAGGATATATTGAACAAAACTTTTAGGCTTTTTATTACTCTATTAAATAACATGAAAATATACAGGGTGTACCATTAAAAAAAAAAGATATTTATTCATTTAAACTTCTTCAAATTTGAACCGATGTGTTCAACACCCTGTAGCTTTTATTGCAAATATTAGGTAAAAATTATGGTAACTTGTTCTTGGCCTTGCTAAATTCCAAATTTGAATATATTTGTCACAAAATTGAAAACGTTATTTAGGATTGAATTGATGCTTGAAAATGTGACTTTTTTTCTTTAAACTAAATTATCTCAGAAACTATAAAGTTTTGTTATAGTAAACCCTTAATAAAAAAGATTTAAAATTATAAGCTAAATCGAAAATATGATTCGTATATAGGGTGTTCTATTTAAAAAAATAGAACTTTATGCTGTCCTAGTTTTTTGACTCACCCTGTAGAGTCCTAAATATTTTTAAAATTTGCGTAAAAATAAACTGTATCAAACAATAAATATAGTTTCTTTGTAAATTTCACCGAAAAGGCACAAACTTACTTCATCCAATCGTTGACTCACCCTGTACATACGCTCTTCGTTTAACTACTCTTTTGGAATTGTAAAATGGAGCAGGAAGGACATCGAAAACCTGTAGAGAAAAATAAGAACACACTTAACAAAAGCATACAAACACCACCCTCAGAGTGGTGTTTGAACGTACAATATTTCCAAGACATCAAAGAGGAAGAGGATTGGTGGATATTGGTAAGCAGCTAGACCAACAAATAATAAACTGACGTTTTTATTTCCACAGGTTAGCGGACTCTTCCACACTATATCGAGCAATATACGAGGAAGACAATTCAATGCCGCTACAGCTGAGGGAACGGGATATTGCTTCTCACCACCGAACAGATCAAGAGAAGTTCCAAGTCTGGCTACAGAAACCACTTGGCATCCAAATGAGGTCATCCGGGACAATTTCGACAACTTATCATCGAACTACTGGTTGATTTCAGGACAGAGGTTTCCTGAAGCGAAGGGCTTCTTGTTAGCTCCAAAACCAGGTTATTCCGACGAATAATTATCGGAACTTCATCATCAGAGATCCCTCATTAGAAAATGATCAATGTAAATATGGCTGTCGAACATCAGAGACAATCCAACACATAATTGGAGAATGCCAAGCGTTTGCCGCAACCCAGTATAAGGAAAGACACGACTCAGCCGCTTAGAAACTCCACCAAGAGTTAGCAGATACGTCAAAACTATTACATGTAGGAAAAATACCTTAGTACAAATACAATTCAGAGCCTATACTTGAGAACAACCAGTTCAAGTTATATTGGGACTAAACGGTTCTAACAGATCAAACAGTTGCCCATAATAGGCCAGACATTATACTAACAGATAAAATCTCTAGGCGAACTACACTGATTGACATTGCTATACCCAATAACAACAACCTAAGACCAAAATGCAATGAGAAGATCGCCAAATACAGAGATGTGGAGGTGCAAATCCGCTGACGGTGGACAATGAACAGCATCCACACCATTCCTATAATACTATCAACAACTGGAGTGATACCAAAGAACCTTCTACAGAACATCAAGGGACTGGGTCTTAGTGAGCATCTGTATAAACTGATTCAGAAAGCAGTTCTCCATGCAACAGCGCGGACCGTCCGAAAGTTTGTAGGAAGTACAGACGACCACGCCACCTAGGACCCGATAACATAGAAAGGGTCCCCACAGAGCTTTATACTTTTGGTGTCTTTATATACCTGGTATGAGTGAATAATACCTGGAGGGAGTGCGAAGCCGTTTGGCTTGTAAATCTGGATTTTACTGTAATTCCACATCTTTTTGATTTAACACTTTTTGCTGTAAGATGTAAAATTAGGGCAGGAGAGGAGGGGGGGGGGAAAGTCTACCGATAAAAGTTACCATAAGTTTGGTTTGGCTAAACCGAATTTGATAAACTTGGTCTCGTTAAAGAAAGGAAGGTTTATTAGAATGATTTTTGCGGCTCTCGATAGAGAGTGTTATTTGGAATCTTTCTCATTTTTTCAATTTTCCTCAGAAATTTTAAATGAAAAAACATAGTTTTTATATCATATCCAGAAAGTATAATACATTTACAAGAGAAAATATAAAAAAAAAATAATTCGATATCTTTATTTATATCGGAATTATAGCTAAAAGAATAATTGATAACACGTTGATGGGAAAAAGCAATTGTTTTGAAAGATCCGTGGTCAAGCGTGCCTTTAAAAAAATAATAAAAACCTTTTTAAAAAATGACGAGGAAATTTGTTATAAAGAAAAAAATAATTAAAGAAGTAGTTGTTTTTTTTTGTAAAATAAAAAGTATTTTCATGTTCTTCGGCTAATGTACAGTATGCCAAGCGAAAGTAAGTTGTCGACGGGGGGGGGGGGGGGGGGATCAGCAACATTCCCATTTCTAGTGTAAAAGGCAGGGTCGAGTCTATTTTTCTGAATTTCAAGCTCTTGGAAGGGGGGGGGCGATCACAAGAAAAAAACAAGTTGCCGACAGGGGAGGAGGATGCCAGCAGCATACACGTTCCTAATATAAAAGGTAGAATCGCTTCTATTTTCCTGAACTGAAAGCTTTTGGGAAGGGGAGGGGCGATCGCAAGCATACACATTCCTATACTCTATACAAGAACTAGGGAGAGTAATAAAACTGTTACCGAAACCTTTATCGTACCCGCTCCAGTACCGCAGGTAACTGAGGACTGTCGTAAATTTAATTATATTTAATTATATTTAAATATTATAAGCTTTTAGAAATTTATTGCAACAATAAAATTTCTGATAGTTCAATTTAATTTCTGTCAGTGAGCAAAGTATACCTTACAGTGTGTCTTTAGTGATTTATCTTGTTTGTGCCTGTTTTTATATATTATTTGAGATTAGTGCAATACCCAAAAGATATGGCTTCCACCTCTATATTTACTCCAAAATCGTTAAACCAGGGCGTTTTTTTTTTCAAGGAAAAACTTATTACGATGAATGTTTATGATACCTTAAGATATCAATATCTAGATAATAATGTTAAAAGCTCTGTTGAGATGTGTTCCAACATGACAGGAGTTGGAAAATCTAGAATGTACCGAATACTGAAGGAGAAAAAAATCACTGAAATTGCTAATACTTTCAAGCTAGATTCGATCACAGGCAGACGAAAAACTTCGTTGGAAGAAGAGATGAAAACTGCAATAAAAGGAGCTGTACATACATTTTATTATGAGAAGCAGATCCCAACCGTCGACAAAATTCTAACTAAAATCAATGAAGATCGGGATTTACCTGAAATTAAAAGAATTGAGCTCTGGAAATTGCTTAGAGAACTTAATTTTTGCTGGAAAAAACCAGATAGGAAATCTGTTCTTATAGATCGTCTGGAAATTGTCCGTTGGAGAAGGAAATATCTCTCTCAAGTAAAAGGTAGAGTTGCTAGCAATAACACAACTTATAAAATTCGTAATTTAACTGAACTTCTGAAAGATTTTTTTGAATAAAGTTACTGCATAAAATTGGGAAAAAATCTATATAATAAAAGAATAAAAGAAAATGTGAAAACTCGATCTCATGATCGGTGAGATAGAGGAACCAATTATAATTAATTTGAGCGAAGATAGCATCACTGACTTTGATTACGAATTAGATACGTGATGTTTACCAGTGTAAACACAATTTATTATTTAAATTTTTGTTTTTGTTGTATTTTATTATTTAATGTTGTTTATATATTTTTTATATATTTTTATTTTAGTGTGTCCCACTCTTGAATTTTATATATATTTAATTCCAATTAGCCGTAATTTTTTTATTATTTTATTATTGTATTTGTGTCTTTTTCTTAAGCGTGTTTATTTTATTTTTTTGAGGCTATCGAATTTCCATATAATAAAGTAAATTAAATTAAGATGTTAGTGCAATAGAAATAAAAATAAGTAGGTCTTATTTTAACTATAACATATAAAAATTAATTACATTTGATGTTTTAAGAAACAAACTGAAACGTCAAATGTCCTAAAAGGGTTTTATATCAAAAATATTTTGTAAATATTTAAATTATAGCTTAGAATTTTTAGTTTTAGTTTGAATGTGCCTAAAACAGTTCCTATACCAAAAATAAAAATAATAAAAATATAGTTGTGATTTGTGTTAAATATGTCAAAATTATCTATATTTTCTAATGTATGTAATTTATTATATTAAATTATTATATAAATTATAAGAAATAAAATAATATTATAAAAACTTTTTATTTTAAGTTTATTACCGAAATAATATTCTATGCCATAAATACTTAGTGATAAAATAAACCTCCTTCCGACGCCTATGACAAGGATTAAAATCCTTTTTAACACTTCACATTTCCAAATATCTATTGTTATCCCACCCAAATAGTCCATTATTATATTATAGATATTCCTATGAAAAATATATGGGTCTAGCAGATTTTGCCAAAGACACCGGACTAAAGAACACAGGTAGTTTGCGAAGAAAAAAAGGGTAAAAAAGGATTTATTACTCTCTCTAGTTCTTGAATAAACTATAGTATAAGAGGCAAAATCGGGTCTATTTTCCTGAACTCACCTGTATCCGCGCTTGTGTCAGATGCAATATGACGGTCTAGAAATTTTAAATTTCCGGATTTCATCCAAAATTGGTACTAAAGGGCCTTGAAGTTTTAAGATTTAGATTAGATTAAGACGTTAAAATTATTTTTTTGAAATTCAATATGGCCGGTTGAAAATTTTACTTTATTCGTATTTTTTCAGATTTGCTATAAGGGGATTTTCGGGTTGTGTATTACGAATATGAAGTTAATTTTTTACAGTTATTAGGTTGATAAGATATAATATGAACCGACTTCTAAAAGTGCTCTAAAAAGTGAAAAATAACTAGAAATTTTTATATGAAATTGAAATTTTTGAAGTCGGCGCCAAATTATTTTTAAATGAAATATTTAACTACTAATATATACAAATTATGGTAAGAAAGTAATTACAAATAAAATATTTTTAATCTTATTATGCGAATCACATTTTGTCAGGCTTAGTTTAGCGCCGACTTCAAAAATGTCAAATTGATATAAAAATTTATAGTTATTTTTCACATTTTAGAGCACGTCTAGAAGTCTGTTCAATTTTTTTTTATAAAAATTTTATTTCAGTTAGTTGTTTGTTTAGATACACATCCGCATTATATGTTGTAACTTTCGAATTATTTAACTTTGTTGTTAGTCCAACATTTGCTGTACAAAGAAATAATAAATAAATAGATATCAATAAATAGGCAATGTCAATTAGTTATATTTTCGATAAAATTTGATGTGATATTCAATTGTTTTGCGTTCGTAAATTAAAATATGCCAAGTAATGCAGGTATGCGTACTACATACAGTACTGTGGAATAAACTATTAATAAATTTTCAAATAATTAATATAAAATCGGGTGTTATCAGTTACGTAGAATACCTGTTGGGTCGGTATCAACTAATTAATTTTTATTGTTTAAACATTTATTTTACCTTGTCTGGGCGTAAACAGGACTCGTAACCTTTTGCCGGCTGATAAGAAAATTATAGATAAGTCGTGACCTGTAATACTGATAATTCGCTTCAGTTGTTCGCTAGATACGTAGAAATTTGTTTTTACCTTTTGTGAACTTTTCACCTATATGTATGAATATAAAAAATAAATATTTCTTGATTGTAGATTGATAAAATATTTCTAGAGTGTTTTTCTTTTATTATTAATTTCGAGCAATTTTAGTGTTTTTTGTGCTGTTTTTAATTTATAATTTGTTCATATACAGTGATATCTTTGGAAATGCTCGATTTAAAAAAAAACTGAATAACGCGACGTGAGTGAGTATTAATTTACAGGAAGTGTCAAGACTATAGCTTTAGCTAAATTAGGTAAATAATAAATTTATTTTTGCGATAATTGCATTGAAGTATCAAATTTGATATTATCCTCTAAAAGGTAGTTAAAATTCAGATTTCGCTATTGTATATAAAAGTTAAATTCGAAATTTTGCATGTAGTTTAAAAAAATCTACATTTAAAAGTAATTCATTCAGGAAGAAAGTGAAAAATAAAAATTAATATAAATAGTAGATTTACTTATTTTTTGGCATTTTTTGAAGTCGGCACCTTTTAAGTTGATGGGATTATTTTTAAACTAATTCTAGGCCAATTGGTATTTTTAATCGATTTCATTTCTGAATCGTTATTGTTTTAGTAAGATAGCTTTTGCTGTGTGTTTCATATCTTCTTATTTTAGAACATATTTTATCATTTTATAGATGCAACAGCTTTGACGATGCTTTTGAATTTGAAGAGTCCAATTATTATGACTTTGCTTGCCACGCGACCCCATATATTACATGAAAAAAATGCTAAAATTAGAATGAATACTGCTGTCACACTAATTACAATAATATATATATATATATATATATATATATATATATATATATATATATATATATATATATATATATATATATTGTCTACGATTTTCCTTTAATTTCTTGTTCTTGGGCGCCAGCTCAAGCTAACAATTAGACTCACTTATAGGAATATTAGTGAAGTTAAACACTCCCACCCAGTCGTAACTTTTTATTGATTCACTTTTAAACAATAATAAAACAAATAAACAAAACTTCTTCAAAATAAAAGTTTAAAACTCACGCTTTTATTATTCGATGCGCCGTTCTCCCAAAATCACCACTTGTTCTGGCTTTTTCCGAATGCCGGTGGTGCCATCTCTTAGCATCTTATCACTACATAGTATAAAACAAAGTCGCTTTTTCTGTCCCTATGTCCCTTTGTATGCTTAAATCTTTAAACTACGCACCGGATTTTGATGCGGTTTTTTTCAATAGATAGAGTGATTCAAGAGGAAGGTTTATATGTATAATAACATCCATTAAATAGTGGAGAAATACTGTTATTTTTGAGGTTTCTAATGTGATGTCGTTAATTATCATATTTTTTTCCGCTTACATTGCAAACGCAGGCTGAACCCTACGAGATTTATCAAAATAATGTACTAATTATTTGTACACATTGAAAAGGTCTACAGAAAACTCCGCGATGGTATATGTCTATCTCTCATGGATATCCCACAATAACATTTTTTTGTCATTTACTTTTTACGACAAATAATGGCAAATTTTGAAGCGATTTTAACCAATACAGCAATAATCCTTATCCAATTAAATAGCTTAAATACATTGTTGATTTAATGTAGATCTATATGGTCCTTTACAGCACAAGATTTAAATGAATATTTTCGAAGATATTACAGATTTAAAATTGCGGGAAGTAGCGCTTGCGGCGGTACTGGCAGACCGGGGCGGCGGCAGCGTGCCTATAAATAGCGCGTCGGAGGCCGATGTAATAATTGTTGTAAAAATAAAATAAATAGTCACAGTTTTTCTGTAGTGTATTTAGTATCAGCATTGCACCCGTGCGAAGCCGGGGCGGGTCGCTAGTCAAAGATATATTTATAGGGTGATTATACAAGTTTCGACGACAATATATATATATATATATATATATATATATATATATATATATGTATATATATATATATATATATATATATATATATATATATATATATATATATATATATATATATATATATATATATGCACGAGTGTTTTTCCGGTTTTCAATCCTATATATATATATATATATATATATATATATATATATATATATATATATATATATATATATAATGCGAAACAGTAAATGCAAACTTCTCTCCATAATATCTTTTCTGTGTTAGAGGTTGCACAGTTAGAATAAATTGTAATAAAACACAATTCATCCTATTCCACCACCATCGAGATGGTGGCCTACCTGTACCACCATACCGAGAAGAAAGTCAAAACTTACCCTCCCCGCTTCAGTGATACGGCAGAGGTACATGTTTCGTCTCTACTAGACTCATCAGAGTACCGACATGCACCTGATGATCGGAAGGAAGTATGCAACACTGAACGCGACTTCGCCGACCTCTCGTTGGATGGCTTACATATGTTTATACAGCTTTCATGGATTCCTCCGTGTGAGATGCATTAGCAGTGGTTATATCCACATTATGCTGTTGTAGTGCTAAAATCACATTCAGCAAACGTACAACTATACGCAACTCCGTATGTAAGTGAAGTAAAATGCGAAACAGTAAATGCAAACTTCTCTCAAATCCAAGAGATATGTTTTTGGTTAAAATCGGCTGAGGAACAAAATATTTTTTATGTTACAAAAAACACTTTTTTAATTATTGACAATGTTTACCTGTTCACAAATTACCTAACGGTTTTTCGGGAATCCATTTTCGATATTAGTAATCAAGGGAACAAAATTCGTATAAAAACTTTGGTGGAACCTTGTCTCGCTACGAAAAGTCACTTGGTGCCCTCGACTATTAATGATTTATCTATTTACTTGGCACTTAACATAAATTTAAAAATGTAAAAAAATACTTGCCAACTTCACAAAAACGATCTTAGCCAAGCAAAAAAAATGCAAACTGGTTAAAAGTTATGTACTTGTATACGATGTAATAAGTTGGTTAATAAAATTTTTATGAAAAAAATCGAACCGATTTCTAAAAGTGCGCTAAAAAGTGAAAAATACTAATCGAGATTAGTTTATCTCGCAGTGACTGCAAGGTGGCAAAAAAGTACCGATTTGATCCAAAGTTGTTCCTAAAATGAACCACTAAAAATTCTTTGATTTTTAGAGTTCTCCAAATACCAGTAAAATTGTGTCAAACAAATATTTAGTCTGTCATAGTAAATCTACTATCTTTAATTTCAAATTAATTTTAAATTGGTAATATAGGCCCTAAAACCTTCCAATATCGATATTTAAAGAACTTGAGACGTAAATTTCTTAGCCGGAATATTTTATACTGCATATTGAGTTTGTATACTCCCCAAGAACCCCGCAATATCAATTTTACACAAAATCGGAAAATGTTAAATTTTTAATCCCTCATATTGTATCTTATCAATCCAATAGTTGTAAAAAATTAACTTCATGTTCGTAATACACGATGCCAAAAATTCCCTAATACCAGATCTGAAAGAATGAGAACAAGGTAAAATTTTCAATGCACCATATTGGATCCACCATATTGAATTTCAAAAAGATAATTTTAACGTTTTAATCTAATCTAAATCTAAGCCCTTCAAAGTTCCCTAATACCAATTTTGGATCAAATCTGGAAATTTAAAATTTCTATACCGTCATATTGCATCTGACATCTTAGATTTTCTTAAAATTATTTTATTTTCGCTTTTTACATCATCAAAAACGATTCAGTCCCACCTTTGAACAAAATCGAAAAATGTAAAATTTTTAGTCCGCTGTATTGGATTCGCCATATTGAATCTTGAAAAAATACTTTTAAATTTATAATTTACACTCTCTAGAATTCCCTATATCAGTTTTGGAGAAAATCGAAAAACTAAAATTTTTAGGACGCCATATTGAATCCGCCAGATTGAGTTTTTCAAAAAATATTTTAAATTCGTAATTAGCACTAACAAAAATCCCTCAATACTCAATTTTTTATCCACCATATTGGAAATGTCATATTGAATTTTTTAAAAATAACTTCAGTTTCATTATATGCGACCCCGAAAACTCCCCCATACCAATTTTGGAGAAAATCGGACAAAATTGATTTTTTGTTCGCCATATTGAATCCACCATGTTGACTTTTTTAAAAAATTTTGGATTTATCATGTCCGACCCCGAAAATTCCTCCACACCAATTTTGGAGAAAATCGGACAAAATTGAATTTTGAAAAATAATTTCAGATTCGTTGTGTTCGATCCTGACAATTCCCCCAAACCAATTTAGGATAAAATCTGACAAAATTATTTTTTTTGTCCGCCGTAATGTCAGCGCCGTCTTGGATTTTACTGCACCAATTTCGTCCAAAAAAATATGGGACCACCGCAGCAACTTCCTGAACATAACGAAAAAAATTTCATTCAAATCGGTGCTGCCATTCTGGGGTAAACGGTGTACATATATAAAAAGAATATATGGTCGACAAATTGAGAACCTCCTTTTAGAAGTCTTATAAAAAAACCAATTCAGCGAAAATCGCCTTAAAAATAACCCCTCCAACTACTACTGCACCTATTTCAAAAAAGTTCTGAATAAATAGGTTAATCTAAAATTATTAAATTAATAGAGATAAAGCAGTAATTAATTTATTTTTACGTTTTAATGGTATTTTTTTTTAATTGAGTTTAGTTTAAACAAAATTTTAATAATAAAATAGGTAATTTTGTATGAAACATATTTCGAAATTGCCCAAAATCTCTGTTCAAAACGCATTTTCAAAATCTAACTTTGATAGAAAAATTTGTAAATGCTAATTTCGGCTAAAAAATGTCTTTTAGGTTAATACATTTCGGTATAAAATAAGCGCTAAGAAATTTTGAATAAAATTTTAAAGTAAATTTAATATAAAAATAATGTTTATAGATCCAAAATCCTGTGTATATTTATTGTACATTTTTAGAAACAACAGACATCCATAATAATAATAACTTCGAAGTTCCGCAAGTAAGTGTGTCGGCTATTTTGAACCCGAACATTTTTAGATATGAAAGGTCGTTTCAGGTCAGACCGGCTTAACTTTAACCTATGTACCCGCTGAAAATACTGAAAACTTTTCAGTTGTGCGTTTGAATTGAGAGCAATCCCAATTAATTTAGTTTGTAATTAAAAACTTACTGACGTGTAATAAAAAATATACATAAATGCAGATTTATTATATACAGAGTATGTATTTATCATTTTTTTTTGTAAATAAATAGCAATAGGATGCAAGAAATAATCAGCTGTTTATACGCTTTATGTCTCTTAAACAGGCCACTAGAATTATTATTTTGTAAATTTTTATTCGAACTGTATTATAAAAATTATTTAAATGAATTTTTTTTTAAACTAAACTGACTTCAAAAAATTGCTTTAAAAAGTAAAAATAAAACTTTATTATACGTGTTGCAATAATTATAGGTACTTCGCCCTTTTATTTTGTCGGTACCGTAATAACTGAGGGAGTGTGATATTTTTAACCGATTTAATTGATATGGCATTATTCATAGTATACATAGTTTGTCATTTCTGTTAATTTTATTTTTCTCTTAGTTCAAAAAGGTGTTATAGGCTAGAAAGATTAGACAAAAATAAATCAAAAATCCAAATGGAATTTTTTTTTTGGAAGCTATTCTTTCAGGGAATACACAAGACCCTCTTTTTAAGCGTACCAATTTTCTTTGGCAAATATTTTTTTATTGATTATTAAGAACAAAAAATTGGTTTTCTTCATGTAATTGAAAACTATATTTTCTACTCAAAAACGTACAATTACAAAGTTGTAGGCTAAAAACCACAGAAATGCTTTTTTGTTTGTCCAAATCCTTTGAGGGGTTACTGAGATCTTTACACGTTGTTATTGTTAATAACTTAGCAAAAAATTTAATGAATCTAATCTACGGATATTATGTAATCAGTGATATAAAAAAGGTGACAAAAGATGAAGTATGAGAGTTCGATTGGTTTTGTACAATTACAAGTGTTTGTACTTCCAAAGTGAAAAATTATAATATTTTTGAGCGTGAGAAAATTTTTTGGCGAACTCTACAGAGACGTACGAGAGATTATTTTGTTTCTAAAGACTTACACTAATAGTTCTAAAAAAGGGTCACCAAGTTTTGTAAGGTAAGTTGTCCAAAGATTATAATAAGCGTAGCTATAATAATCTTTGATTGTACATAAAATTACAAGGAAATCTTCAAACATTCTATAATTTTTCACGAAAATAAAGTTTAAAATATATTTATTTGATAATATACATAGTTCATTTTTGGTTTACTTAAAATTGTCAGCTTAGACAGCCACAAACCTTTTATACTTATTTTTGGATATCTTACTGAAAACGGCATTGCAACATTTCACTCCTATCAGAAGTCGGTTGAAAAATTCGTCCACTAATATTCTTAGTTTATTCATTTTTTAATACTCTTGCAATAAACCTGTTTAGGAAATATTTTTACTGGGCCAGTCTGGAGGGACATGCTTAAAAAAATGCAACACACAAAATTTCCCAGTCCTCTTTCTTTTTAAGATACAGGGCGATATTGAAGATTTTTCTACTTACAAGTCCCTTTCGTATCTTAGTTATTATTTACTAGCGACCCGCCCCGGCTTCGCACGGGTGCAATGCTGATACTAAATACACTACAGAAAAACTGTGACTATTTATTTTATTTTTACAACAATTATTACATCGGCCTCCGACGCGCTATTTATAGGCACGCTGCCGCCGCCCCGGTCGGTCAGTACCGCCGCAAGCGCTACTTCCCGCAATTTTAAATCTGTAATATCTTCGAAAATATTCATTTAAATCGTGTGCTGTAAAGGACCATATAGATCTATATTAAATCAACAATGTATTTAAGCTATTTAATTGGATAAGGATTAATGCTGTATTGGTTAAAATCGCTTCAAAATTTGCCATTATTTGTCGTAAAAAGTAAATGACAAAAAAATGTTATTGTGGGATATCCATGAGAGATAGACATATACCATCGCGGAGTTTTCTGTAGACCTTTTCAATGTGTACAAATAATTAGTACATTATTTTGATAAATCTCGTAGGGTTCAGCCTGCGTTTGCAATGTAAGCGGAAAAAAATATGATAATTAACGACATCACATTAGAAACCTCAAAAATAACAGTATTTCTCCACTATTTAATGGATGTTATTATACATATAAACCTTCCTCTTGAATCACTCTATCTATTGAAAAAAACCGCATCAAAATCCGGTGCGTAGTTTTAAAGATTTAAGCATACAAAGGGACATAGGGACAGAGAAAGCGACTTTGTTTTATACTATGTAGTGAAGAATGGGCTGTTCTAGAGTTTTTTACGTAAAATTCGCTGGCGGACTTATTTCTTTTTTCTGAAAGTATAAAATTTTGAGTTATATAATTTTTTTTTAAACATAATATCCTTTGTATTATTTCACAGCTCGATTTCGATTTTTTCAAGCTTTTTAAAAACGTATAATAGTTGACATTTGATGTCACTATTAAATCTAAAATTTTGAATTTTTTCTAAAATTTAGACCGACATTTGCCGTATGCTATGAATACCTTATTAATAATAATATCTTTGATACAACGTCCTGTATATTATTTAGAGTAGGTTTTCAAAGTCCTTATAATATAGTATAGTTTAAGAGTTGAAAATAATTTTTGTTATATACAGGGTTGTTCACCCTATACTGCAAGGAATATTGCTGCCAAACTACGTGACTCAAAAAGTTTTACTTTTGAGATATATGAGGGTCTAAAATAGTTACTGTTTAAAATAATTTTCGTATTATACAGGGTGTCTCAAAAGCTCTAAAAGTTCAAACGTTTAATAGTCTCAGAAAAACGATTGGTTTAGGATGATTTCTTTCAGGAAACCTTTGAACATAGATTCGAAAAGCCAACAAACAATTTTTGTGACATTTTCCAAAGACAAATATAAATACGCTCTTCCTTTGGATAAATCTTCATTTTGACAAAGCAATAACACAAAAATATTCAAATAATTCAATTCAATAAATGAAGTTTCACAGTTACAAAAAATAATACCGCTATTATAGCAACAGGCTTTGCAAACTAAGCTGACAGATTAGATGAATTATCTAACGTTTCTAAATGCCATAGGCAACTAGATACATTAGAACATCTATTCAAAAAATACAAAATGGTGCAGAAAACGATTATTTGGCGTATTTTGTAAAAACTGGAAGACTTAGCCATATAACACCCTTATACCATTCGATAAGTATTTAAAAGGTATATTTTCTGGTAAGTTAAAAAGTATAGCGTTCTATTTAATCAACTTATAGCAACTTAAAGTTCTTATTTGATTAGTTTTAATTTTTGGACACTCTGTATAATATAGCAAATTTATATTGGGATATAAAATATGATTTATTGTTACACTTCACTGTAAATTTCGAACACAACTGAAATTCTTCTTAAGTATTTGAAACATGAAAATTAAGTTAGATTTTGTCAAAATTCAAATTATTTAAAAACCCTTAAGGTTTAGATAGTATAAACCTTATTAAAATAGACACTTATTTTGATCGGAGAATCCAAAAATGCAATGATATACAGGGGGTTCCGGTAAAAAAAACACAACTTTGACACTTTCAGGACTTTTGGGACACCCTGTATAATATGAAAATGAAACGCTTCGACACATTTCCACTGATGAGATTACGAGGTGGTTGAAACGCGTATGGAGAGGGGATCAGAGTGGTATTTGCAGGAAATAAACTGTTTCTATATATTCTTTTTTTTCTCTGCCTAAAAGGAGAATACAGATACGCAACTATGAAAATCGATGTACCCTTTCATAGATTATGCATATTTTTTACAACTGTACAATAAGTTATATATTTTCTCTTTGTTTTAGTGCACTTATATTAAATTGTAATGGAAAACTACAATCCTGAAACAACTGAATCAAAAACTGAAATAGTGGCATCTACAAGTGTTTGCGATCCTGAAAATATTATAGAAATTACTGTAAATGACGTGTATAAAAGTGACAGTGAAGACTCGGTTAAAAGTGACTCTGAAACATATGACGGCATAAAAAGAAGAACTGGATTATTTTCAATCACTGGGTTATTGAAGAATCACAAAAGTTTGGATTTAAGTAAGTAACTTACCTATGTTTATTACAAAGTAATCGTATTAATAAATTCAGTATGTTATAAATAGTTCCAGTAACTCTTTCGAAGCTGAACGATACCAAATATCCATATATTTGTGTTTATTCATTGTTCGGTAAAAACTATCATTTCGCATTTTAATGACTAAGTACGCGTCCACTGTCTTTTTCTAAAACATTAGAAACATTATTAAATAACATCTCACACTCATCAGCGGCGTCATGTTCAATCATGGTATTCACATGTACGTTTTGTCCTGTAAGGTTGTTAACTTGGTTCAATCCACCAGTAAACATCAATGCGGGAAGTCTGTCAATCGGTTTATCCGTTATTGGATTGAAAATCACACTAGATGATTCGTCAATGTCATTTACTTCAATAGGACCCAGAATTGTAGTATAATTCAAATCCGAGGGAGTGCTGACAGCACCCCGCGTAGGGAGTGGCGAGAATCCATCATTACCACCCGACCAATGTAGAAACCCCGGCGGCCTCATCTGATTGACGTTTTCAATTCAAGGTCAGAAGGAAGTGACATATTGAAAATGTTTATATTTTCGGGAATTATGCTTTTAAAAAAAATAAAAATTTTTTATTACGGGACCACGGAGGGCCGGTATACCTTATCTTTGTTTAAATGTATTTTAAATTTTCAATCCCCTTATCAGTTTTTTGAAATTGTCTTAAACGTTAATAATTTTGTCAAAAATTCTGAAGGTGGGTCAATAATCAGTCAAAAATTAGTCTTTATATTTACTAAAATATTATTAATATTATATTAAAATCTCAAAATATTTTCCAGTTATTTTAAAATATTAGAAAAATAATTATTTTTCCTATTCACTCATAAAAATTAACTTTTTGTTAATTTAGATCCCAAATACTAAATCTACACTTAAATTCAAACATAATATCTATAATCTACCAAGTATTAATATACTAGTATACTTATACAACTTAAAAATCAAATTACACCTTTTCTTAAACTTCCGGAATGAGTATTAGTAACCACTCCTTATTTAAATTTCAACTAAAAAAAAAATAACTTCTTTAAAAGATAATAATAAATATTAAAATATAATTTAAAATAATATAACATAATTTTTTTGTAATAATTTAAAATAAATTATATTATAAGTATATTTGTATAATTTTTCTAATAAAATAGAAAAATTCCACAAAATTAAAAATACCTATATTTATGTTTTCAAAACAGTATTTATAATTAAAGTTCGTCTAATACTAGAATATTATTTACTAGAAACGGTAACAAGAACTGTTTTAACTAATATTTTTTTTATATCACTAAAGAAAATAGTAATGTAACTATCAAGAAACAGTAAGATTAACTGAACAAAGTTTATTCTTCAAGCAAAATTGCAGTTTTTTAATCCACTAAAGAAAACGTCCATTGAAATATCAAGTTCAACCTGTTTTAAACCAACAAAATATTATTAATTTAACAATAATAAGCATAGAAATATTGAATAATACAATAAAAATCATAATTTTTTATTATAATAGAATTTTTGGTAAATTAAGCAATGTATATATATATATATATATATATATATATATATATATATATATATATATATATATATATAAATATATATATAGTTTTTGTTCGTGTAATCTAAAATAAAATAGAATTAAATATTGGCGAAGCGGACGTGAAAATTTGTCACTCTACATGATTCTCGTGTTAAAAAGTGCGGAGCACTCCAAAATATGGAAAAACTCCGGGTCCGACAGATGGCGACAGCGCTGTTTCGTCCTAATATGGGACTCGTCATGCCACCGCATTCGGTACAAACCATCATCCCGCCTTTGCATGCTATGGTTTTTTGATTTTAAACTCAGTTTTATAGGATGCAAAGCACTAACGAGCATTTGACCTCAAAAACCGGACAAAATTAATAACGTTGTTGTTTTTAACTCTAGACGTGTCAAAATGAGTATCCTGGGATTTTTGAGGGCGCCAAGTTGATTTCTGGCATTATTTTACTAATCGGGTAAAAAGAGGGGCTGACTTAGGATGGGGAGGGGAAGGGAAGTAATATCAAAAAAACGTAATGGTTATCGTTTTATATGTTTTCAGGTGCTCTGATTTCATTTCTGGCATTATTTTAGCAATCGGGTGAAGGAGTGCCTATTTAAGGTGGGGAGGGGAGTAATAATAAAAAAACATAATGGGTATCGTTTTATATGTTGACTTAAGGTAATTGTACGTTTTCCCATAAAAAGTCTTTTACAAAGTTTGACATTCTAAAGTTTTCTACCGTTACGTCTCCGCAACTCGGATTGACTTTGGTTTTGGATAGCAGAGTTTGTTTGCTTCTCTAATTAGAGCATAACAAGGAAATATACCCTTATTGGAATCGTGTAACAACTCCCACTGCCTCCTTGTCAAGTCACCTTCAACAAAGATTTTGCAAAGCTTGCTCAGATGTGTAATTTTTTACTTTCGGTTTCGGAGCAGTATTTATTACCATCCTGTAACGTTTGGCTCTTGTTGGTGTTGAAGTTGCATCTATTATAAGTTTAGAGGTAGCGGTATTTCCAGACATTCGTTGACATACGCTGGCTGCATAGGTAAGCACCTCAACAGGTACTTGTTCGCGGAGTTCTTTTGTATTTCGTCGTTTACTATGATCATGAAATTCTTGGAAATGCTTCCTTGGGCATCCCGTGGAATTCGTGGCCCAGTTATGTACAGGTACTGATGTATTAAGTCATTGCTCGCTTTTCCTTTCAAAAATCTTTCTTCAGTATAGTTGGATGATATCCATCTCTTCTTTAAATCACTATTAAAATGTTTTAAATCGTGACTTAAGGTATGGCACTCGTTTTGGGGACATTTCATCATTTCGCGGAGCTTATGTTCCATAAATGATACCTTATCTTCAAGTGTTAATATTCACTCTCCAAAATACCAAACATCAAACACAGGTCTAAAAAAATCTATCAAGGACAAATGCGTGCGTATTGAACGAAGCTTAGATTGCAATTAACTGTGCGGAGCGTAGCGATGATTACTTGTATAGTTTGCATTTCTCCTTTTTGTCGGGTTTTTGAGGCCAAATGATCGTTTGTGCAAAGGCGAGATGATGGTTTGTACCGAATGCGGGGGCCTGACGAGTCCCATATTAGGACGAAACAGCGCTGTCGCCATCTGTCGGACCCGGAGTTTTTCCATATTTTGGAGTGCTTCGCACTTTTTAACATATATATATATATATATATATATATATATATATATATATATATATATTTACTGTTCGCATTTTATTAATTTACCGAAAATTCTATTATAATAAAAAATTATGATTTTTATTGTATTATTCAATATTTCTATGTTTATTATTGTTAAATTAATAATATTTTGTTGGTTTAAAACAGGTTGAACTTGATATTTCAATGGATGTTTTATTTAGTGGATTAAAAAACTGCAATTTTGCTTGAAGAATAAACTTTGTTCAGTTTATCTTATTGTTTCTTGATAGTTACATTACTGTTTTCTTTAGTGATATAAAAAAAATATTGGTTAAAACAGTTCTTGTTACTGTTTCTAGTAAATAATATTCTAGTATTAGACGAACTTAAATTATAAATACTGTTTTGAAAACATAAATATAGGTATTTTTAATTTTGTGGAATTTTTCTATTTTATTAGAACAATTATACAAGTATACTTATAATATAATTTATTTTATATTATTACACAAAAATTATGTTATATTATTTTAAATTATATTTTAATATTTATTATTATATTTAAAAGAAGTTAATTTTTTTTTAGTTGAAATTTAAATAAGGAGTGGTTACTAATACTCATTCTGGAAGTTTAAGAAAAGCTGTAATTTGATTTTTAAGTTGTATAAGTATACTAGTATATTAATATATATGCTGAAAAAAATCCCTACAATAGTACACTAGGACAAAAAGATGAAAAATTTACTGTTTTTATGTTTTTTTTTCTATTTTTATTTCTTTCTTTTAACTGAAATAAACAACTGTGTAATCCGTATTCTTCTAATTTTATTAAAACGTAGGTTGAGAACCAGCAATTTATTGCCAAAGACCGGTAAAACACACACACACACACACACACACTATCTCTTGGTGGAATGCCCAATTCACTCCATGACTCTTTATAGCGACCGACTATAAAGTAGTGTAAGTGACGTCACTTGTAAACATTGTTCATGATTTTTTATGTCATCGACGTTAGACCGTAGATATTTCTATCGGATAATATTTGGCCTAGTGGTTTTGTCAGGAAAAAAATATTTTCAATTACATGCATACACCATTTTGCTGTAGTGATGAAACAATTGTTAAAATAAATGTTGGAAGTACACGTATGTGTAGATTGAAAACACTACCTAAAAAGAAACATTTTAAGTAAATGTATATATATATATATATATATATATATATATATATATATATATATATATATATATATATATATATATACTTTCGTTTTAAAAGTGCCCCATAGAAAGAAGCCAAACATATTTAAATCAGGATAACCTGATGGCTATATTACTGGTGCCTCATTACTTCTTCCAATCCATTGGTTGAGGTCGTGTAAATATTGTCGAACAGTAACGAAAAACGTGGGGTGTGGAACTATTAGGCATATACTATAGTTCTCGCCGAAGTGAAACAGGTAAATTTTTCAGAACTAGTAATGTGTTTTGAAAAAAATTTGGATAGTTTGCATTTATCCTGTCTGGAGCCACAACAGGACCAATAATTTTTCATCAAATGATAATTGTATTGTACCAAATGATTTAAATAGTTCTGATTTTTGTATAATAAAACTAGAATAATGTGTTTTAATTATTTTCTGAGAGCTCGTGTCCGTTTAACCTATATAAATTTTATTGCAGGCTTTACAATTTAATTTATATACGTCAGCCTTCTTGTTTGTGTCTGCCTTTATTTAACTGTTCTTTGGGATTGTCGGTTTTATATGTCTTTTTAATGTTTTTTTTATTACTTCGTCTGTAATTAGTTTTGTGCCCCTTTAATTATTAATTACAACGTGTTAATGCATTTTTTATACATTTTTTTCCATAGGTTCGAAGCAATTTGTTTGTATAATAATACTAATTCACTGAGGAAATTAGTTTTATTAAATGGAATTATAAGTTTGTAATTCATTTTGTGCAAAAGCATTGGATGACATGAAGTATATTAGAATCTATAATATTTATATGTGAAGATGTACGAAAAATTGCAAAATGGTGATGATTTCGATGGTAGACTTTCTGTTTGATTCAATGTTATTTAAATATGAACTACGGGTATCTAGTTGTCATTCTGGTCAAGTGACATAAGATAATTCATTGTTTACTTGTCAGTGTAAATTTGAAAATTGTTTAAAAAGAGGATTTTACTGATTTTACTTATTAAAATCTTCTCTCATTGTTTGATGTTTCGATAGATGGATTTACTATCAAGGAAACTGTTCATCTTACCGAATCTAATGCTTTATTCTCTAGGTTCTTATCTATTAAGTTATAATTTATATTATTGTTACAAAGGATTGAGATAACTTGATAAGCCCTTATAGAAGCATAATATTCCGATGCGATGAGTCACTTTTATTATAATGTGCCAAAAGGAATATATAGATGAGTCAATATATTTCTAGATAGTTCTCAACCTTTATGCTAGTATTTTCTTGTTATTTCTAGGAGATTCTATAGGCATGTAAATAGGGATATGATATGAGTTTTAAGATAGCTGTATTTGAATAATGAAGATTAAGAACTAGTAATTAGTGAAAAGTGTTGTGTTTTATTCTGCGCACCCAGGAAGCGATTTTAAGAGAGAAAATAGTAACAGTTGGTGTCAGAGGCGAGGATTATCACCGGATTCCCATAAAACTCAATTGAAAATTAGAAGAGATAGACGAAAATGGATTTCCCTGGTGGATATATTATCAAGTAAGACGATAAGATTAGTTTTCGATGAAGTATTTATTTAATATCAAACATAGACCAGGAAGACTGCATCACAACGCACATGCTTTATCAAGAAGACCATGTAAGGAGAAATACAAGGACTGCAGTAAAATGGAACAGAGAGAGGGTTTTCTATACGGACTCGAGACTGCTCAGATGAGAAGAGGCCAACCTAAAAACAATGATTTGGAGCCATGTTTTACCATAACACTGCATCAGTATCTTTAATAAAGTCAAACTTTTTTGATAAATTTAAAATCCTGCCATTGTCTCGAAAAGTAACGTTAAAAACTGTAACAGGGGAAGCAGTTGATATGATTGGAGTGCAAGTGGAGCTTCAACTTTTGAGACTAAAATTAAACCACTTGGTGTCAGTTGTCGACATAGAAGATAAATTTATTTTTGGAATGGGCCTAATTCGTCAACATGGATTTTCTTCCGACAACTAGTTTAACATCTTAAAATTTGGCACCCAAGATTTTATTTTGTCAACGGAGGGCTTCTTGTTAGCTATCCAAGACCAGGTTATTCCGACGAAGAACTATCGGAAGTTCATCATCAGAGATCCCTCAATAGAAAACGACCCATGTAGATATGGCTGTCGAACATCAGGAACAATCCAGCACATAACTGGAGGATGCCAAGTGTTTGCCGCAATGGAGTATAAGAAAAGACACGACTCAGCCGCTAAGATACTCTACCAAGAGTTAGTAGATAAGTTAAACCTATTGCAGGTAAGAAAGAGTCTTATTACAAATACAATCCGGAGCCTATTCTTGAGAATAACCAGTTCAAGTTATATAGGGACCGAACGGTTCTGACGGATCAAACAGTAGCCCATAATAGACCAGACATTATACTAACAGGTAAAATTTTTAGACGCACTACACTAATCGACATTGTTGTACTTAACAGCAATAACGACCTAACGCCAAAATACAATGAGGAGATTGCCAAATACAGAGATCTAGAGGTGCAAATCCGAAGACAATTGGCAATGAACAGTGTCTAAACGATTCCCATCATACTGTCAACAACTGGAGTACCAAAAAACCTGAGCCTAAGTGAGCATGTGTATAAACCGATAGAGAAAGCAGTTCTCCGTACAACCGCGCGAACGGTCCTAAAGATCGTAAGAAATACAGCAGACTACGTCACCTAGGACTCTATAACATGGAAAGGGTTTCCACAGAACTTCATACTTTGGTATCTTGGTATACCTGGTATGAGTCATTATTCCCTGGAGGGAGTGCGAAGCCGTTTGGCTTGTAAATCAAGATAAAATAAAATCGGGTAAAAGCACTAATTTACCCATAATTTAAAAATAAATCTGCGGTTGTTAAATTAATTGCAATTTATAATAGTTTAATTGTTCTTCCCTGGAACCTTAGCAATGTAACTAATTAAAACATTATTGATCACTTTCGAACCGTCTATTGGGTTTGATGTCAGACTAAAAATAAATATTTAATAGAAATATATAAAAACCACAGTAATTTACCTAAACACAAACACATTTCCCATAAAAAGGAATCATGTTTATGAGACACATAATTCCGGAAATAACGAACCACACTCGGACAGATTTTATAGAACTTTAACCACGCACCAACGCATATCTTGAAAACATATCAAACGATTTATCTTACACGGGTCAGGTGACCTCTTATTTCTATATCTCCTATAAACCACATTTGATGTCAACAGGGTTACATGGTTATACCTTGTGATGGTCATAGTATATTAGAGGCACTTTTGTCAATGTCACACTGGAAAATATGGTATGTTTCATATGTTATTGTCATTTCTTACAACGTAATTAGGGTTGACACAGTCGTTTTGCTCTGTTAAGATGACAATTACCAACCATAATTTTACCTCTTTGATAAGTAATTAATTGTCTTGAGTGGAGAAAAAATAAATGATTAAAATTTTACAACGTTGTTTTGAAATCAGGTGACTGATCTTGGTGTTCGATAGCTTTTTGAAATATACATGGTGTTTCAAAAACATGCTCCAATGCTCATTCGGAGATTCAGCATTTAAAAATAACAAGAAAATTTCCTATGAGCATAGGTCCGGAATGGTCTCGTTATTGAAATACAGGGTGATGAAAGTTGGAAAAACATATCGTATTTCTTATTAATTTAAGAATTGGTTATTACTGCTAGTATTTAAACATTGGGTAAATTATTTAATTAGAAGATACTTGTTTTAGTTAAAAATGTTTTTCCATAGAAACTGTGTATGTTAGTAATGCTGTTGATAATATAATTTGTATATATTTGTACGCCACTGTTTTTACATAAACTTCATGATATTTTCAAAAGTGTTTCTTCTAACTAAACAAAACCTTCCTCTTGCAATTTTTTGATAAATAAAGCCATTTCAAAGAAAATAGAAAATATTTAATTTCAATACGACATTAGATGAGACATCCCATTTGATAGCCAGTGTTCAACTCTCATCCCTATTAAGTAAGAGTTAGAAGAAACAATTTATAAAATGCAATCAAAATTATACAAAAACAGTGCCATTCTAGATCTATGTTCATTGGAACTTTTCCTGTTGTTTTAAGATGGTGAATCTCGGACATATTTTGGTCGAGAAAAAAATATTAGTATTTTAAATCGGTAAGTTTCTTACCTGCGTCAAGTCCAGCAAGTACCATGTAACAATCTTTACTGAAACCAACTCAGTGTACTGATAAGCGTCATGTATCTTTGCACCAAAGATGATACTCTTTCTTTAATCCCTTCTTCAAAAATAATGTACTTTTTCATTTTAAATTAACAGCTTTTGTAAAGCTGATCCAAAACTTCATGATCGTTTCGTAGTTACTTAAACCTGAAACATATTCATATTATAACAGGTGGTTGCTTTCGACGAAAAAGATCCCTTACAATACTTTTCAAGCAATTCTTGAGCTTTAATGGTATTTTTTCCTATTAAATAACAATGTTTTATCAATGTACAAAATTTATTTTTTTCGTTTTAAAAATGTCAAAAGGGTTGTTACTAAAACTTCAATATCTCGAGGACTAATGGTCGAAACGTCATCAAATTTTGACACGTATCGTTTGAAGGTTAGTACTAACTAAAAATTGTATAGATATATTATTAGAGTCGCTATTAGAAATTTTTTACCACTTGTTATAGACGCAACACATAAATTTCGAAAACTTGATAGTTATTTAATTAATTGGAAAATTAGCTGATGCAGGTGCTCCAGTATGGTAAAAAAATTCAACTCCAGTGTCATAATAAACTAAAACTAATTCCAGAACAAAATGTAAACAAATGAATGTTATTGATATTGTTGCAATTCGTCGTAACTAAGAACAGCTTGCGAACTTTCGACCACTAAAATTCCGGGTTTTTCGTCCTGTGAGACCGTCGGTGTATTCCTCGGACACCCTTTGAATACTTTCCATAACATCATTTCTGAATAATAAAATTAATTACTAGTTGTCACATCAAATTACCCAAATTGCGTATGATCTTTGACAACTGGCGACACCGTTTAACAGCAACCCGTGTGCTGAAATCAGTACAAAAAAAAACCCAAGTTTTTATTCTTTATCGTTCACCGTAAACAATAAAAAATTCTAAGATAGTAATAAAATTTAACCGATGTTTGAGTCGAACAGGACCAAAAACAATGGATAATTTATTTTCAAGAATATTAAAAAATACCCTGTGTGAAAATCTGCTTATCCTAAAAACAAATAACATACCGAAAGACTTCGATATTCGCTGGTGTAATTTTCTTTATTGCTATTGCTTACAATTAGGAGATAAATTAAGGAAACAGGATAAAATGAATATAGGGAAATACCTTTCTTCTTGGATCCCACCGTATACACTTTTCGATGAAATCCGTACGAAAAAGCCCGAAAATTTTATCTTTTAAATTCGCATGCCGTTATGCTACTTATCGGTTCTGACCGTTTTCAGACTCTAATTTCCGACTTATTTTCTTGATTCTAAAAGGCGAGGTTGCCGATAATTACAAATATGTTTTCCCAACTGGCTCAAACAGTTATCGTTCATTTCTTTTTATAAATTTAAAAAAAAAGTAGGACATTTGACCTTTCCGTTTATTTATTCCTTAAACCATTTTCAGAATTACAGTTAATCACTAAAACGCAATTAAAATGTAAATAATTTTTAAATGTCATAATAAATTAAATTTGACTTACTCATTTGTATTTCTGTTACACTGACATATCTTGATTTAATTTAATTTATAAGATGGGAGTCATTTTTTAACCGACTTCTAAAAGAAGGAGGTTCTCAATTCGTCGCTTATATATATATATATATATATATATATATATATATATATATATATATATATATATATTTTATGTATGTACACCGATTATTCCGGAACGGCTGAACCAATTTGAATGAAATTTTTTACGTTATGTAAAGGAAGTTGCTGCGGTGGTCCCATATTTTTTTGGACGAAATTGGTGAAGTAAAATCCAAGATGGCGCTGACAATATGGCGGCTAAAAAAATTAATTTTGTCCGATTTTCTCCAAAATTGGTACGGGGGAGTTTTCGGGGTCACACATGATAAATCTAAAATTATTTTTAAAAAATTCAATATGGCTGATCCAATATGGCGGACGAAAAAATCAATTTTGTCCGATTTTCTCCAAAATTGGTACGGGGGAGTTTTCGGGGTCGCACATGACGAATCAAAAATTATTTTAAAAAAATTCAATATGGCTGATCCAATATGGAGGACGAAAAAAACAATTTTGTCCGTTTTTCTTCAAAATTGGTATGGCGGAGTTTTCGGGATTTTACATAACGAATCTGAAATTATTTTAAAAAAATTCAATATGGCGGATCCAATATGGCAGACAAAAAATCAATTTTGTCCGATTTTCACCAAAATTGGTATGGGGGAGTTTTCGGGGTAGCACATGACGAATCCAAAACTATTTTTAAAAAATTCAATATAGCGTATCCAATATGATGGATAAAAAATTAATTGTGTTCGATTTTTTTCAAAATTGATATGAGGGAGTTTTTGGGATAGCACATTACGAATCTGATATTATTTAAAGAAAATTAAATATGGCGGATCTAAAATGGCGGATTACAGATCCTACATCTCTCGAATTTGTCTGAAGTCAGTAGGAGGGATTTTTGTTAGTGTTAATTACGAAATTTAAATATATTTTGAAAAACTCAATCTGGCGGATTCAATATGGGGTTCTAAAAATTTTACATATCTTGACTTTCTCCAAAACTGATATAGAGGGTTCTTGACGGTGTAAATTATGAATTTAATCCTATTTGTTCAGGATTCAATATGGCGAATGCAATATAGCTGACAAAAAATTTTACATGTTTCGATTTTGTTAAAATGTGGAACTGAATCGTTTTTGAGGATGTAAATAGCGAATATAAAATTATTCTAAGAAAATCTAATACGTCAGATGCAATTTGACCGTTTAGAAATTTTAAATTTCTGAATTTCATCTAAAATTGGTTCTAGGGGTCTTTGAAGGGTTTAGATTTAGATTAGATTAAGACGTTAAAATTGTTTTTTTTGAAATTCGTTATGACGGATCCAATATGGTGGGTTGAAAATTTTACGTTATTCACATTTTTTTAGATTTGGTATTAGGGCGTTGGGGGGTGGTGTATTACGAATATAAAGTTAATTTTTTATAACTATGAGGTTGATTAGATACAATATGAAGGACTAAAAATTTTACATTTTCCGGTTTTATCTAAAATTGATATTGCAGGGTTCTTGGGGCGTGTACAAACTATGCAATATAAAATATATCGGGCTAAGAAATTTACGTCTCAAATTCTTTAAATATTGATATTGGAAGGTTTTGAGGCCTATATTAGCAATCTAAAATTAATTTGAAATATAAGATATTGGATTTACTATGACAGACTAAATATTTGTTTGACACAATTTCATTGGTATTTGGAGAACTCTAAGAATCAAAGAATTTTTAGTGGTTCATTTTAGGGTGACTTACAATACTGGATAAAATGGGTACTTTTTTGCCACCTTGGAGTCATTGCAAGGTACATTAATCTCGATTAGAGAATTCAAACTAAAAATTGAAAAATAAAATTTTTGTAAAAAAATTGAACCGACTTCTAAAAGTACGCTAAAAAGGGAAAAATAACTAGAAATTTTTATATGAAATTGAAATTTTTGAAGTCGGCGCCAAATTATTTCTAAATGAAATAAATAACTACTAATATATACAAATTATGGTTAGAAAGCAATTACAAATAAAGTATTTTTAATCTGTTTATGCATGCACATTTTGTCAGGTATTAGTTTGGCGCCGACTTCAAAAATTTCAATTTCATATAAAAATTTCTAGTTATTTTTCCCTTTTTAGCGCACTTTTAGAAGTCGGTTCAATTTTTTTATAAAAATTTTATTACTTTATGTATTTCGTTTCCCCGACAAAATGGTGAAGGACGTAAAAGTAAGTTATTTTAAATTTATTCGGCGACTTCTCTCAGATCGGTTTCTGCTCGGTAAGTGTTCGATTTTATAAAGGTTTTTGGCAGAACATAGGCAACTTAGGAGCCAAATTTATTTTAGAATTTCTGTCCTAAACATTATTTTCCAGGCTTGATATTGGAATGTAACTTAGAACTTAGTTTTATATCCAGGGTGCCTAAATAAACTAATAGACGATAATTTTACTGATTTTGTGCATACGTTTTTAGTGGAATACTCTTTCTTTTATAAAATTTTATTTTGTTTTGGCTCTCGTACATCTTCCATGTCAGGAGGTAACACACCTTCTACTCCCAATTTTGAAGATATTTGAGAAATGATTTAAATAAGGAGCTAGAAATTCTAATACTTTCGTCATTTCCATTCGTCCATCCGTTCATCCGTCTATCCCTTTATCCGTCTATCCCTTTATCCGTCTATCCCTCTATCCGTCTATCTGTCTATCTATCTATCTGTCTATCTGTCTATCTGTCTATCTGTCTATCTGTCTATCCGTCTATCCGTCTATCCGTCTATCCGTCTATCGGTCTATCCGTCTATCTGTCAATCTGTCGATCTGTCGATCTTTCAATCTGTTAATCTGTCAATCTGTCAATCTATCAATCTGTCTATCTGTCTATTTGTCTATCTGTCTATCTGTCTATCTGTCTATCTGTCTATCTGTCTATCTGTCTATCTGTCTATCTGTCTATCTGTCTATCTGTCTATCTGTCTATCTGTCTATCTGTCTATCTGTCTATCTGTCTATCTGTCTATCTGTCTATCTGTCTATCTGTCTATCTGTCTATCTGTCTATCTGTCTATCTGTCTATCTGTCTATCTGTCTATCTATCTATCTGTCTATCTGTCTGTCTATCTGTCTATCTGTCTATCTGCCTGCCTGCCTGTCTGTCTGTCTGTCCGTCCGTCCGTCTATCCGTCTATCCGTCTATCCGTTTATCCTTCTATCCGTCTATCCGTCTATTCGTTTATCCGTCCATCCGCCCATCCGTCTATCCGTTCATCAGTCCATCCCAATATCCCTCCATCCGTCTATTGGTCCATCCGTTTATCTGTCCATCTGTCTATCCGTCAGTCTGTTTGTATGTCATAGTTTAAAATTTAGTCAGTTTTATAGCTTGCAGAAAAATTTTGCAGGTACGTGCCTTCAATTAATACAAAAACAGACCTTAAGCAAACCAGGATAAAGTATCGGCATTAGTTTTTTTTTCTTTAATTGATTAACATGTTTGTCTTTGAGCTTTGACTCGGCTCTAAAAGAATGTAGATTTTTTAAATATTTTTTAAGTTTTCCGTTGGAAAAGAGCATGATAAAATGTATGTCTAAAATATAAAAAATATAAAATATTAGTTCTGTATGGTAACTTTTTGATTTTTAATATTTTTGCAATTTTGGTTTAAGATTTAAATAGAATGGACATTTGTGAGTAAATATGATAGATTTCTTTCCAATCGATAGATTCAGCCATATTTGGGATATTTGAAGTTGAATTTTTTAATATTCTATCATTATCAGCAAAAAAATTTATTTCAATAATTGATTTTTGTTTGTTGAAACCGAGAGAAGGTGACCTTTTTGTTAAACCCGCAGTAGGTTTTAATTTGATGCCATAGCGATAAAATAGAGTAATTTACGTTCTTGAAGAGTAGTTTTATCATCATACTTAACGATATTTTTATTCTAAAAATACTAAAGCAAGAAAAGCTTCTATCTATCATAAAACCTTGTAACTGGTGTCTGTTGGAGAAAATAATAGGATACTTATGACAGACTTGATAAATTATTGTTAATTGGGGCGTAAAATTTATACATACATACATACATATATATATATATATATATATATATATATATATATATATATATATACATACATATATATACATATATATATGTTCTGTTTATTTTGTTAAATGAAAGGGCATATAGCACATCCATTCTAATAAAACATCGTCATTATCGTAGTAAATTGTCGTGGATGCAGGAAGTTGTTCGGTCGGCTAATTCTATTTCTCATCGTCCGTGTTTACAGACTCGCACTTTGTGTTAGGGCGGGACTATGACATTCGAATGCAGTGTATAATGCAAAAAATTAAAATAAAGAATTTTGTTTCCGGTACTACATTTCTGAAATATTTAAACGAGTATATATATTTTTTGTATGAGTGTTTGATGGTTTTGGAACAAACTAGATATCCATTATATATCTTTAAACTTCATAATTTACTGGAAGATGAAAATAAAATAGTATTATTCATTTAGATGTGTACAAAAATTTGGAACTTTATTTAATGTGAGAAGAAGACAGACGAATCAGCATCAGTTGGAACCCATTTTTTTTCATATAACTCAGTCTTACCAAATCTGTAGAAGGACTTTTTTCTAGGTTTTTTTAAAACCAAACTGAAATATCGAAAGTCTGAGGTCATACTAGTACCCTCGTTAAGTCCAGCAAGCACTGTGTGTAACCTTTATTGGAACCAAATCAACGTTCTTTTGAGTAGAGTATATCTTGGCACTGGAGAAGAATTCTCCTTTTACGTCATTTATTTATGAGAAATAAAAATAAAACTGTATAAAAATAATATATTGAGGTAATTTCTACTTGAGGAGGATTCATATTACGTATATATTGTGAAAGAAACTAAACTGTTTCAGATCTTCACTTTTTCTTTTTATTTGAAATTATATTTTAAATAGACATTAACAACCAGATTCACTAAGAAGATTTAAGGTTTAAACCCGATCTATTTGCTAAGAAATTTAAATCTTATAGTCGGTCAGTTTTTTTTTGCATAATTGTCATAATTTACATTACATATGTCAATAAATAAACGAAACAAATAGGGATATTAAGGATAAGAACCTACCGATAAAGCTTTGAATTATGTAAAAGAAATTTTTGTATCCCGAAAATAAATAAAGTTCTTCATTTTTGCCGGTTCAATAATAAAACAAAATGATTTCTTTATGCTAGTATTTTTAAGGTTTAAGACTTGTTTGACTTATTGTAATTCTTGTCAGTTTAAAACTTTTGCTGCCAATTTAGGATGGTTTTAAATTTAAATCGTGTTAGTGAATCCGGCTGTACATGTTTTGTAACACAGCTACTTCACCAGATGTGAAGGTGTTCAGGTCATAGGCCGGAGTGGGGGAATTCCTCGGTCCAGGCCCTTATTTAAAAAATCTAGGTTTTCAAATTTTATTGGTTGTACCGAAATGAAGAAAAACCAGAGCAATACGTATTATTAATTAAATTTAGCAATGGTAAATTATTATTATCATCTAATTGATCATTAGACATGTTATTTGTACTCTTAAGTTTGTTAATCTCTAATAATCCCAATAAAGTAAAACTGTATAGAATTAAATTTTGTTTTTTATGTTTATCTGATCGAAAGAGGTATCTTTTGATAACTCTTTAAAAATGCAATTAAATATATCATATAGGAAATACAAGGCTCTTAAGTTGCTTACAGTTGTTGAACTATTTCGAAAGTGTAACTTTTGGTAAATGCGCCGGGCGAGACACTGGATAGTCGAATATAAATTTGTTTCTTCTGTAAGGGACCTATACTCTATTCAAGAACTAGAGAGAGTAATAAAACTGTCACTGAAACCTCCGACGTACCTGCTCTAGTGCCGCAGGTAACTAAAGACTGCCATAAATTTAATTATATTCAAATATTGGCTTTTGTAAATTTACAGCACAATAAAATTTCTCATAGTTCAGTTAAATTTATGTTAGGGAGCAAAGTACACCTTACAGTGTGTCCTTAGTGATTTATCTTGTTTGAGCTTGTTTTTTTTATTTTATTTGACATTAGTGAGATACCCATATGTCTTCCACCCTGGGGCGGACCCAAACTCTCTCCTTGGGGGGGGGGGGCAGTGATATCACAAAAGTACAGTATGGTAAGCGAAAGCAAATTGTCGGGGGGGGGGGGGGGAGACACCAGCACCATTCCCATTTCTAGTGTAAAAGGCAGGGTCGGATCTATTTTTCTGAATTTGAAGTTCTTGGAGAGAGGGGGGGCGATCACAAGAAAAAACAAGTTGTCGACAGGGGGATAGGATGCGAGCAGCCTACACAATCTTAGTATAAGAGGCAGAATCGGGTTTATTTTCCTGAATTCAAAGCTTTTGGGAGGTGGCAATCGCAAGAAAAACAAGTTGACAACTGGCGGGGGGGGGGGGTAGTGCCAGCAGCTTAGAAATTCCTAATATAAAAGGCAGAATCGGTTTTATTTTTCTGAACTCAAAACTTTTGGGAAGGGGAGGGACGATCGCAATCATACACATTCCTATACTCTATTCAAGAACTAGAGAGAGTAATAAAACTGTTACCGAAACTTCCAACACACCTGCTCCAGTGCCGCAGGTAACCGAGGACTGCCGTAAATCTAATTATATTTAATTTTATTTAAATATTATAAGCTTTTATAAATGTACTGCAACAATAAAATTTCTGATAGTTCAATTCAATTTCTGTCAGTGAGCAAAGTTCACCTTACAGTGTGTCCTTAGTGATTTATCTTGTTTGTGTTTGTTTTTATATATTATTTGAGATTAGTGAGACACCCAAAAGATATGGATTCCACATCTATATTTAGTCCAAAATCGTTAAACCAGGTTGTTTTTTCCTCAACGAAAAACTTATTACGATGAATGTTTATGATGCCTTAAGATGTCAATATCTAGATAGTAATGTTAAAAGTTCTGTTGAGATGTGTTCCAACATGACAGGAGTTGGAAAATCTACTATGTACCGAGTACTGAACGAGAAGAAAACGACTAGAATTGTTAGTACTCCCAAGCTACATTCGATCACAGACAGACGAAAAACCTCAAGTAAAAGGTATAGTTGCTAGAAACAACACAACTTACAAAATTAGTAATTTAACTGAAGTTTTGAAATTTTTTTTTTAAATAAAGTTACTGTTGAAAATTGGGAAAAATCCGTATAATAAAAGAATAAAAGAAAATGTGGAAACTCGATCTGATGATTGGTGAAATAGAGTAACCAATTATAAATAATTTGAGCGAAGATAGCTTCACTGACTTTGATTATGAATTAGATCCGTGATGTTTATCAGCGTAAACACAATTTATTATTTAAATTTTCTGTAACATATAAAAATTAATTATGTTTGAATACCTTTTTAGTGTTTAATTGTAATTCTGCAGATGGTTTAAGAAATAAATAAACTGAAACAACAAATATCCTAAAATGTTTTTAATTAATAATAATATAACGGATAACCCCTAAAAATTTTTATATTATGTGGACGAATTTATTTTTTTATATATGTTTAAGTTCTTGTATTTTTGACATTGGATATTTTGTAAGTATTTAAATGATAACTATAATATAAATTTTTTGAGAGAAAAAGGCTACGTTTTAGTCTGAATGTGCCTAAAACGGTTTCTGTGCCAAAATTAAAAATAATAAAAATACAGTTGTGATTTGTGTTAAATAAGTCAAAATTATCTATATTTTCTAATGTATGTGAATTATTAAGAAATCAAAAAAAAAATATCACAATAAATTTTTATTTTAAGTTTATTACCAAAATAATATTCTATGTCATAAATACTTAGTGATAAAATAAGCCTCCTTCCGACGCCTATGATAAGGATTAAAATCCTTTTTAACACTTCACACATCCAAATATCTATTATTATTTTTGATTATAAAATTTCTAACTCATTCCCATATAAAATATATGTGTCTAACAGGTTTTGCCAACGACACCGGACTGAAGAACACAGGTATTTTGCGAAGAAAAAAAGGGTCAAAAATGATGTATTACTCTTTCTAGTTCTTGAATAGACTATAGATGGCCCAAAGATGGTCCAATAGTTTTAAGAAGTGAAATTAGTTTTTCTCTTGATTTCGTTTTACGCCTAGTTACTCTTTCGTTAGCACTCATTTATTTTGCATACTAATTATATGTTTTATCCAGTATTTTGTATTTGATTTTTACTATTAATATTAATTTTAACACAATTGCGTTTAGCTAGTGGCAGTTTCGAATTTGCATTTGTTCTGTATTTAGGACTATTATTTTTCATGATCCTCAGAAGTACCATTAACAAAGAAATATATTTATAAAGGCTTTTTCACAAAAAAAATTCATATTGAATTAATCATTGCCTCGATTCAACAGGACTGTCTGACCAATAAGAAAAGAGTGATGTATTTGGTAAAAAGCTACGCTGAAAAAACAATACAAGTCGAATTGTTCACTTCCTTTTTCGGAGTCGGTTAAAAAAAAGACATTTTTTTAAAATGAAATATTGTCATGTTGGTAAGAAATGATTAAAATCTTAAAAATATAAACTAACATAAACTTGTCAAAACGTCACGAATAAAACTTGTCTAGTTGTATCTCCAAGTTAATCAGATATCAAAAAACCATAAAGTTGGACGACAAACCAAAAACATTTTTCTACACTAGACACGCATCCGAAGTTGGTTATATGTAGATGATATGGGGCATTTCTTTTCGTAACAACTTGATCCACAGATTACTACACATTCTTGTTCAACTAGCGTTTTTAAAAAGGATAGATTCTGATTGGTTTATCTACCAGTATAAATTAAACGAACATATATATGAAAGAATTTCTAATTCAGTTTGTAGTACTTAACAAGACCACATATAAGAGATGTATAAAAGAAGACAATAAATTTTAAGAAACGAGTTGAGAGTCACTTAAAAAATGCTTTATAGGACTTAAAATTTAGTTTATTATGGGTGCGGGAATAGGAAGTTATAAATCTGATTAAAAATACATATTAAAAAATATCCTTGCTTCTTTGAAGAAGAAGCTAAATTCACTTTTTTGACACTATCGCTTAAAAATAATAATGTTAACTTTATGTCAGAAACTTTTGTAAATTTATTTTTGGAGTAGTTTAATTTAACTAATATTTAATATTTAAAATATTTGCATTCAAGCTATTATCGCCAAACAGTAAGAAACTTTTTGAAATTTAAGAGAAAATTAGCTTAGCTTTTTACGTGTAATTTGGAGAAATTTATCGTGTGTTAGACTAATTATTAGTCCGGGAGCCCAGTGGATTTTCGTAGCCGATAAAAAGATATGGCATAACCAAAGTTATTTATATGTATTTTGGTACCCTGATTACAAATATCGAGGGTGGATTCCCGAAAAATGGCAGTTAATTTGTTAATAATTAAAAAAATCCTTTTTTTTTCGCAAAATAAAAAAAATGGTTGTGTTCCTAGGCCGATTCTAAGCAAAAAATGCCTTTGGGGAGTATTCCGTATGACGCATAGTTTTTGAGTTAAAAATCGTCAAATATTTGAAAAATCGTATTTTTTTTTCAAATTCTGCGCTCAGCAATTGTTAGTTCAAGTTAAGAACTACAAGGTGGGATTAATCGTAATGCGAAAATGTGAAATTTTTATTGCTTTTTAAGACTATAAATAAATGGCATCTCATCAGTTATAACATACACACCATCGTGTATAAAAGAAAGTGGAAGTCTACATGCAGGCGCTCTTCCAGTGCATATAATCTATTTTAACTTCTGACGCTGATCACCCCTTTTAAAATCGGGGTTTTTGAGAATATCAAAACTTTGTATAATTATTTCGTACATAAGAGAGGTCATTTAGAGGTCAAGCAAGACGTTTTCGAAAAAAAAAATTTAAACAAACGTTTCATATTTTGTGGCGTAGAATCCAATTCCGTTATAAATATATGTATATTCCATTTAAAAAACGAACTTCCGGTCTGAAAAACCCACTTTCGGTCGGAACCGGAAATTGTAAGTTATAAGACATAGTTATACAAAATTTTGAAATTCTCAAAAAACCTGTTTCTTTGGATTTTTAGAAGGGGTGGCCGAGTAGTCTGGGACACCCTGTATACACAGGGTGCGGCATTTAACTTGAGACAACGAAATATCCCGGTGGGATCACATTTTTTCGAAAAATATTTTATACAAAAATTATAGAGTGGCAGAGGGGCTAAGTAGCCGTGAAAATCAAAATGACACAAACTTGTCCTCAAGGTTATTTGAAGGTCAATTTTAAGATTTTAAAGAGGAAAATTCTACCATTATATATGATGTTGAGCCCAAAATGAAAGTTAAATATCAAGGTCATTTTAAAGTCAAAACAGAAAGATTGTAGTATTTCGTGAAATGTTTCGTACAAAAATTATTAAGTAGCACGGAGTCTAAGTGAAGGTGTCCTCGAAAAATATTAACCTTGACCTTCAAGGTATTTGAAACTTAATTTCAAAATTTGAAAAGGAAACACCCAATTTAACCCCCGGAAATGGAAAGACCGATAAATTTCCCAATAATTTCATCATCAGATGTGACCTTGACTTCAAAATTAAGGTTTAATATCAAGGTCATTTTAAGTTCAAACGAAGATCTCCAACGTCATTATTTTATAAAATGTTTTATACTAAAGTTGTAAGATTGCAAAGTTACTATAACAAAACCTTGATCTCGATCAGGCTATTTGAAAAAGTTCATTCGTTCAGAATTGTTAACAAAAACTGTACTTAATGCAACTAGGTGCATGATTAACTACTTTTAGCACTACAGGAACAACGACGTGGTAAGTCCACTCGCTTCTCACCATCGAGCTGCTTGTTTTCGGCGAGTCCCCTCGCTTCTCACCATCGGGGTGCTTGTTTCCTGTGTCCCCTTGTCCCTTATCATTTTATATGATCATGTTAAAGGTTTCAAAAGAATTTATTTTAAAGGGTGCTTCAAATGGTTTCCCTCAACTTCAATACACTTATTACACACAACTGTGGAGCATTTTAGGTGTTATTTTGGCACAAGAAGAAGGCACAGGAGTTGTTGGCACGTCCTTATTAACTTCACTCTTCAAATAACGCCATAAATGAAAATTTGGTGATGGAAGGTTTGGCGATCTTGCGGGCCACTTTACTGGACCTCCTCTACCGATCCACCGTCCGTTGAGTTTGCGATCCGACACTTGAAGAGCTAACTGGGAATAATGCGTTGGTCATCCATCGTGTTGAAACCATATTTGTTGTCTTACATCTAAGCGTACGTCTTCAAGCAAAAGTGGAAGATGATTTTCTAAAATATCACGATATTTTGCGCCGTTCAAATTACCTTTTCAAATTTTGAAATTGAACTTCAAATGATCATTAAGCCCCCGTGCCACCCAACAACTTTTGTACGAAACATTTCACGAAATACTGCGATCTTTTTTGTTTTGACCTTCAAATGGCCTTAATAATTGACCTTCACTTTGAGATCAAGGTCATATCCGATGGTAAAATTTCCCGTCCTTTTCATTCCCGGGGTCGAAATTGGGAGATTCTATTTAAAATTCTGAAGTTGAACTTCAAACGACCTTGAGAAACACAGTCAAGGTTGTTTTCAAGATCACTACTAGTTAGCCCCCTGTCACCTTATAATTTTTGTATAAAACATTTTTTGAAAAAATGTGATCCTACCGAAATATTCCGTTGTCTCAAGATAAATGCACCGCACCTTGCATATATCTACTTAATTTATTAATTGTAAGCATCTTCAGTTATTCTAATTATGTTTGAGAATAGGCGGGTTGCTGTTCACCATAAAAATTACAATCACTGTTTAAAATGTGGCATAATGAATAAAATACAACATCGTAGTGTAGTAAGTACATTGTACACATTTCATTAATAGCACATCACTTAGACAGTACTTTAAAAATAAAAATGACATTTAGCGATTAGAACAATTATGATCGGACTAATGTCTTTGTGAGCTAATAATTAATCAGATTGCAGTTGTTTACGATTCTAATACATGTACTTTTAAGTTTTATATTCGAAATGAAGAAGCTGTTGAGGATACCAATATGAGTTAATCCGAAAAAGATGATTTTTAACATTGATTTGTGCACTATTTGTCAAAAAAATTAAAAAAAGCATGAATTTATTGAGTACTGTGTAGTGTTTTATCGCTTAGATGTAACAGTCAATGAAGGTAAAATTGCTATATAACAAACATTATGCATATAATTCTAGACTTCAGATATTTGATTTAGTTACAAACAATTTTAAATAAACACTAATTCAATATAAGATGTGATTCTGAAATAGATGCACTTTTTAGCTTTGTTCAAATATCACCAATAAGTGTTATAAAAAATATACACACATCTTAGATAGTTTAAAAGTTGACAAAATGAAAATCTAAAATGAAAAAATAGTGTTTTAAATCAAGATAATATTGAGGTATATAAAAAACTCAAGCTTAGGTAAGAATCAGTAACAACGCAATTATCAACAAGGCGTTCTAATAGTTATGTAATAGAACCTAACAAATGTATTATTTGCGAGAAAACATCGTACAAGGGAAATTGTCAATTACATCGGATGGAATCCTAGGTACGTGCTGAAAAATTACATGTACAACAAGTGTATATTGGTTCCTCCACCAGAAAGTTTATTAGCTTTGAAAATCAAGTATCGATCAACGATCAATGTATAAAAGAAATGGAAAAATAGTTTAGAATAATTGAAGTTCCTTATGTATTGTTTACTTTATGATTAGATGCTTATAATTAACAAATAAAAGGAATATATATTAAAATGTGTGTAATGTATCAATGCAACGATCAGAGAAAGTAATAATGGATTATGATCACTAGGTGAGCGCCTTCCTCAACTTCCACTTTCCTTCATAGAAGGCCTTATAATTGATGAAACGCGATTTATTGATAGCGTTAAAAAGCAATAAAAACTTTATATTTTCACATAACAACTAATCCCAGTTTATAGTTCTTGATTTCAACTATCAATTGCTGAGAGTAGAATTTGAAAATATTTATTTAATCAAAAGTTATTCATGTTGAAAAGTAGCAAAAATGTGTCGGAAAGAAAAATTACAAGAGACACGTTTTGCTTAGAATTGACCGTGGAACAGGAAAATTACCTCACCATTTTTCAAGAATCCACTCTCAATATTTGTAACTAGGGGTGAAATCACTACATAGTATAAAACAAAGTCGCTTTCTCTGTCCCTATGTCCCTTTGTATGCTTAAATCTTTAAAACTACGCACCGGATTTTGATGCGGTTTTTTTCAATAGATAGAGTGATTCAAGAGGAAGGTTTATATGTATAATAACATCCATTAAATAGTGGAGAAATACTGTTATTTTTGAGGTTTCTAATGTGATGTCGTTAATTATCATATTTTTTTCCGCTTACATTGCAAACGCAGGCTGAACCCTACGAGATTTATCAAAATAATGTACTAATTATTTGTACACATTGAAAAGGTCTACAGAAATGGTATATGTCTATCTCTCATGGATATCCCACAATAACATTTTTTTGTCATTTACTTTTTACGACAAATAATGGCAAATTTTGAAGCGATTTTAACCAATACAGCATTAATCCTTATCCAATTAAATAGCTTAAATACATTGTTGATTTAATATAGATCTATATGGTCCTTTACAGCACAAGATTTAAATGAATATTTTCGAAGATATTACAGATTTAAAATTGCGGGAAGTAGCGCTTGCGGCGGTACTGGCCGACCGGGGCGGCGGCAGCGTGCCTATAAATAGCGCGTCGGAGGCCGATGTAATAATTGTTGTAAAAATAAAAGAAATAGTCACAGTTTTTCTGTAGTGTATTTAGTATCAGCATTGCACCCGTGCGAAGCCGGGGCGGGTCGCTAGTTACATATAAAAAACTCTAGTGGAGCCATGTTTCTTCGTCTGCCACGAAGACCCATTGAGTCCTCCCCTAAAGAACCTTTTTGAAATTTTAAGAAAAAATTAGCTTCGTTTTTTATGTGTTATTCTGAGAAATTGATTGTGTGCTACTCTAATTATATAATTTTATATTAAACTGGCATTTTCAAAGTAATTTTTTTTTTACATCAGAATTAACATTTTGCTATTCATTTCTACTCATTTTTGGCCAAGTTTTGGTTTTGTTTATCAACTTTTTTAACCTCATTTTGTATTTGTGTTTTTATTTTTTTGTTTTTGCAACTTTCCCTTTACCTTTGTAATTTTTTAATAATATAATATATTTTGTTATTGTTCCTTTGATTTATCCATCCAGACTGCCATCTCCTAAAAATGCAAACGTACTTAAATTTCACAACTAACATTTCTAGCCTTATTTTTAGATTTTTTTTTTAATTGAACAGTTGTTTTCTCTTTCTTTCAAAACCGTGAATTTAAACATTCTATTATCCATCCTTTTTCTCTTTAGAATTCCTTGCTACACTTTCTTTTCCATTCGTTCAACAGAGTTTAGCATTGTTCCAAGATACACTGCAGATACTGAGGAACCGCCAATAAATAGATATTTTATTTTACATCGATTTACTGAGCGATCCGTTCTTCATAGTTTCTTCGCCGTCACTTCAATGTTTTCCTTATTTTGGGATACCACCACCTGCTCATCAGTGAAATGCTGATCCTAGAAATGTATCTGGAATTTGAACAATCGTTTCCTTTTTAAAATTTTTGTCACTCAATAATTTTTGAGTGTCATTTTTAAAAGCTCTGGTGTACAGCTGTTTAATTTTTTATAAAAAAAAAATGAAGTAAAACAAATTTTCTACAAACTAGAATAGAAGTAAGGAACAACAGTTTATGTTTGCAAGCAATGAATATTTTTTAATTATTTTGTTAAGAGTTCAGTAAGTTACTATTTATCTTAAAGAACTATGAAAAGTTCTATTTTGATAAACTTAATTTTATTAATTTTATGTATAGAAAAATAAATAAAAATAGTTCGGGTTTGTAACACTCACAAAATTGATCTTTTTAACCGACTTCTAAAAGAAGGAGGTTCTCAATTCGTCGACTATGTATTTTTTTTTTATTTTTTTTATGTATGTACACCGATTACTCCGGAACGGCTGCACCGATTTGAATGAAATTTTTTACGTTATGTAAAGGAAGTTACTGCGGTGGTCCCATATTTTTTTAGATGAAATTGGTGCAGTAAAATCCAAGATGGCGCTTACAATATGGCGGCCAAAAAAATTAATTTTGTCCCATTTTCCCCAAAATTGGTATGAAGGAATTTTCGGGGTTGTACCCAACGAATCTGAAATTATTTTTAAAAAATTTAAAATGGCGGATCCAATATGGCGGACAAAAAATCAATTTTGTCAGATTTTTACCAAAATTGGTAAGGGGGAGTTTACGGGGTCGTATATGACGAATCTAAAATAATTTTTAAAAAAGTCAATATGGCGGATCCAATATGGCCGATAAAAAAATTAATTTTGTCCGATTTTCTCCAAAATTGGTACGGGGGAGTTTTCGGAGTCACATATAACGAATCTAAAATAATTTTTAAAAAATTCAATATGGCGAATCCAATATGGCCGACAAAAAAATTAATTTTGTCCGATTTTCTCCAAAATTGGTACGGTGGAGTTTTTGGGGTCGCATATGACGAATCTAAAATAATTTTAGAAAAATTCAATTTGGCGGATTTAATATGACCGACAAAAAATCGTTTTTGTCCGATTTTCTCCAAAATTGGTACGGGGGAGTTTTCAGAGTCGCATATGACAAATATAAACTAATTTTTAAAAAAATCAATATGGCCGATCCAATATGGTGGACAAAAAATCAATTTTGTCCTATTTTCTCCAAAATTGGTATGGGGAAGTTTTCAGGGTCTCACATAAAGAATCTGAAATTATTTTTAAAAACTCAATATGGCAGCCGTTCCGGAGTAATCGGTGTACATACATAAAAAAAAACAATTTTGTCCGATTTTCACCAAAATTTGTACGGGAGAGTTTTCGGGGTCACACATGAAGAATCTAAAATTATTTTTAAAAAAATCAATATGGCGTATCCAATATGGTGGATAAAAAATTAATTTATTTTCTTTAAATATCGATATTGCAACTCTAAGAACTAAAGAATTTTTAGTGGTTCATTTTAGGGTGATTTACAACTTTGGATAAAATGGGTACATTTTTGCCAGTTTGGAGTCATTACGAGGTACACTAATCTCGATTAGCACTTAGTTCAAATAATTTATGAATATCATAATGAATTCTAAAACTAAAAATAGAAAAATAAAATTTTTATAAAAAAATTGAACCGACTTCTAAAAGTGCGCTAAAAAGTGAAAAATAACCATAAATTTTTATATGAAATTGAACTTTTTGAAGTCGGCGCCAAATTATTTGTACACGAAATAAATAACTACTAATATATACAAATTATGGTAAGAAAGCAATTACAAATAAAGTATTTCTAATCTGTTTATGCAAATCACGTTTTGTCAGGTATTAGTTTGGCGCCGACTTCAAAAAGTTCAATTTCATATAAAAATTTATGGTTATTTTTCACTTTTTAGCGCACTTTTAGAAGTCGGTTCAATTTTTTTATAAAAATTTTATTTTATGTAGTATCGGAGTCTTGTTACTACTTAGACAATATTGTAATCAATAAAATTAAACAGTCTGATTTTGTAAATATTAAAATTGTAACTAATTAAATATAATCTATTTATTATTTTCTATATCCGTTCCTATGGTAAACATAAAACAATGGAACCAATAAATTTGAGTACTTGTAAGTTAAAATCTCGAAACTTTAAAAAATATTTTTAACCGACTTTTAAAAGAAGGAGGTTCTCAATTCGACGATTATTTTTTTTTCATGTATGTACATCGATTACTCAGGAACGGTGGCACCGATTGAAATGAAATTTTTTACGTTATGTTCAGGAAGTTTCTGCGGTGGTCCCATATTTTTATGGACGAAATTGGTACTGTAAAATTCAAGATGGCGCTGACAATATAGCGGCCAAAAAAATAATTTTGTCCAGTTTTCTCGAAAATTGGAATGAAGGAATTTTCGGGGTCGTACACAGTGAATCTGATATTATTTTTAAAAAATTCAATATGGTTGATCCAATATGGTGGACAAAAAAAATTTAATTTTGTTCGATTTTCTCAAAAATTGGTGTGGGAAAGTTTTCGGGGTCGCACATAATGATTCCAAAATATTTTTAAAAAATTCAATATGGCGGGTCCAATATGGCCGCCAAAATATCAGTTTTGTCCGATTTTCTCCAAAATTGGTACGGGGGAGTTTCCAGGGTCGCACATGACGAATTTAAAATTATTTTTAAAAAATTCAATAGGGCGAATCCAATATGGCCGACGAAAAAATCAATTTTGTCCGATTTTCTCCAAAATTGGTATAAGGGAGATTTTGGGGTCGCACATAACGAATCTAAACATATTTTGAAATAATTCAATATGGCGAATAAAAAATTAATTTTGTCCGATTTTTTTCAAAATTGATATGGGGGAGTTTTTTGATCGCACATACGAAAATTAAATATGACGGATCCAAGATGGCGTATTAAATATTCTACATCTCTCGATTTTGTCTAAAATCAGTATTGGGGTTTTTTAATACTGTTAATTACGAATTTAAAATATTTGATTTTTGAAAAACTCAACCTGGCGGATTCAATATGGCGTCTTAAAAATTTTACATTTTTCGATTTTCTCCAAAACTGTTATAGAGGGTTTTTAAGAGTGTAAATTATGAATCTAAAAGTATTTTTTCATGATTCAATATGGCGAATATAATATAGCGGAATAAAAATTTTTACATTTTTCGATTTGTAAATAGCGAATATAAAATTAATTTAGGAAAATGTAATATGTCAGAGGCAATATGACGGTCTAGAAATTTTAAATTTCCGGATTTTATCCAAAATTGTTACTAGGGGGCTATGAAGGGTTTGAATTTAGGTTAGATTAAGAGGTTAAAATTATTTTTTTGAAATTCAATATGGCGGATCCAATATGGTGGGTTGAAAATTTTACCTTATTCGCATTTTTTCAGATTTGGTATTAGGGGGTTTTCGAGGTCGTGTATTACGAATATAAAGTTAATTTTTTTACAGCTATTAGGTTAATAAGTTACAATATGAGGGACAGAAAATTATACATTTTTCCATTTGGTCTAAAATTAATATTGCGGGGTTATTGGGGCGTATACAGACTCAATATGCAATATAAAATATATCAGGGTGAGAAATTTAGGTCTCAAATTCTTTAAATATCGATATTGGAAGGTCTTGGAGTCAATATTACCAATCTAAAATTAATTTGAAATTCAAGATAGTGGATTTATTATGACACACTAAATATTTGCTTGACACAATTTTACTGATATTTGGAGAACTTTAAGAATCAAAGAATTTTTAGTGATTCATTTTACAGTAATTTACAACTTTGAATAAAACGAGTACTTTTTTGCCTCCTTGAAGTCATTGCGAGGTACACGATTCTCGATTAGCACTTAGTTCAAATAATTTATGGATACCATCATGAATTCAAAACTAAAAATCGAAAAATAAAATTTTTATAAAAAAATTGAACCGACTTCTAAAAGTGCTCTAAGAAGTGAAAAATAATTATAAATTTTTATATGAAATTGAAATTTTTGAAGTCGGCGTAAAATTATTTCTAAATAAAATTACAAATAAAGTATTTTTAATCTGTTTATGCTAATCGCATTTTGTCAGGTGTTAGTTTGGCGCCGACTTCAAAAATTTTAATTTCATATAAAAATCTATAGTTATATTTCACTTTTTAGCGCACTTTTAGAAGTCTGTTCAATTTTTTTTATAAAAATTTTATTTTCTTTTGACATATAACTTGGCACCCATTTAGATTTCAATTCTTTTATAATCAAAACACATTAAGATTTTTAGTGGGATAACTACCCTTATTTAGAAATAGGTAAATAAAATATAATGCTATATCTATAAACACCTTTCTTTGTCGGGGACAAATATCCAGAATTTTTTTTGATATTTCCTGATGCTCTTAGAAATCTAATGTTCTCTACAGGGCATCTAAGGGTACCGATAAATATCAATTCAAGGCAATGTCTTCAATACTAACTTTATTTTAATTAACGAAATATGGTGTGATGCTAAATAATGAACATGTTTTTTAATTATATTGCGTTGCTTATACTTTAGTCTTCAATCTAATAGCAACACTGTGAAACTTCGTTTTCCAATCTTCACCTTTTTTATCGATATTATGGAATAACTCGGCAAATAAAATCTAACTTAAAACATGAAATCAGAATTTGATTACCCAGTGACTTCATACTTCATTACTTAAATACAATCTACATCTAACAGTACCTAAAGTTCCAATAATTTTCGCTAAAAATGACAGTAGTACTGTTACCCATTGATTAAAAGTACTTCGGATCAGATAAAGAAATACTGGCGTTATTTCTTCGTTCGCACTTAAGACAAGAAGGTCACACAGAGCAACGCTTTGTAGTTCTTGAGATATTTATCATTTAGAACAACGAGGAAACAGTGTGATAGAGAATAAACTTCTAGACTGTGTGGGTTTTTAGCCAATCCCGGCGTACTTATGAATTACTTACGCTGTTAATATAAATTTGCTTATATACACAAAAATATTAAACTAGACCGGAGATATGAATAAACAAATTTTCTTCAATCCAGATTTTTTTGATCTGAAACCATAAATGCCAGGCAAAGTGTAAGATATTTTCTTGGAAAAGTTAATTAACTGTTGAAACTTCGGAGATAAGAAGGGCTTATTGATCAAATACTATTCAATTTTGAATTAAAATAAAATTTTTTTAGAAAATTTAACCGACTTATAAGAAAGCACTAAAAATCGAAAAATAATTTTATAAATTTTTATATGAAATTAAAAATTTTGAAGTTGGGGCCAAACATACTCATCTTAGTAGTTGTTTCATCTAGAAATTTATAATTATTTTTCACTTTTTAGTGCACTTTTAGAAGTTGGTTCAATTTTTTTATAAAAATATTATTTTTCCATTTTTAGTTTTGAATTTCTTGATATCTAGGAATTATTTGAACTAAGTACTATGCAAGATTAATATATCTCGCAATGATTTCAAGATCGGAAAAAGTACCCACGTTATCCAAAGTTATACACAACATTAAAATAAACAATCAAAATTCTTTGAATCTGAGAAATTTTTAAATACCAATTTGGAATGAAATTGCATCAAATAAATATTTAGTCTGCTATACTAAATCCACTATTTTGAATTTTATTAATTTTATATTAGTAATACACAATACTTAAATTTTATAGCCCGATTTATTTTGTCCTGCATATTGAATTTGTATACGTCCCAAAAAACCTCCAAAATCAATTTTGGACGGAATGGAAAAAATGTAAAATTTTCGTTCTTCCCTATTGTATCTGTCATAATAAGCTAAAAAAAATTAACTTTAGATTCGTACCCTACAACGTCGAAAACTTCCCAATACCAAATTTAAAAAATTGAATAACATAGAATATTGAACCCACCATATTAAATCCCCCATATTTAAATACAAATACACAAACCCCCTAGCACCAATTTTGGACACAAATGTCATCTGACATATTAAATTTTTTTAAAATAATTTTAAATTCGCTATTTATATCCTCAAAAACGATCTTGTGCCAACTTTGAATAAAACGGAATAATGTAAAATTTTTAGTACGCCATATTGGATTCGCCATTTTGAATCTTAAAAATAATTTAAAATTCGTCATGTACATCCTCAAGAACACCCTATTTCAATTTTGGAGAAAATCGAAAGATGTAAAATTTTTAGGATACCATTTTTGGATCTGCCAAATTCAATTTTTCAAAAATAATTTTAAATTCGTAATTAGCACATCCAGAAATCTCTCTATACCGATTTTGGACAAAATCGTGACATGTAAAAACTCAAACCAGTCACAATGGATCCGTTATATCTATTTTTTTTTTAATAATTTCAGATTCGTTATGTACTATCCTGAAAACTTACGAACCCTACGAATTATGGAGGAAATCGGAAAAAATTTTTTTTTTTTTGACTGTCATATTAGATCTACCGTATTGAATTTTTTAAAAATAACTTCCTCTTCGTTATGTACGCACCCGAAAATTCTCCCATGCCAATTTTGAAGAATATTGGAAAAAATTATTTTTTTTCTCCTCCATCTTGAATTTTTCAAAAAGAAATCGTTAGGTGCGATCACAAAAACTTCCTAATATCAATTTTCAAGAAAAACGACCAAATCAATTTTTTTTAGAAGTCGGTTAATAGAAACACGTATAGTCTTTATTGGCTGCTAAGTCAGTAATTACAACTTTAAACTTCTTTTAAAAGTTAAGACTTAATTGTATGATAAATTACAACTTATCATCCCATCTAAATTATATTTTTAGTACTAAGACTAACTTAAGATATTTTATGGTCCTCGTTTTGTTGGCCGGGACTCATTGGATCGGGTCGCTCGGGAGGGGATAGACTCGTCTATAGAATGGGCAGGGGCGGAAGGCGTCCCTGATGGTGTTGTTTGTATGGTCCGGGATCTTGCTGAAAAACTTTTGCGCTGTGGCCCTGGCAAATTCCAGGATGGTGGGGATCTGGAGTTCCCCGTGCAGCTGGTCTGTCCTCAGGTACCAAGGGGCGTTGACAATGATGCACAGGATTTTATTTTGCATCACCTGCAGGATGTATCTCCTTGTCTTTGGGATTTGTGCCCTGTTAATAGAAACAGTTTTAGAGTGTGTAAGTAATCAATTTTCACATGACCTCTTAATTGACCTAACAGAAGAATTTTGTGTCATCTTCTTTTTTGAACCTCTTCCTAATATATATATATATATATATATATATATATATATATATATATATATATATATATATTATTCTGACTCCTGGAATAGATTTGAGAAACCAAGTTTCATAACTGAGCCAAATTTGAAGCCGGGCAGTACGTGCAGTTTCTGAGAAAAATAGTTGTGATATAGAGATACTTACTATAAAAATTTCTGTTATATTCGAGTTTTAAATGCTCTTTTAAATAACATTATAAAGTTATGAATTTAAGCATGTCATGTATGTATGTATGTATGTATGTATGTGTGTAGAGTTGGGGCTCTGTACACTGCGACCAGGTAGATCTAATTTGCCGCCTTACTGTTGCCAAGTCGTAAAAGTTAAAATCATTCAGTTCCTCTAGGTATTCCCAGACCATTTTGGAACTGATAACTTGAGAGCTCATTCACTCCTACTCCAGTTTCCTCCGTTGTTTTGGAACCATTTGTATACCATCTAGTGGATTTCTTGCTGAGTTTTTCGCTGGTGTTTCGGTCCCATTCGCTCTTGCGACTCAACTTTATGTTAAAGTTTTTCACAAAGCTGAATTTTTTTGTCATTTCATCTTGTGGCATGTCCCATGGGTCTTCGTTTTATGAGGTGTGAGGTTTAGAATTACTTCCATGGCGGCCGTTGGGCAGGTTTTCATTGCCCCGGTTATACATGTACAGGCCAGTTTTTGAACTTTCGAGAGGTTAATTCTCGTATTAGCTAGACTGGTTCTTTTGCTCCAGATCACAATCACCAGATTGGTCTCACTATTGCAGTGTACATCCACTGCAGGATTTTTGGGTTTGTACCCTATCTTTTTCCTGCAAAGTTTCTATAGACCATCAAGGCTTTTCTAGCCTTGTTGGTCTGTAGTTACTTCTTTTTCATGATTATTCTAGAGGAGTTTTTTGCCTAGGGTCAGTTCCAGATATTTAACCTCTGATTTCCACTCAATAACATTCCCATCCATATTGATGGTTTTTAGATTGAAGTTGAAGGCTACTAAGGTGGTTTTGGTGAGGTTGATGTTTAGTCCTATCTAGGGGCGGATCCAGCCTATCTCTTTGGGGGTGGCGGTGATATCAAAAAAGTACAGTATGGCAAGTTTTCAACGGGTTGGGGGGGGGGGGAGTGCCAGCAACATACACATTTCTAATATAAAAAGCAGAATCGGTTCTATTTTCCTGAATTCAAAGGTCTTGGGAAGGGGAGGGGCGATCGCAAACATACACATTCCTATCCTCTATTCAAGAATTAGAAAGAGTAATAAAACTGTTACCGAAACCTCCAATGCACCTGCTCCAGTGCAGCAGGTAACTGAGGACTGCCGTAAATCTAATTATATTTAATTATATTTAAATATTATAAGATTTTATAAATTTACTGCAACAATAAAATTTCTGATAGCTCAATTTAATTTCTGTCAGTGAGCAAAGTACACCTTACAGTGTGTCCTTAGTGATTTATTTTGTTTGTGCTTGTTTTTATATATTATTTGAGATCAGCTCTATATTTATTCCAAAATCCTTAAACTAGGGTATTTTTTCCTCAACAGAAAACTTATTACGATGAATGTTTATGATGCCTTAAGATATCAATATCTAGATAATAATGTTAAAAGCTCTGTTGAAATGTGTCCCAACATGACAGGAGTTGGAAAATTTACTATGTACCTAATACAGAAGGAGAAAAAAACTACTGGAATTGTTAGTACTCCCAATCCACATTCGATCACAGGCAGACGAAAAACTTCGTTGGAAGAAGAGATGTAAACTGCAATAAAAAGAGTTGTACATACATTTTATTATGAGAAGCAGATATCAACCGTCAACAAAATTCGAACTAAAATTAATGTTGATTTAGATTTACCAGAAATTAAAATAACTGAGCTCTGGAAATTACTCAGAGAACTTAATTTTTGCTGGAAAAAACCAGATAGGAAATCTGTTCTTATAGATCGTCTGGAAAAATGTCCTTTGGAGAAGGAAATATCTCTCTCAAGTAAAAGGTAGAGTTGCTAGAAATAACGTAACTTACAAAATTAGTAATTTAACTGAACTTTTGAATGATTTTTTGAATAAAGTTATTGCAGAAAATTGAGAAAAATCCATATAATAAAAGATTAAAAGAAAATGTGGAAACTCAATATCATGATCGGTGAGATAGAGGAACCAATTATAATTAATTTGAGTGAAGATAGCTTCACTGACTTTGATTACAAATTATTTACGTAATGCTTATCAGCGTAAATACAATTTATTATTTAAATTTCCTGTAACATCTAAAAATTAATTACATTTGAATTCCTTTTTAGTGTTTAATGGTAATTCTGCAGATGGTTTAAGAAATAAATAAACTGAAACGACAAATGTCCTAAAAATGTTTTTAATTAATAATAAAATGATCGATAGCCCCAAAAAAATTTAATATTATATGGACGGATTAAGATCTTTTTTACCACTGCACACTTTCAAATATCTATTGCTATCCAACCCAAATAGTCCATTATTATAGATCGGTATTTTTGATTATAAAATTTCTAACCCATTTCTATGAAAAATATATGTCTCATAGATTTTGCCAAAGATACCGGACTAAAGAACACAAGTAGTTTGCGAAGAAAAAAAAGGGTATAAATGATTTATTCCCCTCTCTCCATTTCTTGAAAAAACTATAGTATAAGAGGTAAAATCGGGTCTATTTTCCTGAACTCAAAGCTCTTGGGGGGGGGGGGGGGACGATCGCCTCCATCGCCCCCCCCCTGGAAACGCGCCTGGTCCTATCATCTGGCATCTTTCTCGAATGTATTCAAGAACTATGTCACAGAGCATAATCTCGAATTTGCCTTTTGCGATCACGATCACGTCATCGGCATAGCCCTGAAAAAATATGCCGAGTTCAATCAGATCAAAGAGGAGTTGATCTACAATTAAGCTCCATATAAGTGGAGGGGTTACTCCTTTCTGAGAGCATCCTCTGGTGGTACAAAGGGCGATAGTGTCCTGTTCTATCTTTATCTCGGCTATTCTAGTTGAGAGAAATCGTGCTATCCATTTGGATGTCGTTCCGTCCACTCCTCTATCATCGAGTGCTCTTTTGACTGCCTTATGTGGAGTATTGTCACAAGCCCCCTTCTATATCAAGGAAGGCACATATTACAGTTTCCTTCCTGTTCAGCGCTTTTTGAATCTCATCTGTTAATTGTATCAGTGCGGTTTCCGTATACCTACCCGCTTGATACGCATGTTGATGAAGATGCAGTGGCGCCTGTTCAAGAATTTCTGTTCTGATATAATTATCTACTGCTTTCTCCATCGTTAAACATGTCATAGGTGATTGCGATCCAAATAATTGTATCTCCAACTAAACTCTTTCCTCGTTCCGTTTCGCGATATTTATCATTTGAACCGTGTTAATTTAACTGTATTTAATTTTTGTTTATGTCAGTATAATTGGCAGAATTTAATGGCCATATGGTTTTGTAATAATTTTTATTACACTTTTTTAGCAGCTTAAGATTTCTGGTAACCATCAGGTTGACGATGCATCCGATAACTTGACGTAAAGTGGAATAAGACTTGGCGTAGTTAATTATAATGAAGAAACGGTATGATAAGTCAAACGATTCTTTGTACTCAAGTGACTAAAAAACGGTTTCAAAAGTGTATAAGTAAATATCGCAGTATAAAACAGTTTCTAATTTATTTTTTACCTTTTAATGCAATTTTTTGAGAGTTTAGTTTTAGTATGAAAATAATTTATTTCAATATTATTATTGTATTGTTTACATTACGTTTGCTTTGTTTACCATTTCGTTAGTTAAGATTGTCTTTACATAGTTTGCAAGTCCTTTTAACCTGTTTCTAATAGAAGAAGGTTCTACGTTCGACAGCTATGTATGTTTTTTTTTTATTTTATATATGTACGTCGATTAATCCGGAATGGTGAAACCGATTGAAATGAAATTTTTTCCATTATATTCAGGAAGTTGCTGAAAGTTAAGCTCGCTTTTCTTTTCGATTCAGGTGTTCAATAAATGTCGAATCTTAGAAAAGGTGTTTTATCGGAGCCCACGAAAACTCCTTTCATTTTAGTTTTCACAATTTGAAATCCATCACCGTTCTTATCCATTGTTTTCACAAACTCTTTGATTAATCTGCATTTGATGTGCAAAGGCTACAAGTAAATATTTTCCTTCGAGACCAAAGGATAGTATTAAAATAAGATAACATACGATATTCTCTTAATTTCCCAAATTAAATGAGCGACAAAACAAAACAAAGAAAACCTTCATTTCCGACGAATTTGTACGCCAAATAATTTTGGTACGGCACTGGACGGCGGTACCGATTCTAACGAATTCCAGATTGGAACTGAAGTCTCGTACTCCTTGTAAGGCTAAACTTGTACGCCCTGCAGCTCTTGCATCTCTGTAACTGTAAATTTCATTCCCTAATAGTTCGAAGAGATTGTTCCAGAGGGCGTCAGTCCTTCCATACTGGATACTTAATTCCCGAATTGGCCTCTGAGCGTCTTAATCTTAATTTTTATATAAATACAGTTAATAAAACTATTCTATTTCTTTCTATAACTAAAGGAATAAGATAATATAACGTCTATAAAAAAATGACAAAGATAATATGAATTAAGCTCGATAATTGATTTATTTTTTATTTAAACTTTCTTGGATTTTAATAAAAAATATATACTACCCTATTCCCACGGGAAATCTATTCACAGAGTGATTATTTAATTATTCATTTTAGCAGAATATAGTTCACATTGAACACTGCAAAATAATTAATATTTGTTCCATTACAGTTGATTAGGGGGGAGGGGGTGGTGTTATATTCGGATTCAGGAGTTCATTTTACATAAGAATCAGTAGAAATGGTGTCAGGGCCGATTTTTAAGCAGAACAGTGTAATTTATGGATATCATTTTAGGGTGATTTACAACTTTCGATAAAATGAGTACTTTTTTGCCATCTTAGAATCATTGCGAAATACACTAATCTTAATTAGTACTTGGTTCAAATAATTTATGGATATCATAATGAATTCGAAACTAAAAATCGAAAAATTAAATTTTGATAAAAAAAATTGAACCGACTTCTAAAAAACCGCTAAAAAGCGAAAAATAATAATATAAATTTTTACATGAAATTTAAATTAAAAAAAAAATATATTACTAAACGAAACAAATAACTATTAATACGAGATACATACAAGCTACGGTATACAGATGGCTCCAAAACAATGAAGGGAATTGGAGTAGGAGTGTATGGACCCGGCATCAGACATTACGAAAGCTTGGGTAAGTGACCAAGCATTTTCTAGGCACAAATATATGCCATTAGGATATGTATTCAATTTAACAAGGAGAAAAACTATCACGACTAAGAGATTATCATCTTGACGGACAGTCAAGCAGTCATCAGTACGCTGAGCTCTCAAGTTATCAGTTCCAAGATGGTCTGGGAATGCCTTGAGGAACTGAATAATTTGAGTAAGAATAATACAGTCATCTTCATGTGGGTACCGGGGCATACCGGGATAGAGGGGAATGAAGTAGTAGACAGGCTCCCAAGAAAGGGGCTGAGATATAATTTCTGGTGCCAGAGCCTTTCTGTGGAATCAACAGCAGCCTAATGCTGGAAGAACTAAAGATAGAAGAAGAAAGCAGGAGATACAATTATTGGACAGAGCTGCAAGGATTGAGACAAGCGAAGATATTCCTTGGGAACTACGACCAGAAGAGATTCAACGAATGCATAAATTTAAGTAAAAACCAACTCAGAGTTCTGACAGGGGTCCTGAAGGGGCTTCACCACTGGGATACATCAAGAAACTTGGACTGGTAGGAAGAGAAGAGTGCAGTTTCTGTGAGGAGGAGGATGAAAGTTCTATGTATATCCTTTCAGAGTGCAGCGCTCTAGAAAATCCTAAGATACTGTTCTTGGGAACACACCAAATCGAAGAAAAGGAGCTACCCATCATGAAGTCGTCCAACATCCGAAGATTCCTGAGGGAAATAGGACTGGATATATATATATATATATATATATATATATATATATATATATATATATATTTTATGTACACCGATTACTCCGGAACGGTGGCACCGATTTCAATGAAATTTTTTACGTTATGTTCAGGAAGTTGCTGAGGTGGTTCCATTTTTTTTTGGACGAAATTGGTGCAGTAATATCCAAGATGGCGCTGACAATATGGCGCCCAAAAAAAATTAATTTTGTTTGATTTTTCTCTAAAATTGGTATGGGGGAATTTTTGGGGTTGTACACAACGAATTTGAAATTATTTTTAAAAAATTCAATATGGCGGACAAAAAAAATTTTTATCTGATTTTCTCCAAAACTGGTTTGGAGGAGTTTTCAGGGTCGCACATAATGGATTGAAAATATTTTTAAAAAATTCAATATGACGAATCCAATATGGCGGACAAAAAAATCAATTTTGTCCCATTTTCTTCAAAATTGGTGCGTGGGAGATTTCAGAGTCGTACATAACTGTTCTAAAATTATTTTAAAAACATTCAATTTGGCGGATCTAATATGGCGAACAAAAAATCAATTTTGTCCGATTTTCCTCAAAATTGATAGGGGGGAGTTTTCGGGGACGCACATATCGAATCTGAAATTATTTTTAAAAAATTTAATATGGCGAATCTAAGATGGCGGATTAGACATTCTACATCTCTCGATTTTGTCTAAAATCAGTATTGGGGTATTTTTGTTAGTGTATGAATTTAAAATATTTTTGGAAAAACTCAATCTGGCAGATTTTTTGATTTTCTCCCAAACTGATATATGGGGTTCTTGAGGGTGTAAATTATGAATTTAAAATTATTTATTCAGGATTCAATATGGCAAATTCAAGATAGCGGACTAAAAATTTTACATGGTTCGATTTTGTTCAAAGGTGGGACTGAATCGTTTTTGAGGATGTAAATAGCGAATATAAGTCTGGAAATTTTAAATTTCCGGATTTCATCCAAAATTGGTACTAGGAGGCTTTGAAAAGTTTAGATTTAGATTAGATTAAGACTTAAAATAATTTTTTTTTTCAATATAAGTGGGTGCAATATGGTGAGTTGAAAATTTTACCGTATTCGCATTTTTTCAGATTTCGTATTAGTGGGTTTTTGGGGTCATGTATTACGAATATGAAGTTAATTTTTTACAACTATTAAGATGATAAGATACAATATGAGGGATAAACAATTTTATATATTTCGATTTTGTCTAAAATTGATATTGTGGGGTTCTTGAGGCGTATACAAACTTAATATGAAGTGTAAAATATATCGAGCTAAGAAATTTACATCTCAGGTTCTTTAAACATCGATATTGGAAGGTTTTGGGGTCTATATTACCAATCTAAAATTAATTTGAAATTTAAGATAGTGGACAGACTAAATATTTGTTTGTCGCGATTTTACTGGTATTTGGAAAACTCTAAGAATCAAAGAATTTTTAGTGGTTTCTTTTTAGGGAAATTTACAACTTTGGATAAAATGGGTACTTTTTTGCCACCTTGGAGTCATTGCGAGGTATACTAATCTCGATTAGTACTTAATTCAAATAATTTATGGATATCATAATGAATTCTAAAACTAAAAATAGAAAAATTAAATTTTTAAAAAAAAAATGAACCGACTCCAAAAAGTGCGCTTAAAAAGTGAAAAATAACTATAAAGTTTTATATGAAATTGAACTTTTTGAAGTCGGCGCCAAATTATTTGTAAACGAAATAAATAACTACTAATTATGGTAAGAAAGCAATTACAAATTAACTATTTTTAATTGTTTATGCAAATCTCATTTTGTCAGGTATTAGTTCGGAGCCGATTTCAAAAATTTCAATTTCATATAAAACTTTATAGTTATTTTTCACTTTTTAGCGCATTTTTAGATGTCGGTTCAATTTTTTTATTTTTGAGATTGCTTTCCTTTCCTTTGACCTTATATCATCTTTAACCACATTGAAAATGAAGGAGCCAAAAGAAAAAGAAAAAACGTCCTAAGAATACAAATAATTGAGCCTATTACCATATAATGTCCTTTAGTTATGCTATACCGACTGTACGGGTTCTGCAGTAGCCGTAGCGGTTGTCTTTTGTGTTTCCTTTGGTGCCCGTCGTACCCAGTCACACGGCGGCACGGTATCAGCGAGCACAAAGGGCATGTAACGAAGGCGATGGAACAAATAGCCGAATATGTCGACAACACGTTTTTGCATATGAGTAGTTGCCATTTGAATATAAAATTTTTCTATGTCTTCAATAGTATTATAGTATGGGGGAATAATGAGGATAAAGACCGAATCCGCTTTAGAAATGAATTTGCCTGTCTTAAAGGTTCGGCAAAAATTCACCAATATTTATTTCATTAATTGATTTCTGAAGATAAACTTGTTTAACTTGACAAGTGTATTTTTCTGTTTGTCTTTGTAACACAACACGCGGTTAAGCAAATAACAATGCTGAGCAACCTTCGCGAGTTGAAAATAAAGACGTTTCTATCTATTTATCTATGTATCTATATTTGAAACATTTTTATATGTCCATTTGAACTGATATTTTGCATGTATACGTAATTTTATTGACAATAGACGGTTATATATATATATATATATATATATATATATATATATATATATATATATATATATATATATATATATATATATATATGAAGTAAAATGCAAACAGTAAATGCAAACCTCGTTCCATCATATCCTTTCCGTGTTAGAGGTTGCACAGTTTGAATAGATTGCTACAGAACACAATCCATCCATTTTCACCACCATCGAGATGATGGCCCACCTGTACCACCACACCGAGAAGAAAGTTAAAACTTACCCTCCCCGCCACAGTGATACGGCAGAGGCACATGTTTCGTCTCTACTAGACTCATCAGGGTACCGACATGCACCTGGCTGGGCAAAGGACAGATGGACAGGAAGCACGCAAATACTGAATGCGGTTTCGCCGACCTACCGCCGGATGGCGTATATATGTTTATGCGACTTTTCACAGATTCCTCTGTGTGAGTTGCAATAGGAGTGGATACATCCACATTATGCCGTTGTGTGCTGAAATCACATTCAGCAAACGTACAACTATATGCAACTCCGCGTATAAGTGAAGTAAAATGCAAACAGTAAATGCAAACCTCGTTCCATCATATCCTTTCCGTGTTAGAGGTTGCACAGTTTGAATAGATTGCTACAGAACACAATCCATCCATTTTCACCACCATCGAGATGATGGCCCACCTGTACCACCACACCGAGAAGAAAGTTAAAACTTACCCTCCCCGCCACAGTGATACGGCAGAGGCACATGTTTCGTCTCTACTAG